>OX418216.1:159936042-160406638 GCA_948455865.1 Conomelus anceps
GAGGAGCGAGATGAAAATAATGAATAATAAGAACAAACTCCAGAGGAGAGAGAGGAAAATAATTAATTAATAATAAGACTTGAAGTTGTCACACACATTTATTGAAAATAGTGAGATACTAGTTTCGGTTATTACACCATTATATAAATCTGAAACAAACTAAAACTCAAGTACAGAGTAGCATATTATATACTGAACACAGAATGATACTATTGGCTGAGGGTGAGAGTGCCTCTAGTAGGCTGACCTTCAATGAAGATCTGTGATTGGCTGAAGGCCAAACCAAGGCCCGCCCACTGGTGGGAGGAGCAACAATCACAGACCTTCAATGAAGGTCAGCCTATTAGAGGCACATTCTTCCTTAGCCATCAGCATTGTTTCCTGTTTAGTATATATTAAGCTACTTTGTACTTTAGTTTTAGTTTGAGATTGATAATGGTGTAATAACTGAAACTAGTATCTTAATGAAGGTCAGCCTATCAGAGGCACTTTATCGCTTAGCCAATAGTATCGTTCCCTGTTTAGTATAATTATATTAAGCTACTCTATACTTTAGTTTGAGTTTGAGTTAGATAAAAAAGAATAAGGAAGGTTGGAGGAAGAAAAAGATGGAGGAAAAATATGAGAATGGGAAGAAGAAAAAGGAGAATAAGTACAAGAGTAATATAATAATAAGAAGAGAAAGAAGAAGGAGAAGTAAGCGTCAAAGAAGATAGGAGCAGAAAAAGGAAAAGATGATCAAGAAAGTACAGAAGAAAATGAAGAAGAATGAAAAAAATACAAAATTTCTTTTGAAGCATGAAGCCCACATAATTGTAAGACCATCATAGGAGTTGATGAAGAGACGGGAGGAGGGGGAAGAGGAAGAAGATGGAGGAGAAAAAGAAAATAAGAAGAAAAAAGAGAAGAATGAGAGAAAGAAGAAGACAATGAAAAGACTAAGAAGAATAAGACAGGAGCAGGAATAAACTTAATATAATGTTATGATAGTTTAAGTATTAAAAGCGTAAAGAGTGCTTATCACTCTTACGCCGAACAGTTTACCGCATGTAGCATAACAGAGTGCGGCAGTTTTGCGAGTGATAAAAAACAACTACAGTTTTGGATTTCCATTCAATAATTTATTGTATGAAATTATAATATATCTGAACAATGCGCCATCATTGAGGTTTTGGAAAATTTACCTGGCATTAACCAGCTGACAAGCTTCATGGGAGAACTTATAACATAGATTAGATTCATGTAGGCCGTTGTTCAAGAGACTTAGTCTCCTAACTGTTCCCTGCTTATATGTGTATGAAGCTACTTTGTATGTAATAAAACATATTTTAAAACAAAAAAAGAAACCGACTTCAGTGAAATGATAAAATACTCACGTACTAAAAAGTTTAAAATAAAGTATTTACTTTAAACAGAGAAAATTTTAAATTTCATACAAGTAATCTTTTGAAGTCGGCGCCAAATATTTTATGAAGTTGATAAGAAATTCTATCTAATATCAAAACTAACACTGTATTTTTTTGGAGGATGAAGCCCACATAGGTCTGAGACCTTTGCGTGGGTAATGAATTGGATGATGGAGATTGATGAGTTGGACCTACAGTTTTAGGTGGGTTCCGAACCACCAGGAAGTGATTGATCAGAAATTCTATCTAATATCAAAACTAACACTGTATTTCAATTAAATATGTGATTTACACTCACTTTTACTGAAATACAGTAATTGATAAGAAATTCTATCTAATATCAAAACTAACACTGTATTTCAATTAAATGTGATTTACACTCACTTTTACTGAAATACAGTGTCAGTTTTGATATTAGATTGTTCAATTATTTCGTCATGGAAAACATCACAGAGTAATTTTGTTATATTTTAGAAGTTTATGGGAAATTTGGCGCCGACTTCAAAAGATTACTTGTATGAAATTTAAAATTTTCTCTGTTTAAAGTAAATACATTATTTTAAACTTTTTAGTACGTGAGTATTTTATCATTTCACTGAAGTCGGTTTCTTTTTTTGTTTTAAAATATGTTTTATTTTAAGCTTTTTAGTTGAATTTTCAAACTTTGAAAACATGAGAAATTCCTAAAGGCTACATTATGAAATATTAAGCGAATTAGGAAGCCAATAATTAATTTATAACATCGAAAGTTAAGTAACTAAAAATCCACTTATAAGAAAAGATAAACTAAGGAAAATTCTACAACGTTTTATTTAATGTGGAATATTGTATTTAGAAAAATTATAATAGCGAAAGGCTTCTTAAAAGTGAAATGGCTTTTGATTCATTTTGATGTGGTCCCTTTCAGAATATACCTACACTGAAATAGTAGGCCTATATTACGTTACAAGTGTGGAAAATATTGTGCTTACTGAAAATATGATAAGTGAACGCAGGAGATGAAGTTGAGTGTGGTATTATCATACGAGTATGGTAAACATCTTCCCGGATGAGTTATGTACGATATTTTTTGTGATATTAGTCATATATATTTTTTTAATATAAAAAACATAAACTTTGAGCTAGTACAAAAGGATCATTAAACATAATCTCAAAATAGCCTATTGTACGCACATGTATAATGGCGAATAATATTCTTAATCAATCACAGCAGGGAAACTAAAAATACTTCTGAGATCAGCTGTTTTTCCAAATTCACCAACTTATGATTGAAACTAAATAACCTTATTCCTATGACTCAATAGCATCAACTAAATTATTAACAATTTTCATATGAACATATGGACAGAAATATTATAATATTTCTCGACTTGGCTAAAGCTTTTGACACAGTTGACAGATTGAAGCTAATGAAAAAATTAGAGATTATAGGAATCCGAGAAAAGTCATACAGTTGGTTCAACAGCTATCTAACGAATAGAAAACAGGCCGTGCAAATAATGGGGGTTGAGAGTAGCCTAAATTCCATTGATTATGGCGTGGTGCAAGGAAGCACTCTTGGACCCCTATTATTCCTGATTTACATTAATAATTTGGCAAAACTACCTCTTAGTGGAAATCTATTCTTATTTGCCGATGACACAGCTCTGCATGTCACTGGAAGGAATAAAGAGGAAATGTATCAGAAAGCATCCCATGACCTCTATCTGTTGAAAGCGTGGTTTGACCAGAACATTTTGACACTAAATATAGGAAAATCTAAATTCATAGAAGTTTCACTGCGTAAAAGCCAGGAACCTTCTGTTGACTAGTACTACATTCATGCCAAAATCCAAATAACACACAATGTCATTGCGAGTCCATTGAGAGAGTTGGCTCATATAAATATTTAGGCGTAATAGTAGATGATAAACTAAAATGGTCAGAACATATAATGCAATTAAAAAATAAAATACGTAGATCTATCTATATTTTCCTCAATTTACGTCAATTTTTAACTGTAGATGAAGTAAGACATGTCTACTTCGCTTATGTCCAGTCTGTAATAACAGCGGGAATTCTAGCTTATGGAGGTGCTTATAAATCAATCATGAATCCATTGTTAATTACACAGAAACGCATTATCAAAACAGCTCTGAAGAAACCCATTCGCACCCCTACAAACGAAATATATGATGAGTTCAATGTTCTTGACATTCGGCAATTGTATGTCAGGAGCCTACTCCTCTACATATACAAAAATAGTGGTAATATGTTCAACAGAGTAGCACATAACTATTCAACACGGTCAGCAGATTCATTGGGGATAGAACTTCCAAGACTCATAAAAACACATTCTACAACTAACACTCATTACATAGCACATATTCTGTACAGAAATATTCCACCTATCCTTCGAAATGTCAATGACTATTCTCTCCAAATTTATAAGAAATTTGTTAAAAGGTGGCTTAAAGAGAGTGGAAGGGATAATGTAGAGCAGATAATTCATTCAATTTACCGTTGATGGAATTAGATGCCGATCCAGAGGTTTGTGTAAAGTTTCAAAAGGCCGGTATATTACTTCATTATATTGAATATCATCGTACATTTTTTTTCGCCAATAATTTAATTTTATGCATACTTCATCATTTTTTATTCAATGGAAATGTTGTAATAGTCGTTCATACAAATATTTTATAAGTATAAATATATATGTAGTATATATATATATATATATATATATATATATATATATATATATATATATTTTTTTTTTCTCTCTTGTCAAGTTTCATCAGTTTTTTCGTTGTGTTGTTTCAATTTCAACACACTTCTCAAATCTTCCAGTGTTACTCTTCCATTGATTCTCTTTTCATTCTTCTACTTGCACTTCTATTCTTATTCAGCTCTTACTATTTCTATCTAATCTATCTTCATTTTCCAAAATTCAGCTCTTTCCTAAATGCTATTAAAAATTAGAAATTTAACTATTAAAATTTAAATATTCTTCCCTTTTTATTTTTTTCAAAATTTGGCTCCAGTGAGTTTATTTCCAATCTATTGTATTATTACCTATAATTAAATAAAGTACAGACTCCCATCCACACACAGGCTCAGGCCTTCGTGGATGAGTCGCATGAATAATTAATTATTTCACATGTTTATATACTTGGATATGTTTTTTTGGTTTATATATTATGTTATGTAATTGATCTGTAAGTATTTGTTTTTTATTATTATGATCCAATTTGTGAATGATATTTTCTTTTATAAAATTTTCTTTCATACAATAAAAATAATTTGAATTTGAATTTTATTCTTCTTATTCTCGATTCAAATTAAGTTCACGTGATTGGTCAAAACGGGACATTAAAGACTTCTTTCACACTGAACCAGCTTTTGGTAACTGATGTCGTTTACCCGGCATAATTGCATTGCATCATACGATTTCGAAGACCGTCTAGATGTAAAGCGCTCCATATGATACAATGATCAGCCTGGTAAACGACACCGGTTATCCGATTGGCGGTTATGTGTGGAACTATCCTATTCAAACTTGATTGAAATGAAGACATCGAAGAATGCTCCTTTTTGTTTAATATTGGGCTAAGTATTGGGCCGATCCTTGCGAAACTTGGATGGGACCACCGCTGAGCGATGCTCTTTCATTTAAAAAAAAATTCATCGAAATCGGTTCAATATTGTTCAAATGATTGATGTACAAACATAAAAAAAAAAAAAAAACAGGTCGAATATAGTAACCTTGGTGTTTTTGGAAGTCGGTTAAAAAGAATGATATTAACCTAAATCTTGACGTACACGATTATAATACAAGAAGCCGAGAAGATTATCACTTGGTGAGTCACAATAGTAGCTTATTCAAACAGAAACCTAGTTATATTGGTAGGAAACTCTACAACAAGCTACCGCAGTTTTTAAATAGCCTTAGAAATATTTAAAAAAACAATTGAAAAAATATTTAGTTGATAAGGTTTTTTATAATCTACAAGAATTCCTTTCACATCAAAATTAAGCCTCACTCCAACTAATTGATATATAGTAATTATGGTAATAGTTTATAAGAGTATAATTGTTGATCTGACTTGTCTTAATACTCCTTAACTGGAGTCTCAAAGACGTAATAGGGAAGTGATAGCTATCTAATAGGGAAGTGATAGCTATCTTTTCAATCACATAAATATTCTATTAAACAACACATAAGTAATCGTCTGAAGAAAAAATGATCGAATTCAGTGGCTTTGTATTGGGAAGATAGCCGAAGTATAAACGTGGAATTCATTATTCAGTAGCACGGTGTCTCGTGTTTGGCCTTCGAGAAATATATAATGAATAATAGTGTTACTCGGACATTCAACGAAAGGAACTTTATTACGAGATAACAGGCCTCGCCATGATTTATGCCATTTAACTCCATTTCGAATTCCTCGCCATAACAATTATCTCGTATACTTTTTTATTCTGAGTGAATCCTACGTACGTTCGTTCAGGCCTATAACTTTTGAGCACAGAAGTATAATGCTTGTGAGTAGGTGAGGGGGAATCAGTGATTGAAAAATGCTAGACGTTACTTGGGATCAAACCCAGAACCTCGAAAAAAAATTGATTGTGATTGTGTGCTTCAATGTGAAATTTCAAGTGAAACAGCGACCTAACCTAAGATTTTGATCCTAATTTAAAATTTTGTGAAAAGCAGTTTTGGGCAATAGCCTGTTGTATTCACATTGATTGTATTTTAGTTAAATGAATGAATAAATAAATAAATAAGCTGCGTTCTCGTAGGTCCTGTTTGTAACGGTGACCGATTGATTGGCCAGCAAAAAAGACACTGTTCTCTGCCGTAAAATCACTTCCCGGTGGTTGGGAACCCACCTAAAACTGTAGGTCCAACTCATCAATCACCATCATCCAATTCATTACCCACGCACAGGTCTCAGACCTATGTGGGCTTCATCCTCAAAAAAAAGATCTTCGAAATTGATTACTTTGAGCATCCAATAATCGATGGTCATCACCAACGTAAAATCAAACACATGCTGTTAAATGGTGGTATTCACACTGTTCCCATCTGTCATACATCATTCCACAACATTTGTTTCGATTGTGCGATGGTGAGAACCATTGAGTGCTGGATGCTCCACTGTGCAAGCAGTCAAAGTGTAGGAAAAGATTCGTGTCCACTTGTTGACACCCTGGAGGCAGTTGGCAATCATGGCTGCGCTGCGGCAGAGGCGGAGGCTATTAAGTGTGATTGCTGTCATTTCGATCTAAGCAAGCGAGGCAGATGCATTTGCACACCACAACAAAACAAACTAAACAGAGAACAAGTACAAGAGAAGAAGACAGAGAAGAAGAAGTTGAAGAGGAAGAAGAAAAAGAAGACAACTGGAAATAAGAACCAGACGAAGAAGACAGAGAAGAAGAATGAAAAGGAGGAGGCAGAACAAAGAAAGCAAGCTGAAGACTGGAGGAGAAGAAGAAAAAGAAGACTGGAGAAGGAAAAAGAGGAGGAGGAGGAGGAAGAGGAGGGGGAGGAGGAGGAAGAAGAGGAAGAAGAGGAGGAGGAGGAGGAAGAGAAGGAGGAGGACGAGGAGGAGGAGGAAGAAGAGGAGGAGGAGGAGGAGGAGAAGGAGGAGGAGGATGAGTAGGAGGAGGAGGAGGAGGACGAGGAGGTGGAGGTGGAGGAGGAGGAGAACGAGGAGAAGAAGGAGGAGGAGGAGGAGGAGGAGGAGGAGGAGGACGAGACTAGGAAAAAGATGCAAACGAAGAGAAGACAAAAGAAGAAAGAAAGCAGAAGACATAAGAAACTGGAGAAGAAGAAAATGTAGTCCAGGAAGAAGACATTAGAAGAAGAAGACAGAAGGAGACAGAAGTAGATGAAGATGAACACAGGCGAAGAAAAAGGGGAAGAATAAGAGAAAAAAGACAGAAGAAGAAGTAAATGCAGTCGAGGTATATGTAGAAGGAGAAAGAAGAAGTAGAAGAAGATGAAGAAGACAGAAGAAGAAGAAAAATGAGACAGAGGAAAAAAGACAGAAGAAGAAAAAGAAAACAGAAGAAATAGAAGACAGAAGAAGATAAAGAAGACAGAAAAATAACAAAAAGAAGAAGAAGAAAAAAGAAAAATAATACAGAAGAAGAAGAGGCAGAAGAAGACGAAGTAGAAGAAAAAGAAGACAGAATAAGAGAAGACGAAAAAGTAGAAGTAGAAGAAGAAGACTAAGGAGAAGGCAATAGAAGAAAGAAAGCAGAAGACATAAGAAACTGGAAGAAGAAAATGCAGAAGATGGAGGAGGAGGAGAAGAAGAAGAAGAAAATGTAGTCAAGGAAGAAGAAGATGAAGCAGACGAAGATGAATAAAGGTGAAGAAGAAGGGGAAGAATAAGAGCAGAAAAGACAGAAGAAGAAGAAGTAAATGCAGTCGAAGTATATGCAGAGGGAAAAAGAAGAAGTAGAAGAAGAAGAAGAGAGTTAAAAGAAGACCGAAGAAAAAAGAGAAGACAGAAGAAAAAAAAGATAGAAGAAATAGAAGACACAAGAAGAAAAAGAAGGCTGAAAAATAAGAAGAAAAAAGAAAAAGAAGACAGAAGAAGAAGAGGCAGAAGAAGACGGAGTAGAAGACAAAGAAGACAGAATAAGATGGAGACGAGGAAGTAGAAAAAGACTAGAAAAAAGAAAAGACGAAGAGAAGACAAAAGAAGAATGAAAGCAGAAGACATAAGAAACTGGAAGAAGAAGATTCAGAAGAAGGAGAAGCTGACGAAGTAGAAGAAGAAGAAGAAGACAGAATAAGATGGAGACGAAGAAGAAGAAGAAGAAGAAGAAGAAGAAGAAGAAGAAGAAGAAGAAGAAGAAGAAGAAGAAGAAGAAGAAGAAGGCGTGGACGAAAAAGAAGAAGATCCTCACGTGTTTGAAATAATCGATTTAAGAACATGATTCCAGTAAATGTGCTTTTTGATTGAAGCAGATCTGATGGGGGCTATTATTGCAGTCGGAGAGGGGCGTGGCCCAATTATAGCACTCTACACATGCAACTCATCCTAATTTGCTGAGTTGTCTTTCTTGAGCGTTGTCCTTTTTGTGATACGAGCATATACTTTGAACAGAATGAAACGTTTGATACTCTGTCTATAACAGATTTAAGTTGTAAAAAAAAAAAAAAAAAAAAAAAAAAAAAAACAGGACAAATTGAGAACCTACTTCTGTTTTGGAAATCGGTTGAAAACTATACATCATGCTTAAGTATACTACTCATATCAGGGATGCAATCTTGGTATGGGGTAATTCATCAAAACAAAATCTTGATAGGGTGTTTAAGATCCAAAAGAAAGCGGTTAGGAGATTCATGTAGGCTGTTGTTCAAGAGATTTGGTCTCCTAACTGCACCCTGCTTATATGTGTATGAAGCTACTTTACATGTAAAAACGAATGATATTAGCCAAAATCTTGACGTACACGATTATAATACAGGAAGCCGAGGAGATTATCATTTGTTGAGTCACAATAGTAGCTTACTCAAACAAAAACCTAATTATATTGGTAGGAAATTCTACAACAAGCTACCACAGTTTTTAAAGTCTTGAAAATAAAGAAATATTTTTAAAAAACAATAGAAAAATTAATTAGTAGATAAAGCTTTTTATAGTGTGCAAGAGTTCCTTTCACATCGAAATTAAGCCACACCTCAACTAATTGATATAGTAATAAATTATGGTAACTAGTGTATAAGATTGTATAAATCTTGATCTGACTTGTCTTAACTACAAGACGTAATCTTAAAAAAAAGTAAAAAAACTTCACATAATACATCTTAAACTATGCTTTGGAATGTATTATTAATCTTGGGGCTTCGAAATGTTGTCTGCTGCTGTGAAGAAAAAATTTTTCTGTATTTATTTTTTTGAAATATGGGGTTTAAAAGTTGATATTAAACTCTAATACAAGTGATTTTAAACTTTTAATAACTTTTCTGTAACTAAGACATCTCGAGGAGTAAAATGACATATCTTTTCCTCTGATCATGTAATTGGTTTTTCCAAAATACATATTTGAGAATCTATAAGAAATTTCAATTTTACAAAAAAATATTTTGGAAAATCTATTTGTTAGTTTGAAATAAAGAATATGACATTTTATTCCTCAAGTTATCTCTCAGGTATTAAAAATATATCAAAAGTTTAGAACCATTCATAGGTGAGATCAGTTGCCCCCCAAAAAATAAAAAATAAACTTTGAACCCACATATTTCAAAAAATAATTGAAGAAAAAAATGTGTTCCTCACAACAATAGATACATTTTAAAGCCCTAATAATATTCAATAAGGGGAAATTTGAAAAAAATTATGACCAAAAACTATGCGCACAGCCTAGGGGTCCACCCCCCAAGGACCTGAGATCTTTATCAAAATGTATTTTTTTCAATCGAATTGACTGTGTAATATCAGGCTGATTAGTGTTGTACATTTCTTTTTGATTATTATGACTATCGTTTTTGATTAAGTTACTTATTCTAAATTTTTGGGGGTTTCATTCATGTTGTGAATTGAATTGATTGAATGCTAAAAGAACTGGACTAATAAATAACTGTTACAAGTATTTAACTGCCGGTAACATAATCTATTGAGGTATTCTATAAAATAAGCAAAAATGAGGGTAATTTGTTGAAAATATGTCGGTTTGTTGATAACTAGCAGACACCTAGTTCGCTACGCTCGCCTTAATAGTCTGGCAAGAGGGGGGGGGGGGAGTGAGGCGAAGGTCAGCCTATCAGATGCATTTTCCCCCTCAGCCCATAGTTTCATTCTAAGTTCAGTATATATTAAGCTACTCTCTACTTTGGTTTTAGGTCGTTTGAGATTGGTAATGGTGTAACAACCGAAACTAGTATCTCAATGAAGGTCAGCCTATCAGAGGCACTTTCACCCTCAGCCAATAGTATTATTCCGTGTTTAGTATATATTAAGCTACTCTGCACTTTAGTAGTTTTAGTTTGTTTGAAATTGATAACGGTGTAACAACCGAAACCAGAATCTCAATGTTTTCAATAAATATGGTTGTGACAACTTCAGGTCTTATTATTCAAAATAGCTGTAAATAAAACAGGGAAATTTTTTTTAAATCTATAGTTAAAAAAAAAAATAGACGAACCTATCACCATAGTTCTCCCACATGTACTGCAGCATAAGAAAGGATTTCTTCTGGGGCGGATATGAGTCATCAACACCCCTGAGAGCGACCAGAGGCAGCCGGGGGTGACTCGGCGGTCTGCGAGACCCCTCCGACGAAAAGAACGCTATTTTGCCAGGCAACTCCTTGCCCCAAGTCTCATAGACCGCCACCGCACGTGTGGGAAGATACTTCTTGGCAGTCATCACACCGACAAATAGCAGAGACCGCTGGGGGTCTTGGGAACCGTGGCCTAGGCCTCCATCACTTGCCGCCTCCGCTGGTCTGTCGGCTGCCTCGTTGTTCAGGCCGATCAACGCGAACGGGTCTTCGTCAACTTGGAATGTGTCATCGATTGCCTGATAAAAAATAGATAAATGAATGAATTAAAAAAAAAAAAAATAATAATAAATGCTGTACTAACTATATAAATGAATATGAACTAACTAACTATATAAACAGTATATACCAGTGAGCCCAACGGGCTGGAGAACTCGCTTGCAAACAACTAATTTTGGAAAGGGAAACTCATTTGGGAAGCTTATTGTAGAGGAAGGTGGTAACGAAAAACGGCTGTTTTGAAAATAATGATTTAGATAAAATTCATAAGACGTGAAGTTCAATTTCATCGTTGCTCTGATACACAGATTTATTTTCCACAAAAAAGACCTACCGTGCTCATAGAACACCTATATATCAGGGCAATGAAATTTGTGTATCTATAGAGTAGATATATTTACCACATAAAAACAGCTGTTATTCATCCATATTTTATCAGGGAAATGAAATTAATATATCAGCTGATAGAGATTCTATAAAAAGCCTGATCGCATTTATTCACCTACAGCTGATAACTCAAAATATATTTTGAAATCTATTGCGAATTCCATATGGTGAAGACAACTATTTTCTATAAATAGTGATATATAGATATATTAATGAAGGGCTTAGAACCTATCCTTTTGTTTCGCCTCTACAAGGATGAAGGAGTCGGTTAATTTTATTGGCCAACGAACTTGACCTGTCTAAAGATACCAAGAATCTGTGTTTCAAATTTGAAGTTGATTGATAAAGGCGTTCGAAAGTTATCGTGGAACATACAAACACACAACGCCTGGAGCCTCAAGTCAAAAGGAAGAACTCGCTTCGCTCGTTCAATAAATGAAGAACTATATAAATAAATGAAGACCTAGGCTCTATAAAAACAAATAAAAAAAGAGAAGATCAACAAGTAGAAGAAAAAGGCTCTAGTAGCGCAGTTGGTTGGAGCGCTTGTCTGTGATAAGATAAGGCTCTGGCTGGCTTCGTTTCCTGCAGCCTTGGGTTCAAATCTCGTTCAGCCATGGATGTTTTTCATGTCACCCAATCACCTCATTACCCACACACAAGTCTCCAGACTTATGTGGGCATCATCAGCAATAAAAAAATATATGTTTAACCACCCCTATTTTCCAGTGAAATTTACAATTTTACAAATTTTTCGAATGAAAGTCTCCAGAGTTTTTATGCTCTACCAGATGACAAGAAAAATTTCCCAATCATCTCAATATTTGAGTATTTAATTTTTCTCACCCCCACGCACCATCACTAATATTTAAACAGTAGTTGAGTATCAAACCATCGGGTTTATCGAATTTTCTCAAGGATTAAACCTGTCTCAAATCGTATCAATTTTTAAAACTACTCACACTCAAATCAGACACTCCAATAATCGTAGGTAAAACGGGTCCCCTGTAAAAGATGGGGCATTTTTTGAAATAACCTCATTTATATATCGCTCGGCCTACGAATAGGATATGTATGCGAAATTTCATGACAATCGGTCAAGGCGTTTAGCCGTAATCGCTTAACATGCATACAGACAGACAGATAGACTGAAAAACGAAATGCTGAGCGGTCACTACTATAGACTCAATTCATTACAAGTTTAGATTAGTTGGTTTTATGTATGTTATCACTGTACTGTGGTACACTGCAATTCTTTTAGCAAGTGTAAATCCAATCGGCTTATAAGAGATGCATATTTCATGCAGTATTATGAAAGATTTCTCAATATTGCTCACTATAAATGGAATTTTTATTAGCCATGAAAAAATTTTTTCCTACAGTGACCCGAAAAAGTGCCTATTTTTGCACTAACTATAGCATGCAAAATAGTCTATTCCTGCACCAGTGCGGGAAAGTAAATTCCAGTGCGGGAAAAATCTTTTCCGCACTCCAAATTTGCAACCAAACAACACAAAATAGTGAGCATGTAATATGCAGGTTCCCTATTCTGCATTCAAAAATAGGTTGGCTACTCTGCTTCAGCTGTGAAACAGTTGTTGTAGTTGTTGTTGTTGAAATCGATGTGATTCGAAAATAGGTTATGTGAGGAATTGTCAGGTTATGTATGCCCTATTTTGTTCTCTTTAAATTACTTTATACATTACTGTAGGAAAAATTTAATGTGTAATACGAGTGCAAAGTATTGTTTCTGCACTCGAGAAACTTTTTTCACTCGCCTTCGGCTCGTGAAAAAAACTGTTTCTCTCGATGCAGAAAAAAGCTATTTTGCACTCTGGTTACACAAATAGCTATTTCCTACAGTGACCCGAAAAAGTGCCTATTTTTGCACTAACTATAGCATGCAAAATAGTCTATTCCTGCACCAGTGCGGGAAAGTACTTTTCCGCACTCCAAATTTGCAACCAAACAACACAAAATAGTGAGCATGTAATATGCAGGTTCCCTATTCTGCATTCAAAAATAGGTTGGCTACTCTGCTTCAGCTGTGAAACAGTGTTGTTGTAGTTAATTTAATTTTAATTTAATTAATAATTACATCCTAAACATCTGGTGATCAGACAGAGGATGAGTCAGAAAAGAACAACCTTAGGAAGGTTCTCAATACATATAACAAGGAAAGTCACTATACACATAAAACACATAGAATAAAAATAAAAAATGTAGTAGTCGAAAGTATGCGAAAGTGCCAGAGTTACTCCTGCAGGAATTCATCCACAGAATAGTATGCCCTTTCAAGCAACAGCCTCTTTAATAGTCCTCTGAATTTTCCCAAGTCCACCATGTTTCTTATATCCTGAGGGAGCCTATTATATATTTTTGGGCCGATATATTGTGGTGATTTTTCGAACATGGCGGTTCTGTGAGCAGCAACTGATAGGGAGGCTGAATGCCTTGTATTGTACCTATGGATTTCATTATTGCGGGTGAAGTTCGGTAGGTTTTTGTGAGTATAGGTACAGATCTCCAGGATGTACAGTGATGGCAGCGTGAGTATCTTACCACTATGGAAAAGTTCTCGACAGGGATATCTAGGGGGCTTTCCAAAAATAATTCTCAGTGCTTTTTTCTGTGATCTAAATACTTGAATGAAGAATTTAGATCTTCCCCATAGGGCTATGCCATACTTAAGGAAGGGAAAAAGATAACCATAATAGACCACCATCATTGCTTTAAAACTCAGAGTGTTTTTGAGCACTCGCAGAGAGAAATTGGCCGAATTAACCCTGGAACATATTTTTTGAGTGTGCACTGACCAGTCCAATTTTCTATCCAGAGTTACTCCTAGAAAATCAACAGTAACACTCTGCTGGGGCACACTCAAAATTTCCAACTCATCAAAGTTTCTGTCTGCAAAATGGGGGGGTTGGAATGTGATGAACTTAGTCTTACTTGTATTCATAGCCAGACCATTTGCAGCAAACCATCTCTCAATATTAACTAGCTCCTCCTGTGTTTGGGTGGTTACATCTCTCAGAGTTGAATCAGTGATAATAAAAGATGTGTCATCAGCATATTGAATAAGTGGCTTAGTAGAGCATGATGCCAAGTCATTTACATATATAATAAATAATGTTGGACCCAGAATGGAGCCCTGAGGCACACCTGCACTGATTTCAGCCCATTCTGATTGATAATTTTTATTGTCATGATTAATTAGAGTGGCCTGCTTTCTCTCTTTCAAAAATGAATTAAACCACCATAGCTCCTTACCACGGATGCCATATTTTTTCAACTTTCCAACAAGAATATCATGGTTCACGCAATCGAATGCTTTTGACAAATCGCACAGCACACCACATACCTGCTGGGAGGCGTCTAAACCTGCTGACACAGTATTGAAAAATTTTATCATAGCTGCCTCTGTATCAAGACCCCTTAAAAAGCCAAACTGAGTTTTTGAGATTATATTATTCACTCTCATAAAATTAAGAATTTGTTCATTTGCTGCCTTCTCAAAAAGTTTGGAGAAGGCTGTAAGGATGGCAATGGGTCTGTAATTATTCAAGTCCTCCTTGTCATTTTTCTTGAAAATAGGCCTCACCAGTGCATATTTCATCTTTTTAGGGAACTCACCGACAGTAAAAGATTGGTTGAGGATCTTAGATAAGGGTTCAGACAATATATCAGCGACCATTCTGAAAACTTTCACTGGAATTTCATCCCATCCTGCTGAGTTCTTATTTTTTAGAGATTTTATGAGAACCACCACTTGCTTGGGAGTGAGAAGCTTGAATTTCATCCTAGGGCCACAGCTACCAACCACATTGTTTGTTGAGATAGACAGACTGTGAGTTCTTCCTACACGGTTTGGAACATCAATGAAATAATTGTTAAAGTCCTCTGCCACTGAAGTAGGATTGTTCCTTCCTCTAGATGGGATTGTACTAGCTTTATCCTTTTGCTTACCTAGCTCAAATTTTACTATGTCCCATGCGGCCTTTACTTTTTTGTTGGCTATCTCTAGATATTTTTCGTGGTATTTTCTTTTGGCAAGTTTTATCACACTTTTAAATATTTTATTGTAAGATCTGTAATAATTTTTGAAGTTTTGATCCTGCGTTTCCATGTACAGTTTATGTAATTCTCTTTTCTTCCTACTTGACGTTAAAATTCCAGCTGTAATCCATCCCTTTCTATCATTTTGTTTTATGGAAATGGCCCGGAAAGTTTCATTAAAGATAGGCAGGAATTTCCCTAATAAGCAATCAAAGTTCTTATTGACTGTGTAAGACTCATCAAAATCCCAATTTACAAGGGAGAGCTTGTCTCTGAAAACCTTTAAATTTTTGGTGGAAAAGCTTCTCATTCTCACAATTTTTTGCACTTTTGACTCATGTGTGATTTTCTCAGTCATGGGTAAAAGCAACCCCTTATGATCAGAGAACCCCATGTTGAAGATAATTCCATTGTTTACTTTCACATCATCTTTAGAAAATATATTATCAATGCAGGTAGCAGAAGTTGAAGTTACTCTAGTTGGGGTGCTGATATTAGGTGATAAGCCATAAGATGAAAAAATTTCAACCAGCGTTCTAGTATCGTCAGTATCACCTAGCAGATCGACATTAAAGTCTGCTGCAAAAAAGATGTTTTCATAGCTGGCTCTAACACCAATATGATAGAGAAAAGAATCAAGGATTTCAAAAAATTCTCCCACATACTCTTGTCTAGGGATCCTATAAAGGGATATGATTAGTACCTTTGGTCTGATAAGCTCAATGCACGATGCCTCAAATACCTTTTCTTTGTTGAATACATGCAAATCACCTCTAACTTTATATTTAACGTCATTTCTTACAAGAATTGCAGAACCACCATGATTATCTACTGCCCTAGAGAAACTATCAGCGCAGGAGTATCCAGGAATTGAGTTTAGCAGGCTGATATTTGAACTGTTAAGCCAGTGCTCATTAATACAAAGTATGGAAATAAGTGTGTGGAATTCAGAAAGGAAAACTTGCAAATCATTTCTATTGCCTCTTAGTCCACGGATATTGATATGGAGCAAATATGGAACATTCTTCTTCATGTTACTTTTCTTGGGTTGCAGACCACTCTGGTGAGAGATTACGCTACCACGCCCCCTCTCAGCCACCTCACTAAAAAAGTCTCCCTTACAGTGACATCTCTAGATGGCTTCTTTTCTCTGATCAATTCTGTGAATCTGTTACACAAAATTTGTTTTCCTGATTTGTTCAAGTGCAATCCGTGCCTTGTAAAATTGGATTCTCTCAACCTCTCATTGATGAAGCAGACACTCAGGTTTTTGACATTCTTTCTTTTAATTGTATTTATATACTTATGGATGAAATCATTTGCCCTGTTTATTGCCAAGTTCAGTTCAGGTTTGTCAAATCGATTAGGAATGGTGGTCATTATCAAGTTGGTTCTTATACTGATAGGGATCAAGTAATCCAAATTCTCCTTGAATTGGTCAAAACATTGAGCTTCACTGTCATCAATGTCATTTGTACCTCCCATCACTATCAAGTAGTCTTTGGGTCCAAAATTTGATGTTTGTTTGTCTGCTCCATTTATTACCTGACCAAGTGTAGCATTTGGCTTACAAAAAACTTGTACATCAAAATTAGGGAGTCGAGTATTGACAATTCCACAGATATCGCGTCCATGACTATCAGCTAAAATCAGGATTTTTCTTTTTTCATTTTTTATTTGCTTTTCCACCACAGGCCTCTTTTTTATTTCTGTTCTCGGTCCATCTTCAAGATGATGCTGCACAGAGGAAAACATTTTGTTTGCTTTGTTTGGTTTTCTGATTGTTTTTTTTGTTTTTGGAGAGATACTATCATTACAATTATTATAGTTAGATGATGCATCAGATATGGTGTCCGTCAATGATTCGTTTAGTATAGCGTAATAGTTTTTTGTTGCAGTGATGGTGGAATTAATGACTTTGCGATTAGCAGCCGTGCCACCAGGAGAGTAGAAACCTCGGAGATCTTTGAGCTCTATCTCTAATGATTTATTCTCGCTCCTCAAGGCAGTATTCTCAGCCTCCAACACCTCAATGCTAACTTTCATCCGCTCTAATAACGTTTTATTCTCCATCAATTCCTTGTCAACATCAATCGAATGATCCACCACATCGCTCCATTGCTGTTTGAGTGTAGTTAAATCCTCATTCAATTTACTGTTTTCTTTTCTCAACGATTCAGTAATTTCATCGTGATCGTCACATGAATAGTGAAATCGATATAGTTGAAATCGATTTGATTCAAATATAGGTTATGTGAGGAATTGTCAGGTTATGTATGTCCTGTTTTGTTCTGTTTAAATTACTTTATACATTACTATAGGAAAAATTTAATGTGTAATACGAGTGCAAAGTATTGTTTCTGCACTCGAAAAAACTGTTTCTCTCCTTGCACAAAAACGCTATTTTGCACTCTAGTTACACAAATAGCTATTACAATTTTTTCTCAATTCAATACGGTTTGAATACAATTTCTTTGTTATTTGTATTGAATGTTATTTTGGAATTGAAATCCAATATAAAGTGATAAAACAATATCCGAAACAGGTTCATCGTGATTGAGTCGATGACATTATGATGATGATGAATTTGATCACCAGTGTATGAAGAAACTGAACTGACTTGATGATGATGATGACGTTAATGATGAACATTGATGACTGATTTGTCAACCGAATGACCAGTTTCGTACTTAAAGTATGTCATTCGCACACGAGACTTTTTTATTGCACCTTCTTTGCCTAAAAACCAATGAAAACGTAAGTTGAAAGCAACTTTCTTCTTTGCCGAAAAACATTATTCATGAAGTAAAATATATGGCCAAGTGTAAAACATATGTCTAGGCTTTCCTCTTTGGCGCCACTTGTTAATTTAAACTTTTTGACAAATTTACATCGAAAAAGCCGTACTTAAAACACGTTTTCAATCAGGTCCAGTTAATTAGATAAATTAATGAGACAAATATGAGAATGATTGATTGGAAAAATAGTAAAATTGACGTATTTTGTCTAATAAGAAGAATAATTTTACGAATGGTGGACCTACAAGCCTCAATGCCTGTAAACATTTGATGATATAATAGTCAAACCAAATTACTTGAAGGGTAGTTTAATTATAAAGTGGACCATCCTTGGTCCTCGATGATAATCACCCTCGCAGAATCAAATACATGGTGGTATTCACACTCGTAAGTTTATCACTGTCTCAATCAAAAACACTTGACAAGTTGACATGACCTATTAAACATTATCAATGATTCGATACATTATTCGATGCATGATCGATTATTCGATTATCGATACATTATCCACAATATCGAAATTACCTGTCTAGTTATTTTTTCGGAGGATGAAGCCCACATAGGTTAGATTAGATTTGATTATTTACTATATTCATGTAGATTACAAAATGCACAGTCTTGAAGTCTTAGATTCTAGACTGTTGAAAATATATAAGTACTGTAATTGTTCTATGAATTTTACACAGCTTAACTGGAGAATTATCCAACGAAATGAATATGAGACGCAATTTGATAACGATAATATGATTGTGATGTATCTACATGAAACGGCGAAGTTTGAACATATAAATGTCCATTCTTGGAAGAGGATATAAAGAGGATATCCTTCTCATCAACACTAGACCGTAAAGTTCTGAGACCTGTGCTTGAGTAATGACTTGGATGATGGTGATGAACCTACAGTTTTAGGTGGATTCCGAACCACCGGGGAGTGAATTTAGAGCAGAGAACGGAGTCATTTTTGCTGGCCAATCCAATCTGTCACCCTTACAGAGAGGGCCCAGGAGAGCGTGCTTATCTAATCGAATTGAACAGATACCTGCTACGACTCACAGCTATCACCTTCCTAAAGAAAAAAGAAGTGACACTAGATTCACTCTTTTTCATGCTGTCATTAGTCGCATTTTCAGGATGCCAGTACACGTTCAAGTTATTGGAGAAAAGTACTTGGTTCCATTGTTACTCATTTTTATAATTCTAATTAATTTAATAGGATTCTAATTCCTAATTTATAGTAAAAATTATTGACCGAACGAAGCATCAACCGTTTTGCATTTGTCTGTCCGTCTGTCTGTCTGTCTGTATGTAACGCATTTACGGCTAAACGCGTGGACCAAATTCTATGAAATTTTGCATGGATCTACCTTCAAGGAATACCCAAGGTATCTGAACTATGTTCACTCTGCTATTTTCGATCCCCCCTTCCATGATTGGGTTAATGTACAGTAATGTACTTAGAAATATCGTTTGTAAGGGGGTTTGGGAGTGCCCCTCCGGAATATTTTTGAGAAATAGTCCCTCTAAAAACATATTTTCAGTGATTCCATTCACTACATCTTTTTCACACATTCCACACACTCTTTTGCCTCTCAAGACTTGTTATAATTCCAAAATGTCTTTTGTCACAGGGTCTCTCGGGGGGGGGGGGGGGGGATCTATCGACCCCCCCCCCCCCCATAGTTATGTTATTATCACTGCTGGTTTGACAATATATTTATGACTTTTTCATGTCTTTTTGTGACATTTCCATGATAAAACAATTGACAAAAAGTGTTAAAGTCTTACCTCATCACCAGTTGGACCAGCGCCCCTGACTAAGCCGGCACAACGAGCACCTCCTCCTTCGCCGCCCTCCCGACCCAGGATGACGAGACCGCAGGCAAGTCCGAGGAGGAGGCCGACCGCGCACCCTAGCCTAGACCTCCTCGACGCCATGATGCCGATCTTCGTTCTGCGCACCAGGACGACTCTCGAGGATGGCGACGTTGCTTGCGCACCAGGAGGCGATGCATGGTAGACTAGATAGGAGGCTGAGGATGCTGAAGAGGTCGTCGTCAAAGATGGAGATTGGAGATGATGGATTGTCTGGGAGACGCAGTTCGAACTCATCACACCGCGCCGAACACATGGCGACTGATCGTCCAAGATGCTGCACGGCTGCCAACATAACAAACAGAAAATTACCACACATACAAACAGAAAATTACCACACATCTCATAATTTACTATTAACTTTTCATGTGAAATTTAACGACTTGCAGTCAAATATTCATTAAGAATAAGTATAACTTACTTAATCTGTAGGCCGAGCGCTTTCGAATCTTTGAGATCCATCTTCAGAGGCTTGGGTTCCTAGATCATCATGTCAGTTTTTTGGTTAGAAGTGTTGTGGTTTTTGTAGAATGTGATCAAAAAGTTTGTGTGATTTAAAATTTAGTTGTTCATTGAGAATGTTTGTTTATTGTGTGTGGTGTGTTTGTATATTTCAAATTGTTCCAAGGTGTTGAGTTCGTGTCCTTTAGATTTTATATGAAGAATGTGTAGGTTGGTATTGATGTCAGTAAAAGTGTGTCCAGTTTGAATGATATGGTCGGCGAAATTCGATTCAGCTTTTGATGTCAGGGCTTGAAAATGTTCCTTGTAACGTTGTTTGAATGTGCGGCCTGTTTGTCCTATGTAGAATTTGTTACAATCAGAGCAGTTCAGTTTGTAGATCCCTGGGAGATCGTATTTGTTTGTGTTCAGTGTGGTTTTGTGTGTAAGTGCATTTTTTATTTTGTTTTTTGTTCTGAATGAGATGGTGTGGCCGGCTTTTTTTGAAGATTTTTGCTAGTCTGTTTGATTGTGGATTAATGTATGTTATTGTGATGTATTTTTTGTCGGTGGTGTTGGTGTTTTGTTTTTTGTTTCTTATTTTATGATTGAGTTTGTCAATTAGGTCGTGTTTGTAGCCGTTTTCTTGTGCTAGGTATTTTATTGTATTTAGTTCAGTGTGGTAATTGTCGGTGGACAATTACCACACCGACACTTACCACACTGAACTAAGTTATACTTATTCTTAATGAATATTTGACTAAAAGTCGTTAAATTTCACATGAAAAGTTAATATTAACAACGCAGTTCGTCATGGAACAAGAAATCCAGGAATCATAATTTACCTTTCGGAATGCATTCTACACACATACACTCATTTAGAATAGAACTTTATTTAAAGCATTTAATAATAAGATATTAAACTAAAATGTTTTTTTTTCTAACATTTTTACAAAAAATATGAAGTACCCCAAAGACCCAAAAACAAAAGAAATTTTTTAATTTTAATCATCCGAGAAAGATAATAATTATTGTAGAGAAAGACATCCTTAATCGCTAAAAAAGCAGTTATAGAGCGATTATTTTTGAAAAAATTCTGGAGTGTTCACCGGACCCCTCTTTTGATTGAACAACCTAAAAAAGTCTTGAATCACTGTTAGAAAATCCATCGTTCTCCTTTTAATAAACATTTTTAAGTACAGTACCACACTGAACCCCAATCAAGATAAGATAAGATAAAGATAAAGATTATTTATTTCACTGAAAGCATTTACATTCCAATAAACATAAAATAAATTGAACAGTAAAATATTATACACCATAAAAACAAAATATAATTGGACCCTGAACCCCAATTGAACCCCATTGGGCGTTCTCACACACACAGACACGGCGCCGGCACGACATCGCTGAAGCATTTCACAGCATTTTAATGTATTTTTCCTACAACTGCTCGTAAAGTCGTTCTTTACGTACTGAAAACTAATTGTAAAATACCTCTTTACTGCTCAGCAAGCGGTAAAGTACTTTACGCTCAACAGCTTTTTTCTTTACGCTTCTGTTTTGATTTTGATGTCTTCTCATTGGTGGATCGCGGAATCCGTGAATTCACATACCCTCAAAATGGCGCACGCTAACCAAATCCGCGCACGGTCTGTGATGTTACAAACTACAAGTTTTTATTGTGTTGTAATCCAGAACTGCAGTTGTAGGAAAAATATTGTATGCAATTCGCGCGTGAAGCTTCTTTATCGCTCTCGCAAAATTACTGCGCTCCGCTGTGCGTCGCGCAGTAAATGTTTTGGCTCGAGCGATAAATTCGCGCTTCACGCTCTTAATACATAAATAACTATTTCCTACAACTGCTCGTAAAGTAGTTCTTTACGTACTGAAAACGAGTTGTAAAATACTTCTTTACTGCTCCACAAGCGGTAAAGTACTTTACGCTCGCCAGCTGTTTTCTTTGAGCTTCTGTTTTGATTTTGATGTCTTCTCATTGGTGGATCACGGAAACCGTGAAATTCACATAACCTCAACAATGGCGAACGCTAACCAAATCCGCACACAGTCTGTGATGTTACAAATTACAAGCATTTATTGTGTTGGATTCCAAAACTGCAGTTGTAGGAAAAATATTGTATGAAATTCGCGCGCGAAGCTTCTTTATCGCTCTCGCAAAATTACTGCGCTCCGCTATGCGTCGCGCAGTAAATGTTTTGGCTCAAGCGATAAAGTCGCGCTTCACGCTCTTAATACATAAATAACTATTATTGGTAGTCAGATATAAAATATTGTAAGCAACGATTGTATCTTGTTTGCCTTTGAGCAGCTAGTGAGATTTTATGTTTATGGCTGTGCGCAGGGTTTTTGGTCATCATTTTTTTTCGAAGTTCATTGAATTGGATATTATAACGGTATTGAAATGCTAACTATTTCCATGAGAAATTATCTTTTTCATCAAATATTTTATGGAACATGGGAGTTCAAATTTGAAATTTTTTGGTTTTTGGGGGCAATTGAACTAACCTACAAGCTATTTTATACATTTGATAATTTTTTTATAACTGCAAGACACCTTGGGAAAAAGAATGAAGCATTTTTTATTTCAATTCAACAATTGGTTTTTCCAAAATAATTTTTTGAAAAACTGAAATTTTTTGTATGTTTTAAAGAATGTATTTTGAGAAAACTAATTGTTTGATTGGAATGAAAAATATGTCATTATATTCCTCAATGTGTCTTTCATTTAAAAAAAAAATGATCAAAAGTTTAAAATGACTTGTAGGGGAGATCAATTGCCCCCCAAAACCGAAAAATGTTAACTTTGAACTTCCATATTTCATAAAATATTTGATGAAAAAAATAATTTATCATGACAATAGTCATCATTTCAATACCTTGATAATATCCAATACAATAAACTTAGAAAAAAATGACCAAAAACCCTGCGCACAGCCTTAATTTTAACACCTTCAACTCACACGTTGCTTAAAGGCAGACATAAAACAATCGTTGCATAAACTACTATTAAGTAGAAAATTGCCCGATTCAACTGAATCTGTATTAAATATGCAATAACCTATCTAGGAATTTCAATTAAAATGTCTCTTTTTTTCTACTAATTTTGAGGCAGAAGAAGAAGAAGCAGAAGGTGAAAGAAGGAGGAGGCTGAAGAAGGTAAAAAAGGAGGAGGCAGAAATTTTTCTTCTTCCTCTTCTTCAACTCCTTCAATCCCATATTCTCCAGCGCTAGTGTCGTTGACAGATAACAGCAAGTAGCAACTTATTATATGGAATACGTTTCTTCATTACCCCCCAAATTTCATCTACGATTTCAAATGCCAAGATTGCATGAAATACGTTTTTCTTTCATATTAAATTTAAAAACAATTCTTGAATTTCTTGTTCCATAACGATCTGCGTTGTAATTGACTTTTGATGGTAAATTTAACGACTTGCAGTCACTTTTAATTCAGAATAAATAAAAGAGTTATATTTACTCACGTGGGTTGAAACGTTTTCGAATTAAAAGCAAGACGTTAAATTTGCCATAAAAATTTTATTATTTTAAAACAAGTTTATAATTTGTGTTTAATGTTTTTGACATTCACTGACGTCTGGAATTTTTCATTAGAACTATAAAAGCTTATTGTTCTCTTTTTGTTCTGGATAAAAATTATTTCACGATTCCATTGGTATCAAACATTCTAGTTGAGTTTTGGTATTGAATTATTATGAAACCAGTTTCTTTCTTTTTTAATAGTGGATAAATTTTATGCATTTATTTGTTTCAACAAATGAACACTTCTTTATCCACTCACAACAGGGGCAGGAAACTTCTTTTAACAATAAACAATTGACAATAAGGGCTCCATTTCCATGAATAAAACTGAAAATTTTAGTTCGGAACCCACCTAAAACTGTAGGTCCAACTCATCAATCACCATCATCCAACTCACTACCCACGCACAGGTTTCACACCTATGTGGGCTTCATCCACTTGTTACACATTTTCAAAAAAAAATCAACCACGCTGCTTGCAACACCTAGCTGAGCCCTAGTTACCAATCTAACAACCCAAGATTTCCTTCCAACTGATAATTCCTCCCACTTTGAAAACACAGGCTGTGTACAGCCAATTACTTTACAAATAACTCAGATAATTATAATTTATTGTTACCCTAAGGACGAAAACAGATTTAAAAACAGTGCTCTACAACAATTACGACGCTTTTTTATGATCAGTAATTTTCTGTTCTCGACTACACGGCTTGGGAACGTAATTACAAACACGGTAAAACTGGAGGTGAGGGTAGTGTAGTTACAAACACTAAAAGGTAGTAGAGGCATTCCGCTTCACATACACAATCTAACGCTTTCACCCTCTCTCACTCCTACCATCACTTGATCTCTCTCTCAAGGTCAAGACCCATATTACTATGAGCCTAACTTAAGGCTGTGTGCAGGGTTTTGGCCATACTTTTTTCGTAGTTTCTTTTATTGAATATTATTAGGGCTTTGAAATATTATCCACTTCTGTGGGGAAATTATCCTTCTTCAATTATTTAAAAAAAATGAGTGTTCAAAGTAGAAATTTTTCGGTTTTGGGGGCAATTGATCTCACCTGAGTGATTTAAAAACTATTGATGAATCTATGTTGTTCATTGTTCAATGGCAAACTAGCTTGATCTTTGTTGTTTTATGAATCAAGTACTGAATGTAATGTTTTAATTATCTTTATTATGTTCAGTCACATCTAGCCTTGTTAGTCACCCAGGGAAGGTTTGGTTAGGCGCGCGGAGCGCGCACTGTGTTTGGGGCGGTAGTGTTTTGGAAAAGTTATGTTCACTTGATTTATATCGTTTACCATAAAACTCTAGAAAGTGCGAATACCTGGTCAATGAACAAATAAGAGAAGGGATCTAGAAGTCGGGTAGATGGCTCACGGATCGGAGGAGTTGCTACTCGTTAGTACAAGGAGGCGAGGGGAGTGTTTATCGCTCATTTCTAAAAACATGTTGCCCGTGCGACGCTGCAGATGTCTTCAAGGTCAACTAGTCAACTTTTAACAGGACGGCTAGTAGTGAAACCAGAGCCACGCGCCCAGATTAATTGTTCCTACTGTAATGCTCATAGAAGCGTAAAAACTCACCGGACAAAATGCTTCTTTTTCTCCAGGAATTGGGTATCGGACGAATTACTACAGAACCGCGTTTCTAGAGGTGTCTAAGTTCACATTAGGATTTAGCGCCGAAAAATACTTACAGAATTCGTTGAAAAAAATTACTATATGTTCTTCCTGACCAATAATTGGGTACTAGACTATATCTAGGCTATTAATTTTTAAAAGGAGAAAAATGAATGAAAACCTAGGGGACAGGCAAGCCAGGAAGCATACTATTTGGTTCGTAGTAGTAGTACAATCGACCGTAGGAGAAGTAGTAGGAGAAGAAGAGGAAGAATAAAGTAAAAGAAAGAGAGAGAGAAGAGATCAGTAAAACAGACATGAGAACGAAGATTGAAGAGGGGAAAAAAGATTGAAGAGGGATAGTCACACAAATGTGTTCTTTTCGACGGACACATTCTCTCTTTCTCCTCTCGTTCCGTCTTTAGTTTCCCTCTCAATCACCCTCACTCATATTCACTGTCTCTCTCTAATGGAGGCCACGGCCAGACAAAAACTGTCATCAAATGAACAATTGTCAATGTCCGGGTTTAGGAAGACCAGCCAAGGGTAGGACATCTTGCATCTTGGATGAGTTGTGCCCATATTATAATCTTCTCAGTGGGCGACAAAATTATTGCTATTCCCCTAGCATATAACTCTCAAATTTTCTCTCTCTCTCTCTCTCTCTCATGCCCTCTCACTCACTCTCTCTCTTTCTCTATAGGTTTCTCTATAGAGCGGGACACCATCCCCAACTTCGCCTTTTCATGACCACCAAGTTTTTTTTTCATATTAATATAATTTTCAGTCACAATTTCATGTGTATATCTATAAACTGTATTTTTTTCTTCGTAATGGCGAAGGTGATATTGTGGAAGGTATCCATAATGAATAATAAGACGAAATTGTCACAACCACATTTATTAAAACTTCGAGAAACTAGTTTCGGTTGTTACACGAGTTTGATTGAGATTGATAATGGTATAACAACCGAAACTAGTTTCTCGAAGTTTTAATAAATGTGGTTGTGACAATTTCGTCTTATTATTCATTAAAGATAAACTGTTTATGTAATAAGTGATTGATAAGAGTTTTAATAGAACAATAATTTTGTGAGCACTTAAAAATCTTTATTGTATTTATTGTATTGTAATAAAACTTGTAACTGTCGAATTATTATTTGTATCAATAAAGTAATCAATCAATCAATCTCTCTTGCCCTCTCTATCACTGTATAAACTAATTCTAGATCAGATTAGAACACTTTATTTATGTAAATTTACAAAATTTCTTGAATGATTTTAAATATAGCATTATTACCGTCGCATAGGTAGCAAATTCAAATTCAATGTACAGAAAATTATATTAATTTTAACTGAAGAAAATTCTTGTGACGTATTTACATAAAATGGCGAAGTCTGGACAAAATTCGTCCATTCTTAACTTGACCCCTAATTCTTAACTTTCCCCTAATTCTAGTAGAGTTCAATGGCAGGTTGAGTGTAAGATAGGGCTTTTTCGCCCTAACCCGCCCTTTTGTGTAAATGCATCACCTGGATATTTCATTTCATTTATTATGCAAACATTCTGTCGGTAATCAAACTTGCCAAACAGTAACAGTGAAAATGCATCGTCTTGTATCTATTCCTGTGTATCTTCCATGATTTTAGGTGATGTCATTCATTGTAAGGTAGTCATATAAATTGCACTTTCACTCAAATATAAAGCTATCTGGATCACTCTCTCTCTCTCTCTCTCTATTTCATTTATTTTCATATTAATTACATACCAGCTACTTTTATAATAAGCTCTTTTTATACTGTCACGAAAATAACTGCAACTAAATTCAAATAGAACAACTCTCTCTTAAACTTTACTGGTTAAGTGTCAAGAATGGACGAATCCTTGTCCAAACTTCGCCATTTCATGTAATTGCATCACTTAGATTGTCATTACTGTAATTAATATCATACAAATGAGATCATTGTACATAATTCTTTGCACTATAAAAATAGTATTTTCTGAGTTCACTACTGTATATATCTATGTGATGTTGATAATTTTGATTTTAACCATTCATATTATGCAAATTTGTAAATTTACATGAATGAAGAAACATAATCTAATCTAATCTAATCTCTCTCACTGGTTAAATGTCAAGAATGAACGAATATTTGTCCAAAATTCGCCATTTCATCATCACTTAGATTGTCAGTCAGTACCGTTATTAATATTGTTATGGGTTCTATCTCTAAAATAATGCTGGCGACACTTCAAATTAACACAAATTATCCACAACTCGCACTAATCAGTTATATCACACAAAAGAAATCAATCAGAAGCAGATAAGCCGATAATCTTCAGCTAATAAATAATTTTCTATATTACTGTTCAAAAATCAATCACTAACTGTTAAAAGGCCGATCTAATATTAAATAATAACTGTTCAAAACTGTCCAATAATTCAAGGAGAAAAGTTTAAAACATAAAAGTTGAAACACTTCAAGCACTTACGAGTCACTGTATAGTGTTCAAGTGTTGAAGATAACTGTTCCTTCTTTCTTGCCTTGTCCATAACAATATCATTAAGATCATAGAAATGAGATCATTGTACAATTTATAGCACTATGAAAAAAGCATCATCCAAGTTTACTATAGTATCTAAGTGACGTTGATAATTTTGTCTTCAACCATTCACAAACAAAATTTATAAATTTACATGAATAAAGAAAGTTAATCTAAACAATTGGTATATACATATATTATTTCTTCTTAGAAAGATAATTATTTACTTTGTTTCATGTCTTGTAATGTATTTTTTCAATTCTGTTAATGTGTTAACTACTTTGTAAATGTAAAACTTCCTCTTTATTTTCATTTATCAATCAATATAGATAATATTATAATAAGATATTTCTATCCTCTCTTTCTTCAATCTATCCTATTCCTTATTTTTTTCTATACCAATAATTTGGTTTAAACTTCTGTGTTACTTTTTTATTTTCTTTATTACTTTAAATACTGTTTTCTTTGAATCTTGAATTTTCTTTTTCTAATTTTCATATTTGTTTCATTGCAAATGATAACCTTCATTTTTCCCTATTCTTCTTTTCCCTAATTTCTTCTTTTCCATAATTTCTTCTTTTTTGTAATTTGTATTGTGTAATTGATTTCCATTTTGTAATTTATATTATGTTGGCACCTGCTGAAAAACCCACAAGGTTTAGCGGGACCTTTATTTGGAACTTGTAAATAAATAAATGATTGATTGGACTAAATCATTGTCATTCTGACTCATACCCGTGCTCAGGGAAACCTTTGCAGGTATTATAATTTTCCTCTGCAGTTCTTTAAAAATTTTATTCATGTAAATATTTTTAATGAATTTGTAATTGTGATTTTGTAAAAAGTGAATTTGTATTTTCTTGAGGATAATAGATTGATTGATAATGTGAAAATAAATTCAAATTCAATTCAATGTGTAAATAGGTTATGTCAGGCCCTATAGAAATCCAGATTCAATCAGGCAACCTGATAGTCTTTAGTAATTTCTTACCCGAGTTTATCTTCCTCACTCCCGCTCATTCTCTCTTTTTCTCCCACTCCTTAACTATTTATTTTTCTCCCTCCCTCTCTCTCTTTTCTTTCTCACCATCATGCATTCCCCTTATCATCATTGTTCGTCTACATCTGTAGTTGAAAAGTACCAGCAATAAATAGACTGGCATAGCACGACTAAACAAGGATGGCATAATATAGAGCTATCACTATTATTATGTTAATCCATTAACTGCTCCTAAATAAAAATGATTGAAGATCCGCCATTACAAACAATAGCCTGTAATTTTCTACTTGACCACCAGTATTTCCTTATATAAACAAACTTTCACTCCACAATGCACTTTGGTTCAAACAGGCATTATTAATAACTTTTTTGTCACACTGCTGTAGTAGTGACAGATTTTAGATGCGCGGGTAATGACCGTTCTTATTCTGTGCAGAAAAATCTCAAAATTGATATCCTCACATTAAAATATCGATTTAAATTCTCAAAGGGAACCACCAACCCCGCCACCTCAACAACTGTTTATTTTTTGGAGGATGTCGCCCACATCGGTCTGAGATCTGATGGTGATTGATGAGTTGGACCTACAGTTTTAGGTGGGTTCCGAACCACCGGGAAGTGATTTCACAGCAGAGAACAGTCTTTTTTGCTGGCCAATCCAATCGGTCACCCTTACAAACAGCACCCAGGAGTTTCGTAGCTTATCTCTGATTGAACAGATACCTGCTACGGCACTCGGCTATAACTTTACTCAGGGGTACTTGCCTTGATACGACACCCCCCCCCCACACAACACCAACAAGTCTCAAAGTAATTTTAAAAATTATTTTATTACAAAAATAATATTAAGTCTTGGAATCTGTATCACTTTATGGCTTGCTTTCTGTGAACTCAACCAATAATTTCATTAATTTTCACTACTTCTTATAATGCATAATAATTTAGGCGGCACTGGTGGCGCAGTTGGTTGGAGTGCTTGTATGTGATAAGATAAGCTTCGGCTGGCTTCGATACCTGCAGCCTTGGGTTCGAATCTCATTCAGTCATGGATGTTTCTCATCATTCACCCATTCACCTCACCACCCACGCACAAGTCTCCAGACGCATGTGGGCATCACCCGCAATAAAAAAGTATATTATTATGTTAATATATTTAACAAGGGAGAGATGAAGCAGATTCGAATAAATAAAGTAGGCTAATAATAATAATAAAAATATTGATAACAATAATAATAATGATAATAAACATGAAAAAATGAAAGCAGCCTGGAAGTACCAAAGTGCTTAACGTGATCCCAAAGGGTCCTATACGTGGATGATAATAATAATACTAATAATATTAATAATTATTCTTAACGTTTCTAGACATAAATCCTTCAATTTTAACACACATTATGGGTCAAAGTGAATTCTATCCAATGTTTGAGCCATCAACAAGGGAGTTCCAGACCCTTAGGTACGCCTATGCTATGTAAAGTGTAAAAATTCGACTGGTACTTTCTTTCTTCGCTCAGGAAGATGACTTAGTTCTCTTTTCAATTGGTTTAAAAATAGCTACAATTGAGCAGTTGCTGCAGTGCACAGACATGGAAGCCCCTTTCACACTAATACTATTCGTCTGTACCGTTTTACAAAATTTTTGCTTGCTTCTCAATGCATGGCTGACTGAAGGAAGGGAGGCGACATAAATGTATGACTCGTTCACACTCTTTCTCTCTCCCACTCGTTCTCTTTCACTCACTCTTCCACTCACTCACTCTTTCTCACTCAGTCTCTCTCACTCCCTTTACAAAAAACTATTTTTTTTTCTGCGTAAACCAATTCGTGTGGAGTTTAATGGTAGTTTGAGTGTAAGATAGGGCTATTCTGCCCTAACTTCGCCCTTTTGTGTAGATGCATCACCTGGATATTACAATTCATTTATTATACAAATATTCTTATTAATGTCAGTAATCTAACTTACAAAACAGTGTATCAATCAATCAATCAAATCAAAAACCTTTATTTAGATCTTCACATCATAACAACTTCAGAATAGTAACAGTATTTTTTTTTTTTTTTTTTGAGGATGAAGCCCACATAGGTCTGAGACCTGTGCGTGGGTAATGAGTTGGATGATGGTGATTGATGAACTGGACCTAAAGTTTTAGGTGGGTTCCGAACCACCGGGAAGTGTAACAGTGTATTGTCCAGTATTTTTTTCATGAATCTAGGTGATGTCAATAGTGTACAATAATTGTACTTTTACACAAATAAAGCTATCTGAATCAGAAGCTCTCTAGAAAAAATTAAGCTTGTATATGACGTTTACTTGAAGGGTAATTGTAAGAGAGGACCAGGACCTCTAACTTCACCCTTAATAAAGGCAATTAATCAATCAGCCTCTCTCTTTTTCTCATTCACTCACAGACAAGTGAGCACCTGAAGAGCATTATTTTTACACCTTAATTGTGTTTTTCTTTTTCACCTTCAATTACTACTAATACGTTTAGGATTTGTAATTTTTCTTCTATTTACATTGTATTTAATCAGATTTTTTTTTTTTTATGTACGGTAGCCAATATAAAAAGTATTATCAGTGCTTATATTATAAAATTCAATTGATTATGGGTTGTACTCATATCTATCTATCCATTTGTCTAGAAATTCAGAAATTTTTCTTCTTTACCAAATAAAATTTAGTTCTATATTGGAAGATTAAGTGGAAGATAGGCCTAGGCCCTAGCCTGGCCCTCTCAGGAAATAAAGGCAGCCATTCAAAACACACATTCAATCTCTCACACACTTACAATCACTCTCTCTCGCTCTCTCTCTCTCTCTCTCTCTCTCTCTCTCTCTCTGAGAGAGAGGTTAAGTGTAAGAATGGCCTCAATGGCCAAGACTTCGCCTCTTTGTGTAATTCATCTCTCAGATCCAGGCTCTATTTTTGTTGTTTTTTATTTTTTAAACAATCGCATCCATAATTTGTAATTTACCTTAAAATAGTTAATACAGTTGTATTTATAATCTTTTCTACTCAAACTATTCAACCATTATATTTACTTTTCAAAAGCAACTGTACTTAACTTCAACTGGGGGATCTGAGAGTTGATAATATTAATAATACTTCTATCATTCATTCATATACATTGTAAATTTACACAAATAAAGTCATCTGAATCTGAAATCTCTCTCTCTTACAGGTTAAGTAAGTCTTTCTTAACAGGTAAGAATGGCCTCATTGGCACAAGACTTCGCCATTTTGTGTAATTCGTCTCTAAGATCCAACCTCTCATTCTTTATTACCTATTGCATCATAATTAATTTCTTCTTTACTTCTAATGTTATTTTTTTAACAATTGTACTTACATTTCTAAAATTACTGTAAGCCAATATAGGCTAACTATTGGATCTGAGAGTTTCTGATTTCAATAATACTGTAATTATTCATTCATTTTTACTGTAATCAATCATTCATATTGTAAATTTCTCTCTCTGAATCTCTCTTTCTCTTACCTCTTTCCCTCTTTCTCACATATTTTCTCCGTTCGGTTACAGACAGTCTTAATGAATGTGAACTAAATCAACTGCCTGTTTACTTACAATATCTATGTTTGTGTAGACATAGACGTCTGTATTGCGTTCTCCTGTTGATGTTTGGTCTTTAAATGCTCACTAGCAGTGTGGACACATGTCTCAGACATCTAACTGACCAACGTTCAGTTTCGGAAATTGAGAGTAAAAAATTTGGCCAGAGATGAGAGTCGAGAAATGAAGTGAGAGTTCTGGGAATGATTTTGTTGAAGTCAAAATAAAAGACCTATAGCCAAAACTATAGAAAACCAATTCAGAAAGGCTGAAAATTGGGATATATGACAAGAAAAACATGCTGAAAAAGGTACTGAAAGGCCTCAAGAATCCTAGTTGTTCTTAGGACGCCATCTTGGAAAACTGTATAATTGTCAGTTGTACTAAATTCAAAAAATCATTACCGATCCCTATGATTTGTAAAAATTTTTTGAGCTCTCAAATGAAATTATAGGGGTTTTTGGGGATGAATGAAAGTTTTTGAACAAGTGCAGCACAAAAACCAATGAAGGTAAAATGAATTTAAAATTGTAGAGAACTTCTTTTCCACGAGAGGGATTTTGAGTCCCAAATTTAGGTTCTACCATTAGTAAGATAATGTCGTTTTAATTATTCAAAATTTAAAATCATCAATTTTACGGAAATTTCAACAAAATTTTGAAAATCTCTCACTTGATATCTATTAAAGATACAGGTTAACTGGTATCAAGTTCTATAAAATTAAGTTTTCTTAAAAAAAGGTGGGGGTAACATTTTCTGTTCAAAGCTTAGTTTGGTCTCAAATTTGGAAAACTCAAATTAATGTCGGACAATTTTACAGTTTTTCCACGATGGCGGCCGAGGCACAGCTTGGTATGGGCACTTTTAGTATGTTATTCAGCATGTTAGGTTTATAGAAAGAGTAAATAGCTTAGATTCATGTAGGCCGTTGTTCAAGAGACTTGGTCTCCCAACTGTACCCTGCTTATATGTATATGAAACTACCTTATAGGCCTATGTAAGAAAGTGATATTAACCAAAATCTTGACGTACACGATTAGAATACAAGAAGCCGAGGAGATTATCACTTGGTGAGTGACAATAGTAGACGTGACTCACTAGCAGCAATGTCACAAAGCAGTGATGATATTGACAAGAATGCAATATCTTAAAAATGGATTTTCTCTGTTATTTATGAACCGATTTCCATAAATTTTGTGTCATTAGATTTGCAATTAAATTCTCTAAATAAGACATAATAAATGTAATTTTTTTATTATGAGCGGTTTTCAAGATATTTACATTTGAAATATTTAGGCAGCCACCATTTTTAAACTAACGATTGTAAAAAATTATTTTTTTTCCTGTAATTAGATCTTTAGGTAATAAAGCTAAATACCAAATTTCATTTGATTATAACTAGCCGTTATCGAATTAAATTTTCTATATGAAAAAACAAAATGGCGGCTATACGAGTAACTTTTGAGTTTTCGAAATTTTGAATATGATAATTTGGCTTGTCTATGGTCCAGTAATAATACCTGAAAAGGTCGGTAGAGAGTTCAGAGACACCCTGTATATATATTTAGTTATATCGAACGTTCAAGATAACTTGTAGGTGAGATCAATTGCCCCCAAAACCAAAAAAATTCAACTTTGAGCCCCCATATTTCACAAAATAATTGACGGGAAAAAGATTTTCTCTAGGCAATAAATAACATTTCCAAACCTTAATAACATCCTAGTTAAGAAACTTGAAAAAAATTATGAACAAAAACCCTGCGCACAGCCTTAAATGATTCTGCATGTGAGTGGGCAGATGTAGGGTATTAAGTACAGCCATTATTATAATAATTTACGTATGTAAACAGAGTAATTGAATAACTGGGTCACAAGGTCGACTGGACTGCGACATTATTTCTCTCTCACTCCCTCTCTAATAGTTCATTCATTCAAACTGAATTTGCATCAATAGAGCTGCTTCAACAGCATCTTTCCAGACGTGCGTTGTCTTCAGACCCTGGAATTTTATTAAACTAATGCTCTTCAATTTGTGTAGGCTACCCTGAATTATATTCTCGCATTCCAATTATTAGCCTAATTTGGTTCAATAGACTCGTAAGTTTATCTCTGTCTCAACCAGAAACACTTAGATGACTTATACATGATCGATTATTCGATACATTATCGATTATTCAATGCATTATCGATTATTCGATATATTATCAATTATTCGATACTTTATCGATAATAACGAAATAACCTGTCTATCTGTTCACGCAAACGGAAGACAAACCAAAACAGACGTTTGCATTTGTGTGTGTGAAAAAGTGATGACTCATATCAGCTGTAGACCGATCGATTAATTTCTACCAGTTCACACTGAGTTCAGTATCACATTCACTGTCACAGTTACCGGTTAACTCATATACTGCGCGTTAATTATTTTATTTCTGTAGTTAATTGTGTATCCGTCTTGTTGTTCGAAGATACACTCTCGCACGCGCATCGTTGTTTACATCGTCTACCCTTTATTATCTATTTATTTTTATTCAAATTTTTGTTTATTACTTGCGCAGATGTTGTAGAATTATTCATTCTTTGTAATATTATTGTAATGTCTTTTGTGTTTCAATAGGCTCTAGCCTTGAAAAAATTGTACAATAAATATTCTATTCTATTCTTTCGGTGAGCATAGTTATTTTTTCGGAGGATGAAGCCTGCATAGGTCTGAGACATGTGCTTGGGTAATGAGTTAGGTGATAGTCTAGTGATTAATGAGTTGGAACTACAATTTTAGGTGGGTTCCGAACTACCGAGAAGTGATTTTACAGTAGAGAACAGTGCTATTTTCGCTGGCCGATCCAATCGGTCACCCTTACAGAGATAGTAAGGAGTTCGTAGCTTATCTCTATCTGATTGAACTAATAGATACCTGCTACGGCTCACGGCTATCACTTCCCGATTTGCAATTATTGCAATTTACAAATTGTAATAATTATTGTAATTTATATTTCATTATAAAGCAGATGCCTACATTTACTTCAGAGATATTTCGAGCAAGAAAATTCATTCAATAGAAACTGAATCAACAAAACTGATTTAGTTAAATCGATCGTAAAATAGTTTGGACATCAGTAAACAGATTTTGCAATTTCTCAACTTCTAACAACTGAGGCACACACACAGTCGAAATCAAAAATGTACAGTAACACATACATAAACAAAAAACAGTTACATCTGTTAAATCAGGCATAAAACGCCTAATTTCTTTATAAACTAAAGCATGCGCTGGGAATAAATTCATAATTAATTTGGGCGCAAGTTTTGCATCTGCACAATTTATAATATAAGACCCAGATTCCATTCAAAATGGCTGGCACTCTTTGAAAACGAAATTACTGTGAGATTTTAGATTTAATGAGACTAAAATAGCTCAGTTAATTGTTGAAGAAACCAGTAAATTTTACGATGTAAATGGTAGAGATTTCAATTTTGAAATTTGTATTATCATCTTAGCAAATACATAATACACACCCAAACTCCAAAATATCGGGTGTTAATAGCACTGAATCAAATAGCACAAATTGCAAGCTAAAACTATTATTAATTAGTTAAAGTTTCGTAAAATAAACAGTTTTGAGACCAAAAACTTGCTGTTCCTCTTGTATTTGTTTTGTTTTAATGAATAAATAAACCAATGCAACGGAATATCTAAGGACCCGACGAATTTACATGAAATAATAATAATAACTATTATTATAATTTGAGGTAAAGCTCCCAAAGTGGAGGACGCTGAATAAAGATGGTTCAGTTTTTTGTTCTTGCTTGTCCACCAGCTTTTCTCTCTTTGCTCTCCATTTTGATGGTACATTTTTTGGACTTGTTCTTCTTGTTTGCCCACCAGCTTTTCTTTTCTCTCTTCGCTCCATTTTGTCCCAACTCTTGGAGGTTTTGTCTCTGGTATAACTTCCCATTTATTAAGTCTTATTCTGAAGTTTTTTCTATTGCAAATTCATTTGTTGGCTATTTTGGCCAGTACTAGGTCTTTTTCATCATTTCGTATCCATTCTCCTCCATTGACAAGTGACGATACATAGTTTACAATTCTTTTTGTTAGTCTATGGTCTGGAAGACTTATGCTGTGACCATAAAATTTAAGGCGTCTTTTCCTCAACTTTAGAATATTCTTCAACATTAGACGTTCTCTGTAATCTATACCCGTTTTCGGTCCACCTAGGTTCAAGGATTTTCCCATCTATTTTTCTTTCTTCTTTCTTTACATTTTCCATATCCATTTTCCTGTTCAGGGACAGGGTCTCGTTGGAAAATAACATTGCTGGTTTTATTATTATTATTATCATTATTATTATCAGTAGTGCTGAAAGGCATATGCACCATTCAACCAAGGTGCATACTAACCTCTCTACTAACCTTGCCATTCAACTGATTCGGTTTTTATAAACATCATGTACTTCCCAATTCACAAAAAATGCACATTGGCACTTCTTGAAAATGAGTTTCTCTCCTACTTCTTTTTCTTGTTCAACAGATCAAAATATATCATGCATCCATATTTTTTCTGTTTCTCTTTCAATCCGACGATTTAAAATAGTTTAAGAAAAGATTTCAGCACACTCAAAAATAAAAACGTCAACTCTTGCACTGTAAAAAATTGAAGTTGATAGAAGCCTTAATTATTCCAATGTTTTTATTTCCAAATGTAAACAACATCAGTCAATGCTTTGTTTTTCACCAGCCTAAACTAACCTAGAGCCTATAGTGGAAATCTGTTTTACATAATAATTATTTTTATATTCGACCCCCAAACTCAAAAATCAATAGCGATCTCACCTGGACTATGAGGCAGCTATATATCAGGTTTCAAAAGTCTAGAATTTTCCTTTCATGAGCTAAAGCACGGACGGACGGACAACGGCACGATTACAATAAGGCACTCTCGAGTCCCCTAATGATATTAATTCAATGGCTAGATTCAGCATAGACTCTAGCATAAATAGCTCTTGATAATAATAGAACCGTTAATAATCACTATAGACTGTATAGAGTTAGCATAGACTCTAGCATAAATAGCTCTTGATAATAGAACCGTTAATAATCACTGTAATCAGTGAGTTTTATTTTATAAAATTCAGATTTACAAAGCTTGAGTATGTAAACAGAATTTATTAATTTCAAATTCCTTTAATTGCTATTACTTTATACTGAAGACTTCCGCAGTAATAAATTCTGTTTATGTATATTTGTCAGTTTATTCAATTGTCAGTCACTTCAAACTATCTTGAGTATGTTTTTGGATAATGGGCTATTCGCCTATTCCACATGTAATCTTTGGACGTTTCCCTTAAAAAAATTACTGATTTTGAACTACTGAAACATGCTTTTAAAGCTTGGGCTGTTAAAGCTTGGGTATTTCATTTCATCTTGTGCTAATAACTTCATCTTGTAAGTTATACCATAGAATAGGGATAAGTCCTAGATGGTCCTTTAAAGCAGCTATATATCAAGTTTCAAGAGTCCAGAATTTTCCTTTTAAGAGCTAAAGCATGGTCCTATATAGGGATGTCCTGTAAGTCCTTGATGGTTCGTTCTATGGTTATACTTACAAATAAGTATCTAGCATTTGCATATGTGTAACATATTCTATTGCTTTGTTGGACATGCAGGTATTTAATGAAATGATTTATTCGATTTACAGTAAACCTCTAGCGTCGATTACACTGGACGAGTTTACAAGCTCACAAGCCAGCGAGTAGGAAAACTACAAGCCGAGCTCCCCTAATACCAACATAATAGTTTGCTATTACGAAACACAACATTACAATTAATTGATCCAATTGATAGAATTTTTATTGACACTAATTGAACCAAATAATAGTAAATTATTTTGGGCGTACGATGTAATGAATGTAGGAAATAATGATTTATTGGTCACAATTCAATGATGCTCAACTTATTGACACAAATTCTTTTTATATTTCCAGCGGCACAATACCAATTTATTATAACACTCAAAGCCTGATTGAAAAACCGGGAAACTTATTGCAACCTATTGTCTACAATCTAAATAATATTTCAACGACGATTTGTTTGTTTACACGATAACTAGAATTTTACCCGGGAATCCGGTTTGGATATTTTATTTTCTGGTAGATAAGTTATGGTAATGATCACAAAATTACGGCATGGAAAGAGGTGAATGAAATAACCTACAGTTTATCTGTTTGAAAAGAGAAGTTCCCAAATAAACTGTTTTTGCACTGACGATGTAAACTTTTAGTATTAATTTTTTATAAGTAAACTATCTTTTTAGCAACTTTACAGCTCTACCCACTCGGTTAAAATGAGCATTTCCCCAGTTGAATTCTATTTACCGGTAATCGGTAAGGCTCCCATGAACTCAACTATTGTTTGCCAATTGTGTTACTCCCTCTGTGTCCACGTCAACGCTCTCTCTTACTCTTATTTATTAAATGTGAATCTGGATGGTTCTATAATATTCCACGCTGTTCTCGATTCTACTGTGTAAACAAAAGAATCATCCTGGAATTTTCTGGAGACAATGCTTTTGTTTGAATTTGGGGACGTTTGCTTGTGGTGAGTCAGTGATAAATAAGCTCTGGTGAAAGCAACTTCGTATCAAGTTCAAGTTCTACAGACTCCATCCTTCGTTCTTTGTACAGTGTACTCTTACTATAAACATTACAGTGCATTTCGGTGATTAGTGTGAGGATACTGTGACAGTAATTTGATAAAATTCTAGTGATAAGAGAACTTCTTATGGACTACTATCAGTGACCATTGTTTCGATTATTGAACAGTTTATTGGACATTTATTACTGAGTTATTGAACAGTTTTTTGAGTTTATTGGACATTTATTGAGTTTATTGGACATTTATTAATTGTTATTGACCTGGTAGTGATTTATTAGTTTTGAACCTTGATTAATCTTGTTATTGAAATACACTTTGCTGGTTGAAAGTTATTGAACGGTTTCTGTTTTATTGATTTCTTCGAGTAATAATATTACTTATTAGTGTCTGATGTAAATTCAACTTTGAAAATTAAGTTTTGCTTGTTACTTTCAAGTGTTGTAAGCATTATTGTAGTGTAATCCTAAAGCCGTGTCTCCACCAACCGAACATGTCTGCCGAACATTGTTGGTGAATAAAAAAAAACGGACAAACATTAAACATATGGGTCACCGAACATGTTCGTGAGTTCAAATGAAATGTTCGGTCTGTGAGCGAACAGTGACGACCAACAACAGGTTCCCGCCACTAACCCCACCACACCGATCATAATGTTCGAGAAGGCGTCCACACCAAACCAACTGCAAAAAATGTTCGGTGACAGCAGCTGATTCCAGCGAACACTGTTCAGTTGGTGGAGACGCAGCTTAACAATATATCTTATAAAATTCCTACAAAAGTGTGGTTATCTTTATCCAATCAATTTTCATATATTCAACATAATGCAATAAATTATTAAAAGTATTCAATTGAATAGCATGCGCCATTACTAGCTAACTTGATATATATACGCATTCCCAAGCAAGATATACCTATATGTATGTAGCCCAATAATGCATTGCATGAGGTCATAAGAAGTCTCGACCTTGAATACTGCTTCATTCAATGCATAAAATTCAGACATTGAATTGAATTATGCCGGAATTTTTTTCAGTTTATGAATGCAGTTCAAGCGGTTATCAGCATTGAATTAGAATGACTAATTTATGACAACTGACTTTTGGCCTCACTGCGAGTTTAATTACGCATTTCCCCTAACTTCGCCTTTTCGAGTAAATGCATCAGTTTCAATATTTTTTCAACAATTAAAAAAAATATATATAGAATAGCCAATCTTCCAATCTAGCATTCAATGCTCTTAACATGGCGATAATCACCATCACAAAATCAAACACATGCTGTGGAATGGTGTATGACAGGCTAGAACAGCGTGAATACAACCATTTCAAAGCATGTGTTTGCATTCGCGATGGTGATTATCACTGGAAATTGGATGATCTTCTGTACTAGAGTGAAGTATATTTTTTTGGAGGATGAAGCACTCTTAGGTCTGATACGTGTGGTGGGTTATTGGATGTTGGATGTTGGTTGGATATTGGATATTGGATGTTGGATGTTGGTTATTGGATAGTTGGATGTTGGTGATTGATGTACCTACAGTTTTAGCTATACTTCTACAGTTCTACCTACATAGGCCTACAGTTTCAGGTGGGTTCCGAGCCACCGAAAAGTGATTTTACAACAGAGAAAAGAGTATTCTTTTCTTGTCAATCCAATCGGTCACCCTCACAAAGAGGGCCCAGGAGTTTGTAGCTTATCTGACTGAACAAATACCTGCTACGGCTCACGGCTATCACTTCCCTAAAAATTTATTTATTAATTTATATTATTAGGTTAAATAATTCGAATAAATGTACATCATATTATAATATGATATTTAAATCAAAATATTTTTCTTTCAAACTTCGCTATACTTGGAGGGTCGTATTTATACATGACGACTTGTCCATTGAGAAAGTGCAGTAGATAGGCTGCCGCACGTGCCACTACGGACGTTAGGAGGCAGATTTCGCAACTGGAGTAGATTCTGCTTGATTTATTTTCTGTATAGACACATCGTTTATGAATGATATTATGTACCTAGGCTATATAGTATGTGGGAGATTTTATAAAGAATTATAAATCACGGCAAGTGATAGCCGTGAGCCGTAGTAGGCATGTGTTCAATCAGATAGAGATAAACTGCGTTCTCCGGGGCACTCTTTGTAAGGGTGACTGATTAGATTGGCCAGCAAAAATGACTACTCTGCTCTGAAATCACTTCCCGGTGGTTCGGAACCCACCTAAAACTGCAGGTCCAGCTCATCAATCACCATCATCCAACTCATTACCCACGCACAGATCTCAGACCTCTATGGGCTTAATCCTCAAAAAATTAAGTATTTGGTGTTTTTTTAGCATGAAGCCCACATAAGTCTGAGACCTGTGCGTGGGTAATGAGTTGGATGATGGTGATTGATGAGTTGGACCTACAGTTTTAGGTGGGTTCCGAACCACCGGGAAGTGATTTTACAGCAGAGAACAGTATCTTTTTTGCTGGCCAATCTAATCGGTCACCGTTACAAACAGGTCCTACAAGAACGCAGCTTATCTTTATCTGATTGAACAGATACCTGCTACGGCTCGCGGCTATCACTTCCAAATAATTGTTTAGGAACCCGATTTTAAAACAACAATGAAAACATGAAGCTAAAAGCAAATAATAGACTGAAGAATTCAAGACTTGAATTCCTTTTTTTTGCTAAAAGGTTAGGACATCTAGGATTCTATTCATCATGAGGATTCCTTAAATTCAAGGAAAACTTGAAAAGCCAATCGTAAGAATACTTCCCAAATCGCCGTTGAGTCAAGGAAAGCTCAAGGCAGGCAGCTCATTTTAAACGCAACAACTGATGATTAATCTCGAGGATATTTTAAATTCAACAAAGACTTGAAGAGATTTTTGAAAAGAATGTTTTCCAAATGGCCACTGAGTCAAGGCAGTCTCAAGGTAAGCAATTCATTTTTACATGTAACATATGATGATTCATCTCAAGGATATCTTAAATTCAAGGAAGACTTGTAAAGCATTTTGAAGGAATGCTTCCAAAGACGCTATGGAGTTCAGGTAACTTCAAGTCATTCAGATTTACATGTTGTAACATCCGATGCGACCTTGAAAATGAAAGAGAGTGAAAGGATCAGATAAAGAGAGAGAGTGAGTGAGTGAGTGAGTGATGGTAGTCAACGAGGAAGAGTGATAGAACGTGCGCAAGATGATGAAGAGCATGAGAAGTGTAAGAAAAGCAGACCAAAGCTATCAAGAGAAAAAGAGAGGGACAGAGTTACAGTGTGAGAAAGAAAATTGTTTTGCCAGTCTATTTTGTCTTGCTTTTCAAGTCTACTCCTATTCTACGTACACTTAAGCCTAAATGGGTTGAAATTCCTCGTAATTACAGGCTAGCAGCACCTGTACTCTGGTCATCGGAAATTGCCGGTAGAAAGAGAGTGTAAGAGATAGAAGAGTGAGTATGTGAGAGAGAATTAGAGAGAGGGGGTGAGAGAGAGATTGAGTGTGAGAAAGAGCGAGCTAGTCTGAGTGATACTACGGAGGTAGGAAGAGCGCACAGTTTGGAGCATTCAAGTGTGCTAAAGAAATTTTACCGTTAAAATTTTGTCTGAAACCAAAGCTCGGACAGAATCGTCTGCAGTCGCTCAGTTTTCAAATTATGCAAATCAACTGGTTTTTACACAAATTTCAAGTATTGCAGTTAACAAGGGAATCTTCCGACATTCAGACCAAGTGAATCGTTCTTGAGTTTCATCAGTTTAGAAACAAAAGCAAAGCATAAAACTTGAACAGAATTGTAACTTACATGTAAGAGTAATTCATAATGGAGGGAAGTTAACATGGATTAGACACAATGGTTTTCTAAGGTTTCGACTCAGAGTTTTTAACAGATGCCGTCAATAGACTGACAGCAGTTGGGGTCAACTGCTCCGTGTCCCGACATAACTATCCCACATGGTATGGAACCCACCTGAAACTGTAGGTGCAACTCATCAATCACCATCATCCAACTCATTACCCACGCACAGGTCTCAGACCTATGTGGGCTTCATCCTCAAAAAAAAACGTACCAGCGACAAAAGGTAACACTTGATGTTTCGCGACAAAACGTACAGCTTGGGTCAGTGGCGGTCCCACGATTTCATTTGGGGGGGGGGGGGGTGACCACCGGGTGTCTGGGTCCCCCCGCCCCCGGAAAAAAATGTGGAATTTAAAGCCTAAAAACGTATTTTTATACGTATTTGAGCTCTAAAATATGCTCAAGCTAATAGTATATATGTTAGCTAATAAAATAGTTTATCATTTAAAGTTTATTGTACCTGGGTGAAATAGGACCATAGTATGTGTTTTTCCTTTGATTTCCTTTAGCTACACAAAGAAAATTGATTAAAAGTCAATGTGATTATTTAATGAGCTAATGAGCATGATGAAAAATTTCAGTTAAATAAACGTGTAATGAAATAAAAAATAAATCAGGTGTTCACTGCTAATTTTTTCTTTATGGTTAGGCCCTATTTCTAACATGTAAGTTACGAAGGAATAGCCAAAAAATACTCAGATTGTTACACAACAATTTAATGGATGTAAGGATGTACACATCCTTCTTGTTTTTTCTTCTAGCTAACAAGTAACAATGACACAGATTAAATTTATTTCTCGCAAAAACTATACATACATAATAAGTAAGAATAAATTCTTTTTTAGGGGGGATCATCTTGATATTTCGGGGGGGATAAATCACTCCCATCTCCCCCCCCACTGGCTTGGGTCGGTATTTACCAGGGATGAGTCTGACACTAACTTATCAATGATTATTATAAGCTTCATTGTGTAAGCACTCTTCGGGGCTAATATTAGTTGAGTTCCTTGGAACCTTACGGGTAGCCGGGAAATGTTACCGGTGGAATCTGATTGGACTATTCAAAATTTTTAACGTCTATGAATTTGAATAGACGAATCAGACGCCACCAGTAAAGCTCACATGAACTCAACTATTTACAGATAATGAAACGATGCTCGGCGATATTATACAGATGTCATTTTATCAGCAGAGATTCGGACAATAACAATGAATACTGTTAATTTGAAAGAATTGCAACAAACAATAGATATATTGTTGTGCACATCCAAACAATGTCATTGATTATGATAAAACTATCATTGAGCACAAATTGCAATATTTGAATTACAAAGAATAGGGTCATTGTACAAACTTCAACATTACTGTTATCGATAATTTTTCTCAATTTGAGATCAAGGCAATAAGCTAAATTATACGCTCAATTATTTCTCATGTATTTCACGATAGACTTCAATTTGATATGCATGTATGAAAATTCAATTATACTTTTGATTGAATGAAACTGCTAATTATCAATCATTCAATGTATATCTTTCAAATTCGACGAAAAGATAAGTTATTCAATAAAGACTGTGCGCAGGGTTTTTAGTCATAATCTTTTTTCGAAGTTTTTTGTATTGAATATTATTAGGGCATTGAAATGTTATTTATTGCTGTATGGAAAAAATGTTTTCTTAAATTATTTTGTGAAATATGGGGGTTCAAAGTTCAAAATTTTCGGTTTTGGCGGCAATTGATCTTACCTATAAGTGATTTAAACGTTTGGTAAATTCTCCATAACTAAGATACCTTGAAGAATAAAATTACATATTTTTTAACTCAATCTAACAAATGGTTTTCCCAAAATATTTTTTTTAGATTTAAAACAATGTATTTTGTAAAACTAATATTGCTTGATTAGAGTCAGAAGTATGTCATTTTATTCCTCAAGGTGTCTTTCAGTTATCGTACAGAAAATTTATTAAAAGTTAAAAACACTCATAGGTGAGATCAATTGCCCTCAAAAACTGAAAAATTTCAACTTTGAACCCCTATATTTAAAAAAATTGAAGGAAAAATTCTTCCTCACAGAAATAGATAGCATTTCAAAGCCCTAATAATATTCAATACAAGATACTTCGAAAAAGATTATGACCGAAAACCCTGCGCACAGCCTTTTGATTCATTATTGCATAAACTAGCAGGTTGTCCGATTCAATTGAATTTGGATATCGAGCGCCTAACATAACCTATTTACAAATTTCATTTCGTAGTACCGGTACCTTTTTGCTCATCCTTCTTCAACTTCTTTTTCTTCTTCCTCTTCTTATCCTGTCTTCTTGGTTTTCTTCATCATTTTTCTCCTCATTCTTCTTCCTCTCCTTCTCTAATCCGTTATTTTCCAGCCGACAGAGAACACCATCTAGACGATTATATAATAACATTTTATTTCACATTTCTGACAAGTTTATTATTTTTTTGCTTTAATTTTACGCTGAACTGTATTTTTGGTACAGCCTGTGTTGAGCCTTAAACTCCAAAACAATCCGTCTCCAAGTATTCCTAACAGTAGCAATATCTAAATAATAGGTACGGATCCAGGGGGGTGCGAAACCATATCACCACACCGTAATTCTTAACCGACACTAAATAAAATGTTCTAAAGTTCTAAAGTCATACAGCCCCCCGAAATATTTTCCCAAGTGATATCCCCCAGCCAGAAAAAAATCGCCCTTGCTTAACTAGCTAAAACAAAGTAATCGCAGGCTAATTTGAGAATCATTCTGCACTTTTATAGTCTGTAGTCTTATTGTACTTGGAACAAAATTGTGTGTAGTGCAATCACATAGAATACCCAACATACTGTAGTTTTTTTTAGTTTCCTATCAAACTCGAAGGATCTACATTTCTATGGTTTCATTGTGTCGTTCTTTCAGAGAATAGCAACACAACAGACTTGCAAAAATGAACCAAAAACTGACAAAAAATCTGCAATTACAAGTTCAAAATAGCACCGAATTTGCAATTTTCATCGATTAACAAGCAATTCAAATTAAAAATACAGAATTCCAAATGTAAAATAAAACTTACCACGCAAATATTGCAGAGAAATGAGTTGCGAATTCTCTTCTCGACGAAATACTCCTTGAACTGTTCACAATTTCATTTGGAGACAAATTCACACTTGAAATTTGTTACATGATGCACAACACTGGAGTACTACCGGCAATTTTTATGCTTGAAATACAATTTAATCGGCATTTTTCTAACAACTACTGCATATACTTCAAACGTGAAATAGGTTAGGACGCCATAATAGTATAATAGACGAACACGAAGCTGAGCTAACACTGTAGAAGAATCAGCTACAACTTTTATAGAAAGAACTGCACAACCGGTCAGACGAGACATCAGCTGTTTAGCATGAGCTATAGACAGGATTTCCCAATGATACGGCACCTGTTGAATGCGTATCTCATATTGATACTGTATCAATTACAAAATATTGTATTGTTTCTACCGTAATATTGATATTGTAATAAATTGAATCATTCAGTTACTTCATGTACAAACATAATTATAAATGTATGCTCAAGAAATGTTTGACAATTATTTAAGCTCCCAACTTTTAGTGGGGCTAGGCTTACAGGCTGTCAGGCATACAAGAAGACGAGAAGATTATCACTTGGTGAGTCACAATTGTAGCTTAATCAAACAAAGACCTAGTTTCTCTACAAGCTACCGCAGTTTTTAAAGAGTCTTGAAAATATAGAAATATTTGAAAAAATATTTTATTGATAAAGCTTTTTATAGTGTACAAGAGTTCCTTTCACATCAAAATTAAGCCTCACCTCAACTAATTGATATAGTAATTATGGTAACTAGTGTATAACATTGTATAATTGTCAATCTGACTTGTCTCATACTCCATAACTGGAGTCTCCAAGATGTAATCTTCAACAAAAAACAAAAACCAGTAGACACGCCCAAGTTTAAGGGTGCTTGCACAGGTGAACATACTTGATGCACTCAATCATAATCATTATCACAAATTAACACAATCCTCACATTCGAATAAATTTTCTATATCTAACACAATTTATTAGACACCAATGTGTCTAATATCACATCAATGTGTCAATGTGTCTTCTGGGGCAAACCCCTCAGAAGTTTTGGAGAATCCAACTCGAAAAAATGGTGGTAACCATTTAAAATGAGCTCCTCATCACCATCAAAAGTGCTACAATAGAAATGGATGTCATCTGCTATTATTTTCAATGTATTGCTTGGAAAATATTATTCAGCCTTCTACGTTCTGCAGCATGTAAGGGAGGAGCACCCCTAGGCACAATTGGCATAAAATGCACAATTGGCATATTATTATTTTTTTAATATATTCTGACTAGAATAGAATAATTATTTATTGGTAAAAACAAGAAACAATTTAACATACTTTAATAAATGAAAAATTAAAAATCACAAGCTTGGCTCCTAAGCCGTCAGCTGAAGATGGAGTTGAAGATGGAATCATGTCTTGTCGAGAGTGATCATTAAAAATTGAAATTATAGAAACACATTTTTCCAAGAAGAAATAAAATATAAAGTAAGATAGAATAGAATACAAAATAAAAATGTGAAAAACAAAAGAAGAGACTACATAATTAATTATATTAATGATTGAAATTTCCTACCCTAATTGAACCACCGGCATTTCCATGCATCCCTACAATATAACGCTAGTCTTTTCCAGTTCCACCCATTCATAATTATAATCTCTGAACACATCTGCTTTCAAGAAGGATTCACCCAACCACTTCTTTCTCCATTCTCCTAACACCGGACACAGTGGCGTAGCCAGGAGGGGGCCATAAGGCCCAGGCCCCCCCTGAAATTTCAGAAATAACAAAAAAATACCAAGCGCCGAAGAAGAACAACATAGTTCGAAACGCGTCCGCCGCGACTCAAAAAGGTCAGTTCTGCACAGCAAGATAATACATATGAATAGTTCTACTGCAGTTCACGAAAAATGGATAACCACAACAATAAAAAATTCTCAAATAACTAATAGATAAGGACTTATTAAAGCCGAAGGGTTCTATCTGTATTGTTGTATTATAGCGAACAGAATACAGAAACCCTGATTGTGTAATAGAATATAGCTACAGTTATAGGCAGATTAATGTATTGTTCAAATATTGCCTCAATATTTACTCATATAGAAACTTCTAGATTCTTTATTTAGGTGCTCAAATGGATAATTTTGATTTAAAATGAGCTGCGAAAACGAATAAAACATGTTAAAAAACTGTAACTAACATAATTATTGAGATATTGCATTAAATAAAACGCAATTTTTCAAGTTTGAAGTGGTTTAACTTTGTCAATTATTGATAAATCACCTTTTTGAATAAACTAATCTTGCAGAAAATTTATGTTTGAAGTTAAAATTCCGTATAACCCACTAGTCTAAACGCACCCAAATTTCTTGAAATCGGCATTTAAGTTAATAAATGAAAACACAAATAAATGCAAGTTCTATGCAAGCGTGTAATATAAGTGTGTTATGATCGAAAAATTCCGATTTCATGAACTTTGGGTTGGGTGCGTTTTAGGCTAATGACGTAATATTATATGAAACTTATGAAAAGGTATGTTTTCTCCATGTTTATTTGAATTACATTTCTATAAACTTGAAATGCAATTTATTATCATTCTATTAATTTTGAGATTCAGTGCATAAGTCACAATAGTCAAAACCTGGCTATTTTAAACCTGGATTCTTGGGTAGTAATTTTTCAAAAATTTCTTTTGAACTTTAGAGCCCAACAAGTTGTCTCAATTAGCATTTTACACCACTAAATTAAAAAAATTCCGGACCCTCCTATGCCCAGACACCACCCCCCCCCCCCCTCCATTGTGATCCCCCCCCCCCGAAATCTAATCCTGGCTACGCCACTGACCGGACATCTTGCTACAAAATGATAGACGTCCTCCTGCTACTTTCTATTGCATCTTCTGACTATAGAAACTATGAATGAATATTCCTTTTCGGGATACAAAATATTATTCAGCCTTCTACGTACTGCAGCATGTTAGGTTAGAATGACACATCTCAATAATATAGCCCACAGCCCACAGTATAACATTAAATTGATATAGACTATCACATAGAATTTCATCTGCAGTCGGGATTAGTGATGTCCTGCAGGATGAATTTTAGTGAACACAGAGATGAATAAGATCCAACTCGACTTGATCCAATTTGTCTATTTCATGCCTGTATTCCAATAAAATTCACTGTATCACGTCACCAAGGCTGCGGTTCTATTTTCAACTAGCCAATCATATGTACTTATGTTGTCCCAGACAGGTGTCCCATTCACTTTGGTAAGAATTAGTTTAAGAATTACATCGTTTGAAAAGTTAATTTTCTCAGTTGGACCATTGCCTCTTTCTCTTGAATCGTGAGTTAAACAAGAGTTATTCTACTGGTGAGCCCAACGGGCTGGAGAACTCGCTTGCAAACAACTAATTTTGGAAAGGGAAACTCATTTGGGAAGCTTATCGTAGGGGAAGGTGACAAACGGCTGTTTTGAAAATAATGATTTAGATAAAATTCACAAGGCATCTATCACTTGAAGTTCAATTTCATCGTTGCTCTGATACACACATTTATTTTCCACAAAAAAGACTTACCGTACTCATATACCTATATATCAGGGCGATGGAATTAGTGTACCAATCTATAGAGAAGATATTTACCACATGAAAAACAGCTGTTTATATATCCACATATCAGGGCAATGAAATTAGTATATCAGCTTATAGAGATCCTATAAAAAGCCTGATCGCAGTTATTCACCGACAGCTGATGATAGCTCAAATTTATTTTGAAATCTATTGCGAATTCCATATTCCATATGGTGAAAACAACTATTTTCTTAAATATAGTAATAGATGAAGGGGTGAGAACCTATCCTTTTGTTTCGCCTCAAAAAGGATGAAGGAGTGGGTCAATTTCATTGGCAAACGAACTTAACCTGTCTAAAGATACAAAGAATGTACAAAGAATGTGTGTTTTGAAATTTGAAGTTGATTGGTCAAAGCGTTTGAAAGTTATCGTGGAACATACAAACAAACACACAACGCCTCGAGCCTCAAGTCAAAAGGAACAACTCGCTTCGCTCGTTCAACTATGTTGAAGATATTAAGGCTGTGCGCAGGGTTTTTGCTAATATTTTTTTGAAGTTTCTGATATAGGATATTAGGCCTACCTAAGTATTGATATATCTATTGCCATGAGAAATTTTTTATCAATTATTTTCTGAAATATGAGGGTTTTAAGTTAATTCTCCAGTTTTGGGTGGCAATTGATCTTCCCTGAGTTATTTTTTATAACTAAGACAACTTTAAGGGAAGTGATAGCCGTGAGCCGTATCTGTTCAATCAGATTGATAAGCAGCGTTCTCCTGGGCACTCTTTGTAAGGCTAACCGAACTTTTAGGTGATTTTAAAATTTAAAAAGACACTGTTCTCTGCTGTAAAATCACTTCCCGATGGTTGGGAACCCACCTGAAACTGTAGCTCCAGGCTGGAGTCCAGCTCATCAATCACCATCATCCAACTTATTACCAACGCACAGGTATCAGAGCTATAAAATTTAAATTTTCATCCTCCCAAAAAAAGACCTCGAGGAATAAAATTACAATTTTTATTTCCATATTTTTTTAAAAATTTACTAAATGTTTTCAATTTCTTTTTTTTTTGAAAAATCAGATGTTTGATCGAAATTAAAAATACTTCATTTTATTCCTCAACGTGTCTGTCAGTTATAAAAAGTATCAAAATACTTCCTTTGTATAGCAAACAATAATTCTATGATATTTTTTGTTATGATAATAAATCTGTTTTTTTTTGTTATGATAATAAATCTGTTTTTTTTTGTTATGATAATATGATAATAAAGTCTTTTGATATTTTCTATAACTGACTGACACCTTGAAGAATAAAATGAATTATTTTTTATTTCGATCAAAAAATATTCGTTTTTCAAAATAATCATTTGGCTGAAAAATTAAAAAAAAAACAGTTTACAATTTTAAAAAACTTAGTTTAAAATAACTTGTAACTTAGGTGAGTTTGAAATTAGTTTCAAATTCAAAAATCAATTTACAATAACTTGTAGGTGAGATCAAATGCCTCCTAAAACCAGAAAAATTCAACTTTAAAACCTCTGGATTTATTGTTCCATGACAAAATGCGTTGTTAATATTTACTTTCTGTTAAGCTTCTATGATCTTAACTCAAAATTGACTGCAAGTCGTTAAATTCATCTAAAAGGTTTATTTAAAACCCCTTCACAAAATGGTAAAATAAAAAATTCTTACAGCAATAGATAACATCTTAAAGCCCTAATAACTTACAAAACAAGAAACTTAAAAATATATGACCAAAAACAATGCGCACAGCCATAAGGATGGTCTTCATGAAATACAACGAATTTTTTTTTAATTGATGATACCCTATTGCTTTAGCCTTATTTGCAAGCAAGGTCACATATCTGACACAATAATTCGTATTGTACATTTACAATAATGAATAAAGAATATCTGATTAATTGCATACAAGTACAATCAATAACTAGTTAATACAATAAAAATATCAATAGTTATTATAGAAAGTAGTTGTAAAAAGTGATTAGTAATATTTTTTGACCCGCTTAACTAGTTTTTCATTTCATATGAACCTCTCCTTGAAAATTTTGCCCATGTCTTAGCTAGCCAAAAAAAATCCAGTGGGAAGATCAAAAGTCAGTGTAAAGTGTTAATGTTATGAAACCTTTAAGATATTTTATAATCCAGAGAAATAAATTTGACAAATGACCAATAATAATCAAATTATACTCCTAAAATGCTCACATTTTACTGTGATTCAATACAATCACAAAAACGTTATTGTTTTGTGATATTTATTGCTTTTCACACCATCATGATAAAACAGAGTTTTATTATATCAAAAGTAATAAAATAATAAAGAGCTGCGGCTAAGTTATTATGACAAATAATAATTATAATTACGACAGTAATAATTATTACACATCATACACTGTAGTGTAATTATCATAAACTGATTGTTGAAATAACAATTACGACAGTTAATATGACAAATGATAATGACAAATTATTTTGATGTGTTCAATGTCAAGTAATTTATAAAGTTTACGAGATATTAAATTATTTCTGTATTTTTCATGTGATAGGCAGAAAAAGGCTTGTATCAAGAACCTAGCCTGTTGATTCCTCAACTTAAGGGAGACTCGAAAGTCTTTTGAGAGAGTGCTCTTCAAGTCTACCTTAAATTGAAGAAACCTCAAGGTAGGTTAATAAATTACGGTCATCATTCTTTTTTCACCTTACATCTCTCACAAATTGTTTCAACATTTTGTCATTGTTTCAACAAATTGTCTATTACTTCAATAATGATAGCCTATAGATTTTACTAAATAATAAGACATGAAGTTGTCACAAACACATTTATTGAAAATAACGAGATACTAGTTTCGGTTGGGACACCATTATCAATTTCAAACAAACAGATCGATCTCAACAAATTTGATTTCTAGGTTCGGAACCCACCTAGAATAGTAGGTGTTCTCCATAGTAAGGTTCAAACGGCGAGGTAGATAACTAGACCGTAAGGGTCTCTCCACCAATAAAAGGTCATACTCTCATTAATTATTACTATATCATCATCAGTATTATTATTATTATAGTTATTATTATTATTATTATTATTATCAAATTCTAAAGGAATCGCATTAGAAAAAATGTATTTATAAATATACAATTTTAATACAGTTAAAATTCTGTATTTATTCTGTAGTTGAAAAGTACATTAAAAAATGTTGTGATAATAATTATTATTATAATGTTGATGAATCATCAAATTTGAATAACATACACTTTGGCACATGCTCTGGCAGAGGATATGTGCAATCTGACTGCTTTGGATTCTCACACGGTACGCCAGTTATGCTATACAGCGCTGAAACATGAAACATCATTAAGATTATTATTTATTCAACACTAGCAGTGCTTCACCCTTGCTTTGCACTATTTAATTCCCATGTAGGATTTCAAATATTTTTTAAGATTTTTATTTTTTCATGAATCATAGGACAAATAACAATATAATAAAATTAATTAAATGATAATGACAAAAATTATTTCTGAATTTTTCTTTGAGAGACAGAGTGAAAGGTCCATATCACGAACCTAGAAGAAGCTATTATACTGTAGAACAGGGGTTCTCAATCCTTTTCAAAGACTGTATTGAAATTACTTGTGTTTAAATATTCAGTAGAAGCTAGAGAATGGGAAAACACAGTGATGGAAGCCATTTTTAACGACGACAGTTTATTCTCCTTGGCAGTGTTACCATCTTAAGCACTACAAAACATTATGGTATTATAAAATAATAATCAGATACTTTATTATGTTTGAGAATAATACAGAATATTATTTTACTCAACACTCCTCCTTAATGTCAAAATGATTTACTTTTCTCAACTTTAAAATTTAAACTTGATTGTTCCATTACAATACATCAAGTGACAAATACAGTAATATGATATTGATTGAATATTAGAATACAAAAAACATTTCCATAAAATACACAATACAAGTGAATACTATAAAAAACATTGTGATAAACATAAAAAAAAATCATGATAAACATGTCAAAAATTCAGCAACACAAAGATCTCTTAATAGATAAAAATATATATTTTTTTAAATGATTAATAGTTGTTTCACATTACAGTATTTTCTTTGTCAAAATGTCTTTGAATTTTAGAAACTTAGTGCTCAACAGTGGCTTTGTAAAAATGTCTGCTAATTGACTTTCAGAACAACAATATTTAATTTCAAACATTCCAGAATGGAATTGTTCACTCACAAAATGATACCTCACATCAATATGCTTGCTTTTCCTATTCATTTGTCCTGATTTTATCAATTTGGTAGCACTCTGATTGTCTACATGAAGTACTGTCTTGATAGTTTTGTTAGTGAGTTCTGAAATGAGAGTCTTCAAATATTTAATTTCTTTACAGCATTCTGCAGCAGAAATATACTCAGCTTCTGCTGTAGAGAAGGAAATTATTGGTTGTTTCCTTGAACTCCAAATGATTGGGGCTCCTCCTAGCAATACAACATATCCACTAGTACTTTTCCTATCCTCAACATCTCCTGCATAATCTGAGTCACAGAAAGCATCAACTTGCAATTCATCTGACTTAGAACTAGGAAAAAATAGTCCAGCTTCTTTTGTTGCATTCAATTACCTTAAAGTTCTCTTGACATTTTGTACATCTCTTACACTAGGATTATCTAAATATCTACTTTCATAATTGACTGCATAAGCCATATCTGGTCTTGTTTTGTTACTCATATATAACAAACTTCCTATAGCCTTTCTTTAAGGGGAATCTACCTGTTTTTCATTTGACTCATTATGGAAATTTACTTGTTTTTCATTTGACTCATACTTAACTATAGATATTTACTACCAATCATATTGAAATTTTCTAGTACTTTCTCAGAATAACTCAGCTGTGTTGAATAAATTCCTTCTTTGTTCTGTCTTATTTCTAAACCTAAATAGCTAGTTGGATTTTCATTAACAGTCATTTCAAAATTCTTCATCAGTTTTTCCAATAACATTTTAATTTTTAGTGAATCTTTACCCATCAATATTCCATCATCTACATGAATAGCTAAATACAATTCGTTTGAACTATCTTTGAAAATACATTGATCTGTCTTTAGTTGTGTTAGACCTTCTTGTTTCAGAAAAGATGTAAGTTTCTTATTCCATTGAGAAGGGGCTTGTTTCAGTCCATAAAGTGCTTTATTCAATCTGCATATTTTTCCTTCTAGTTCACCAAACCCTTCTGGAATTTTCATGAAAATCTCATCATCTAATTCTCCATACAGAAAAGCAGTTTTGACATCAAAAGTTTGAATTTTCAAATTTTCTTGTGCAGCAATTGAAAACAAACTTCATTTTCTACTACTGGACTAAAAGTATCTTTAAAATCTATAGCTCCCTCTTTCTGTTGACACCCTCTAACAACTAACCTAGCTTTGTATATCCCATTATCCTTTACTTTGAATACTCATCTACTAGTCAAAATTTCTTTCCCTGCAGCTTCTTCCTTATCAACAATTTTCCAAGTATTATTCTTTTCCAAAGACTCCTTCTCTTTATCTATTGCTTCTTTCCATTTTTCTCTATCTTCACTCTCCATGCATTCCATGAATGTCATCATTGCTTGTCCGTCATTATTATTGTTGTATCTTGCAAGTGGTCTTATGTTACTTCTTGGTCTTAGACTATAACGTTGATTTACTTCCTCTTGTTCATTCTCATTTATCACCTCTACCTTTTGTTCACTTTCTTGTTCTTCATCATTCATCACCTCTCTTTCATCCACTTCAATCTGATTTTCAAGTTCATTATTATTATTTTGTCTACACTCTTCAATTGTTTCAGTTTTCTGTAGAGTAAATTTGTCGATCTTTTTATTTACAAACAGAAAATCTCTTGATACAAAAATCTTTCTTTTTACTTGATCCCATAGTCTGAGACCATTTGTTGCATATCCTACAAAAATTGCTTCTTTATGGCAACTGTCAAGTTTTTTAAGTGGGCCTAAAACTTTTGTATAAACTTTTGAACCAAATATTTCAAGTCTACTCAAATCAGGTTTCCTACCGTACCATTTTTCAGCAAGCGTTGTGTCAAGACTGACAGTAGGGCATCGATTAGTTAGATAAGCTGACGTTAGTACAGCTTCCCCCCACATACTTTTGGGTAAATTGGAATAAAAAATTAATGCTCTTGCTTTTTCCATTAGTGTCCTATTCATTCGTTCAGCTGTCCCATTTAGTTGGGGTGAATCGGGTATTGTATAATCTATGACAATGCCTTTGGACTTACACCAATTTTTCAAACAATGAGCTACATATTCTCCACCATTATCACATCTGATTTTAGCAACTTTAAGATTAAACTGAGCTTAAGCTTCATACACATATTATTTCAGATAAGTGAGAGTTTCATTTTTAGATCTTAATAAATAAACTTTACAAAAATGACTGAAATCATCAACACATGACAGAAAATATTTTTTACCATCATGAGTTTGTAGATCAATTGTACCGCACAAATCTGTATGTATTATTGCAAAAGATTTGATGCTCTTTCCATAACAGAATTTAAAGGTCTTCTTACTTGCTTAGCTTTAGGACATATATTATAAAATTCTTCTTCACACACATCTAATACAATTGATGGTATACCTAGTGAAATCTTGGAAAGCTTTTTCATATTCTTAAAACTAATGTGACCTAATTTCCTATGCCAATTCATTGCTTCTGAATGATCAATCAAAATAGATTCCGAGTCATTTTTAGAAGTATGATTTACCAAAAACTTGTCATGATTTTCAGTTTTACTGGCACATACAGCAATAGAATTACTTTTAATGTCTTCTTTCAATTTAACTTCATACAGACCATTTTTATTTTTATTACCTTCCATAACAACTGTTTCATTTTTCATTATTTGAACTTTATTGTAATAAGTAATTTATTGTAAACAAGACTTTCCCACCATTTTCAGTAATTGCATTGACTGACATTAAATTATTACTCAAATCTGGAACATATGACACATTATTAAGAATACACTGTTCTGAATTAACTATCCCTGAAGCTAATGATTGCATACTCTGGTCTTTTCTAGCAATAGATATATTTTGTTTATATAATGTAATAGTTTATAGTTTTTTGTTTATAGTCATGTGATTTGGAGTACAGCCACTGTCTACAATGAATGTTTTATCAGAAAATTGTTCACTCTCAATTGCTTTTAGGCTATGACTTATTGAACCATTTACTTGAGTTAGAAAATAAGTTTTACTTTTAGTTTTATTCCGAAAGTAACAGTCCATTTCACTGTGATTAGTTTTTTTACAGATTTTACATGACTTGTCGTTGCTTTTGTTTTTTAGAAAGCAGTTATTTTCAGAATGATTAGTTTTATTGCAATAAGAACAAAATTTTGAGTTGGTCCTGTTATTTGGGCAAGTATTACGAATGTGTCCATATTTGTTACAAGAGTAGCATTTTGTTGACTTGATGGTAGAAGTTTTGGTCTTATACCTCTTTCGTGTGATTGTGATTTAAATGCTAAGTGTTCACTTTCACCGGACCATTTGATTTCTTCTTGAAGAAGCCTGCATGGCCTTGAGATTACCCAAAGTCTTTTCTGTGGTTGCTGTAGAGTCCCATGCACTTGAAAAATGTTTGTATTGTTCGGGAAGTACACTCAATATTTTAGTTATCACCATTGTTTCGTCGATTTTCTGGTCAAGTCTATTTAGTTTGTATGCAATGTTTTGTGTGTATGTTAGGTTACTAATCATGTCATTGTCCATTGAGAATTTCCACATATAGAAGTCTTGAAGAAGAGCACACTTTTGTTGTGTTGAGTCACGTTTGAATAAATTGTTCAATGTTTTAACATTTCCTTGGCACAATTACACGATATAATATGTATTTTAACTTCATTATCCAATGACATCAGAATGTAATGTTGGGCTTTCATGTCCTTATGTTTAAAAGTCTTTACCTTTTCAGCACTGTCACCCTGGTTTTCTAAAGTTTCAGTCCCATCCACGACATCTATCAAATTCTTGGATTGTAGTAATATTTTTATTTTGAAATCCCACATAGTGAATGAATCTGCGTCTTTCAGCTTCTGAACACAGTTCTTGGCATCCATCGTTGTCGACATTGTTACTTACACAGTTCACTTTTCACTACTAGAAAACTAATTTTAATTGTTGCCATTTTTTTTTAAATCACTGATTTTAATTTTACGTTTTTGGCCATTTCCTGGGCTCATAACCTGTTGAAATTACTTGTGTTTAAATATTCAGTGGAAGCTAGAGAATGGAAAAGCACAGTGATGGAAGCCATTTTTATCGACAACAGTTTATTCTCCTTGGCAGTGTTGCCATCTTAAGCACTCGAAGTTTTAATAAATGTGGTTGTGACAATTTCGTCTTATTTTTCATTATGGCTACCTTCCACAATATCACCTTCGCCATTACTAAGAAAGTTTAAGAAAGATAATATTCTGTATTATTCTCAAACATAATAAAGTATCTGATTATTTTTTATAATATCAAAATGTTTTGTAGTGCTTAAGATGGCAACACTGCCAAGGAGAATAAACTTTCATCTATAAAAATGGCTTCCATCACTGTGTTTTTCCATTCTCTAGCTTCCACTGAATATTTAAACACAAGTAATTTCAACAATAAGAATCTTTAATATAGCAGCATTTAAAATTTTTTGAACTCCTTTCCAACACCGATCCAAAAATCTAACAACATAGCACTTAAATATTTTTTTAACGTCGGATCAAATGATAGTTCCATCAGTTGTTCCTTCTTGTATGTTTTCAGGCTGCCCAAAGTTTCAATAGCATCAAACGAAAAGGGGTCACGGATTCAGTACAACTTTATGTCTGTGGGTGGGAAGTATTCTCTTAATACTGGTCTTCAATGACCACGCAAGTATTCAATTAGATTCCATTATTAAATTATAACCTTGCGTGATTACAAAACGGAAAGAAATGAAAATATTTTGATTTTTCATCAACTTGCCCTGCATACCCCCTGACAATTCAGGTATGCGTACCACAGTTCAAGGGCGGATCCAGCAGGGGGGCGCGGGGGGCGCGCGCCCCCCCCCTTGAGGTGGTGTGAAAATATATTTTATGGTTAATACTAGTGAAAAATGATACATCTTTACATATTTTATACATCTACTAAGTAATCCAACTGATTCTAAACTGTTATTTTCCTTTAACATCCTTTTATAATAATCTAATTTGTATTGGTGATAGTGATGTTATGGTAGATATCTAGAATTAATAAGACTACTGTAAAATAACATTGTCATTAGTCCTATTTATTTAAAAAATGTAGACATGTTTTTCCATTTGATATCCCCTCACCAGGGCTGGATTTAAAAATATGCCCCGGACAAGAGGAATAAAATGCTTGGGGGGGGGGGGGGAGCGCATAATTTATCCGCAATTTTTTATGATTTATTAGAAGAAAATTTAAGTTTTGTATATTAACATCACTTTAATTTGAATGATTCACTATGCATAGTTGTAGGTTGTATGATGTAGTGCCTATATGTATAACTAACTGTAAGTGCATAATGAGTACCAATGATTTTTATTTGTAATGTTACACACGTTTTAAAAATCGATTAATTTCTATGTATTCATTGTTCATGTAACATCACAGTGGCGTAGCTATAAGGGAATCAGGTGGATAGATCCTCCAGAGACAAAATAAATTTTCAAATTTTAAGAAGCCTTTAGAGACAACATTTGAAGAAAGAAGATGTCTAAAATCGGTAAAAATGTGGTATTAGATTGATTATTTTTTAATAAAAAAACCGATTCAATAAAATGTTCCTTAAAAAATTAATAATAAAGAGCAACCCAAACTCTCCTTTTAGGCGAAATTTTCAAGTATCAGGAAAGTACTGTACCAGAATCAGAAAAGGCAAAAGATCAAAAAGAGCAGAAATTTTCAAAGAGCATAAATACCTGCATTTAATTGTTCTACTGAAAAAATGAGGGCCCGGATCACACTTGACAATAATGCAAGAGCTTGATGAAATTTACTTTGACACATAACGTGGGTTGAATTTTCAAAATAGATTAATTCTAGATTAATATCTAGAATCGCTTAAATGTGGTTTCAGGGAAATTGTTCCATTCTCAAAAAGTTACAGCGGGTATCCCAAAACCCATTTCAAATAAAATTTTTAAGCACGGAGCCATATTTGTACGGAATCCCAACTCAGGAAAGATGAATGATCAAACCTAGGGAATGGGAATAGTTTCAAGTAAGCCGGCACTTATTTTCTTACTGAAGTAATAAAGGTCCGGATCACCCATTGACAATGATACAAGAGCTAGATGAAATTTATTTTAACGTGGCCTCCTGGTGTTTTGTGCTTATTATTTTAAAACATACTTAAACTTCATGCTTGACTACTATTAATTTCAAATACATAAATAATATACCTAAAAGATAGCAATGTTAATTACGATTATAAACTTGCATTAAACGTATTTACATTTTTGTGAGTACTAGCGCATGCGTCTCAAGACCCGAGTACTTTCTTCAGCAAACAGAGAATACATAGGCCTAATTCCTTTTGCTCTGTATACTCTATGTAGTGTACTCTGTACAGCATTCTCTATTCGCTGAGAATAGGACTCAGGTCCTTAAACGCATCTAATACTACTTACAGAAGTTAAGTTCTGGTGTAAAATGCAAGTTCGTATTGTCATTGACATCAATAGTAGGTACGGTACAAACAGTTCATGTACGAATGAAAACCACTGAGGAAATAAAAAAAAATAATATATATATATATATATTATATCCCTTCTTACTAGCTCTATCCCCTTGAATAAATTTTTTGCTGAGGATATCCCCTGGACACCCTCCCGTGGGGGGTTTTCCATAACCCCCTTACAAAGATATTTCTAGCATTAAAATTTAAAAAAAAATTATGGCGAGTACTTTGGACCTCCTTTTTGTGCAGAGTATTCCATACCACCCCCCCTTACAAAAATCCTAGGGTGCGCCCCCCCCTCACAAAAATCCTGGATCCGCCCCTGCCACAGTTTGAGAACCCCTGCTGTAGAAGAAGGACTTTTTCCATTTTTGTGATGCGAGTTTCCAGTGATTGATTTAGTAGCATATACAGAATAATATTTCACATGGAAATGTATTATTGTGCAGATAATATTGGAGACATTAAAAATCTACAGTGTAGATAAATATTGAAAGAAGTTATTTGATAGTTCATTGTTGAAATACAGTAGGATTGTTGAAATACATAGTTCGATACTGTAATTTATTCTACACTTTACAATCAAAATTGTAGAATTTGGCAGGTAAATGAAAAGCAGGAAAAAATTATAACTTGGTGGAAATCTATATAAGAGAGAGAGAGTAGGTGTGTGTGTGTGTGTGTGTGTGTGTGTGTGTGTGTGTGTGTGTGTGTGTGTGTGTGTGTGTGTGTGTGTCAGTCTTAAGGATTCCACAAAAACGGCGACGATTTCAAACACTAAATTTGGCACTAAGTTTCCACTAAACTCTATTCAGTGAACCTTGAAGCCTGATTTTGATTTTTTCAAACTTATTTATTTTCAAAACTAATGTTCAAGGTAGTCACTGTTTTAAAAAGTGTTTAATAAATAACCTAACCTAACCTAACCTAACCTGACTTATAAGCAGAGAGTTGACTTATAGGCAGAGAGTTGACTGCTTATAGGCAGTCACTGTTTCAAAAAGTGTTTTAGAATGCAGGAAGCTCATAAAATAGTTGATATGTCACTATGATGCAAAAGAGCTTCAAGCCACAAGCTAAAGCAACACATTTGTTCCGCATCAATACTGCAGCTCCTAGTTCCCTTTTTAGAGTTGTAATGACATTGACGGTTGAAATCCATATATTGTTTATTTTTTGTACCTTAAATCCCGTTGCAAAGCACGGGTAAACCACTAATAAGTAAAAAATAGTAGACTACTTGTACAGAAAAAAGTTATAGATATAAATTGGTGAAAAAAGTGGCTTATAGATAGAAAAATAATTCAAAATATTATATTTGTACTCACGTAGTTGCCTTAGTAGCCTTGATTTAGTATTAGTCTTTGAAAAAACTATAGGCTCATCAGTGAAAATTTCCTCTTCACTCACATATTTAAGTTTTTTGAAATCTTTTCTGAACGGTATGTTGCCTATAATTAACGGAATATTGACCTTCACACTGTCTCCTTTCATAGACAGCTTGAGACGGATCTGAAATAACAGAATACGTCACACAGAGCCAAAAAAATTGATCAATAACTTTATTATCGATAACTTTAATTGTTGGATTTCATGTTCCATAACGATAATTAACTTTTTATAGTAACTCAATTGACTGCAAGTCGAATTTACAATGGAAAATAACACTAATCGATAATTTTTAAGAGGTACACTTGATTTTTTACATTGCAATAATCAATCTAAGCCTCAAAAATGATTATCCTCAATAATTAATAATAAGTTAGATTGAAGTAACTGACAATATTTAAAAAACTGAAAAATAATATAGCTTGAATAAATAATATAGTAGAAAGATTCTTGTTTAATTCACAAAGGGATCAATGATCCAATTGAGTAGATCAGCTTTCCAGGGAATCTAGTTCTTGAACTCATTCTTATCAATTTTAGGAAAATTGGCATTAATAATAATAATAATATCGTGTGACCTGGCTGGCTCAGGTCTGGTGTCAGAGTTATCAAGTCGCACCTGAATAAGTTCAGGGCCTCTGACGTGACTTAACGACTGTTTTCAAGCAGCCGGGACCGACAGCTTAACGTGTCCTCCGAAACACGGGAGTGGCCTGAGGTAAAATCTTTCGGTCAGAACTGGGATCGAACCCGGGACCTTTGGGCTAGCAAACCAGCACTTAACCCACTCGGCTACGGCCACTTTTGAAAGCAGTATTTCAACCAGTTCTAGACATAAAAGCACTCATTTTGACGCACGTAAGAGCTTGAAATCGAACACAAAGTGGTTAAATTCATTTAGTTCTCATAATATCTTTGTCTCACTTTTTTAGTAATAAATAATCATAACTATTTCAATTAATGAGTTTTTATATTAATAATTTCAATGAATGAGTTTTTATATTAAGTTTTTCTTTCATATTAAATTTAAAAACAATTCTTGAATTTCTTGTTCCATAACGATCTGTGTTGTAATTGACCTTTGATGGTAAATTTAACGACTTGCAGTCACTTTCAATTCAGGTAAATAAAAGAGTTATATTTACTCATGTGGGTTGAAACGTTTTCGAATTAAAAGCAAGACGTTAAATTTGCCATAACAATTTTATTATTTTAAAACAAGTTTATAATTTGTGTTTGGACATCACTGACGTCTGGAATTTATCATTAGAACTATAAAAGCTTATTGTTCTCTTTTTGTTCTGGATAAAAATTATTTCACAATTCCATTGGTATCAAACATTCTAGTTGAGTTTTGGTATTGAATTATTATGAAACCAGTTTCTTTCTTTTTTAATAGTGGATAAATTTTATGCATTTATTGGTTTCAACAAATGAACACTTCTTTATCCACTCACAACAGGGGCAGGAAACTTCTTTTAACAATAAACAATTGACAATAAGGGCTCCATTTCCATGAATAAAACTGAAAATTTCAGTTCGGAACCCACCTAAAACTGGAAGTCCAACTCATCAATCACCATAATCCAATTCATTACCCACGAACAGGTCTCAGACCTATGTGGGCTTCATCCTCCGAAAAAAATTGAAATTTTACTCCTTATCCCTGTCGATTTTCCGTTATAATCGGTGGCCCGACTTATTTTAAACACTCAGATCAAACTCAGATACGGTAGGTAGTATAGTTAAAAGTTAAGTTGAAGTTCGTTAAGTTAGTATAGTTGAAGTTGAAGTTCAGTTAAAAGTTATGAGAATCATGGCAGTTGATAGTGGACATAAATAGTAATCCAGAGCGTTAGTTTAATCAAAATCATGCAGACCGTTTTCGAGATAATAGTGAAAAATCGACTTCTGCCATAAAAAAAGACACAATTGCAAGTTGCATATTTCTGAAAAGTTCCGTGATAAAAACGGATAACGTATAAGAATCATAAGTTTAAGGCTGTGCGCTGGGTTTGGTCATAACTTTTTTTTCGAAGTTAATTGTATTGGTACCAGTAATATTATTATTAAGGTATTGAAATGTTGACTATTGCCATGAGAAATTATTTTTTCATCAAATATTTTATGGGGCAATTTGATCTTTCTTGAAAGTTATTTTAACCTTTTGATGATTTTTTAAAATGAGACATTGAGGAATAAAATAACTTTTTAAGTGAATTCAATTAAAAAGTTAATATTAACAGCGCAGTTCGTCATGGAACAAGAAATCCAGGAATAAAATAAATTAAATATTTTTCATTCCAATCAAACAATTAGTTTTCTTAAAATAACTCTACCAAACATGCGAAAAATTTCAGTTTTTCAAAACATTTTCAAAAAAACCGATTGTTATTAAATTGGAATAAAAATGTGTCATTCTTTTCCCCAAGGTGTCTTAGTTATAAAACAATTATAAGTTTAAAATAACTTATAGGTGAGTTCAATTGCCCCCAAAAAACCGAGAAATTTCAACTTTGAACTCCCATATTTCTTAAAATATTTGATGAAAAAAATTAATTTCTCATGGCAATAGTTAGCATTTCAATACCTTAATAATATCCAATACGAAAAGAAATTATGACCAAAAACTCTGCGCACAGCCTTAAATTTTAAGGTGATTTGAATTTCAATTTGAAGATGAGGAGGAGGTGGAGAATGAAATTGAGGAGGAGGAAGATGATTAGAAGGAGAAGATAATGATGAAGAAGAAAAAAAGAAAACTAAGAAGAAGTTCCGTGATACATCCTTAACATATAACAACCATAAGTTTTAATTTTAAGGTGATTTTAATTTTAATTTCAGGATGATGAGGAGGAGGAGGAGGAGAAAGATGTGCTACAGAAGAAGGAGGAGAAGAAAGATGATTAGAAGAAAAAGAAGATGAGGAAGAAGAATAATTTTAATTTTAATTTTAGGAGGAGGTGGAGGAGGAAGTGGAGGAGAAGGAGGAGCATAAGATAAGATAAGATAAAATTACTTTATTTACGTAAATTTATAAAATATAATTGTGACTGATTAAAGAGCATATTATTAACAACACAATAGATTGTATATGAGAAAGATTTTGGATATTAACAATGAAATTTAATGTGTAGCATTTACGTAATAAGGGCGAAGTCTGGAGCATGAGAGGGATAAGAAAAGAGACACTATTAAAAATTAAATTTGTAGATTGGTTTTTACACATTCTATAGATGAGATCAAATTCAATTGAATCGGGCAACGATCTAGTAATAAAATAATGATAAATATGAATAAGTACTCACTTGTACTCGATAACTGACGATAATTATTTTGCACAGGGTTCGTGGTTGTGAGGTGGGGGGGAGGGGAGGCACTCTGATCGCATCCTCCGGCCAAATCACAAACTCTCCTTTTGGTATTCGGCCATTTTCTACTTCCAACACCAATCGCTCATCTTCGCAAACCACAAATCCATGGCTGTTCAGGTATGACGTTACCTGATCAAAAACAGAAACACACAACAAATTAAGTATATAGGGCTAAATGGAAGGGAAACGATAGCCGTGAGCCGTAGCAGGTATCTGTTCAATCAGATAGAGATAAGCTGCGCTCTCCTGGGCAATCTTTGTAAGGGTGACCGATTAGATTGGCCAGAAAAAGACACTGTTCTCTGCTGTAAATCACTTGCTGGTGGTTCAGGGTTGTTTATATGTTGGGTTCTTTTGTTTATTACAAACTGATTTACGGGTTTTAATTGCTAAATACATAAAACTGTAGGTCCTACTCATCAATCACAATCATCCAACTCCCAACGCACAGGTCTCAGACCTATGTGGGCTTCATCCTCAAGAAAAATCCACATAATATAAGACAGTCATATTGTGTGTGTTTGTGTTGTTGTTGTTGTTGTGTGTGCATGTGTGTCAGTCTTACGGATTTCACAAAAACGGCGATTTGGAACACCAAATTTAGCACAAAGTTTCCTCTAAACTCAATTCATTGCACCTTGAAGTCCTATTTCTAATTTCCTTTCTTTATTTTCCAAAATTAATTTTCAAATTTTACTTAAACACTATTACTGTTATAGAATGTCCTTAGATGCAGGAAGCTCACATAACTGCTGATACATAATAAGTCACTATGATACAAAAAAGCTTCAAGTCACAAGCCAAAGCAACACATTATTTTTTGTTCCAGAAAATACTGCAGCCCGTTACCTCTTTTTTAGAATTGTATTGACATTGGCGGTTGAAATTTATATATCCCATATTTAATTTATACATCCCGTTGCAAAGCACGGGAAAACCACTAGTATTGAAATATATTAGGTAATAAATAGCTGTGAGCCATAATAAATGATAATTATACCATACACATTTCATCGATAGTGTTCTATAAACTCAATCATCAGATATGTGAAATCTGATCTGATTTGAATGATCAGCTGTCTGGAAAATACAGGGTGATTGTAAAGTCATGCAACCCAAAACAGTCTTAGGAAGCTGAAATATTTTTGTTTCTTTTATTTCAAAACTTATGATACAAGTTATAATTAGAACTCACTTAGTTACAAGTTCATAATTGGTGCTGGAAATTTCCACTATTATTTGCAATGCATGCTCGTATCAACGCATTTTCTTACATTGCAAGTAGCCTTTCTCAATGTGGCAGTAGTGATAATTTGATATACAATCTTCAATGTTTTTCTGAGTCCATCAAGTGTATGTGTATTTTTTAGGATGAAGCCCACATAGGTCTGAGACCTGTGCGTGGGTAATGAGTTGGATGATGGTGATTGATGAGTTGGACCTACAGTTTTAGGTGGGTTCCGAACCACCGGGAAGTGATTTTACAGCAGAGAACAGTGTCTTTTTTGCTGGCCGATCTAATCGGTCACCGTTACAAACAGGACCTACGAGAACGCAGCTTATCTCTCTGATTGAACAGATACCTGCTACGGCTCGCGGCTATCACTTCCCTATAAGTTCCCTTACTGTTCATGCGTAAAAGACATTGTGATTCAGAATGAACAAATCAACTGCTGGCTCACTGTCACCCGGTGGCATGATCTAGCAGTGCTGCCACATACTGTACAAATAAACGAAAAATTCCCATATTGAAATCATACTTTACAAATTACCTTTCATTCCTACACGTCTTCTTTGGGTTACGCAACTTAACGATCACTCTGTATAAACGTAGCCTTGGTGATATGACACAGAGTGACCACAGAAAACAGACATGATATATAGACTAGACCAAATTGCATCAAGGGTTAGGTCTGATGACTTGTGTTTAATTTTGTGATAATGATTATCATTGAGTACATGGAATATGTTCCTCTGTGCAAGCACCCTTATTCTTGGGCGTGAGGTCTACTGTTCACAGAACTGCTAGTTTAAAAACTGTTGCTCACCTGTATAATTGACAAGTATGACTGTTTAATATTGGTGTTGCTCATGTTGTGTATGTCGGCCTCGAGAGGCACGCCCTGTCCGCAGACGACGCCCTGACGTGGCATGCGGCCCGTCACCAGGATGGTGCCTCGTGGACAGCACAACAGCCAGCAACTCGAGCTCTTTGTCACTGCACAAGACATCTGCATATAGCAAACAACAGAAGAAATAAAATAACCTCTGATGTTTTCCATACTTGATAAACAATCTAATGTTATTTTAGGAATGTTGAAGTGTTTTGTTTAGTTTAGAAAATTATTTAATTTTGTTTATTTGTTGTTTTAAGAATATTGTAATTTGCGAATGCTTAAATTTCAAATAAATAAATAGATATTTATCTATCTGTATTTGAATTTGAATATTTGTAATGTTTATTTTAATTTTTAGATAAGAATATTTCAATTTCTATCTTCAGTTCATTATGTTTCTTGTGGAAACAAATTTGATTTTTGAATTGAATGTAAAATAATTGACACTGTAGCCCATGGTAGCACATACTTCGTATTTTTTTGTAGATTAGGTCTTTTTTTTTTTGTAGTTTACGTCTTGGAGACTCCAGTTAAGGAGTATAAGACAAGTCAAATCAACAATATTATACACTAGATAACATAATTATACTTCAATTAGTTGAGGTGAGGCTTAATTTTGATGTGAAAGGAACTCTTGTACACTATAAAAAGCTTTATCAACTAAATATAGCTTTATCTTGGAGACTAGTTAAGGAGTATAAGACAAGTCAGATTGACAATCAATTATACTATCTTATACACTAGTTACCATAATCACTATATGAATTAGTTGAAATGCGGCTTGATTTGATATGAAAGGAACTCTTGTACACTATAAAACGTTTTATCAACTAAATACTTTTCCAATTGTTTTTTTAATATTTCTATATTTTCAAGACTCTTTAAAAACTGTGGTAGCTTGCTGTAGAGTTTCCTACCAATATAACTAGGTTTTTGTTTGAATAAACCACTATTGTGACTCATCAAGTGAAAATCTCCTCGGCTTCTTGTATTATAACCATGTACATAACATTTTTGGTTAATATCACTCTTTTTTACATATAATGTAGCTACATACACATATAAGCAGGGTACAGTTAGGAGACCAAGTCTCTTGAACAATGGCCTGCATGAATCTAATCTATTTACTCTTTCCATACACCTAACCGCTTTCTTTTGGATCTTAAACACCCTATCAAGGTTTTGTTTTGATTAATTACCCCATAATAAGATAGTATACCTAATATGTGACAGTAAGAGCCCATGGTGAGCTGTAAAAAGTAACTTTTTGTCATTCAATCTAGCAAGCTGTTGCAGGACAAATACCCCAGATGAAATTTTACAACATGATGATGATGATGATGATGGTATCATGATGATGGTTTATTATCCGTTTCACTTTTATACCAAGCAGCTATGAAGCTTACTATGAAGCAGCTATGAAGCAGATAGAGCTTTTTATAGTGTACAAGAATTCCTTTCACATAAAAATTGAGCCTCACCTCAACTAATTTATATAGTAATTGTGGTAACTAGTGTTTAAGATTGTACAATTGTTTTTTTATATAGATTACGTCTTGGAGACTCCAGTTAAAGAGTATAAGACAAGTCAGATCAACAATTATACACTAGATATCATAATTACTATATCAATTAGTTGAGGCGAGGCTTAATTTTGATGTGAAAGGAATTCTTGTACACTATAAAAAGCTTTATCAACTAAATAGTCAATCTGCCTTGTCTCCTTAACTGGAGTCTGCAAGAAGTAATCTACAAAAAAATAATAATGATGTGATGGATAGTAGCCTGGTATAAAAGTGGAACCATAATAATAATTATGATAGAACGTTTGTGCAAGCGGTGGGTTTTCTATTTAAATTATGATTTTTAGTCATTTCTTTGAGCTTGGCATAGATGCAATCCTGTTAGCTATAAGTGAGGAGCGCAATCACAACCTACCTCACTCCTCGTTTGGGTAGTTTGTTCTTTGGACCAAATATTAATGATGAGGTCTGAAGAGTCACCTGCAGTCGAAACTGGCTATGGTACTATACATACATATACAGAAAGAATACACTTGTGATATATCTTCCTTTTTGACAAAATAATCCTTTTTACCAAGGTGTATAACCTTCTTCAACAAACTACCAGATGAAATAAAATGTATATAAAAAAGGTAGAGGTATGCTTTTTATTGATGGGGAGACCCTTACGGGTAGTTCCACCTCGCCGCTTGAGCAATTTATTGAAAACATAGTGGACCTACAATTTTAGGTGGGTTCCGAACCGCCGGGAAGTGATTTTACAGCAGAAAACAGAGTCACAGAAACTGAATGGTATTGCTTTTTGATGAAGTACTGTAATAGTATTCATGTGGAATTTGCTTCATGTGAAATTACTGGAATTTGCCAAGAAGCAGAACAGACAAGAATCATAAAACATGCTTTGTGAATGGAATAAATATATTTAATAGACTTCCTGTGGAAGCCAGGCATGTCTCAATTAATGTTTTAAAAAGAAGAAAATTATTTAATTGGTTGGTGGAAAGGCCATTCTATTCATTGGACGAATATATGAACTCTATCTGTGATATTAGATTTTAGATAGCCATTCTTACCATGTCTTAGCTTATAGCTTATAATAATTCTGTTTAATTTTGTCTGTATCTGTGACCAAAACAGTTGACAAGATCTTACATTTATGTAGATGAATCTATGAATCTAAAAAATAAATTATTATTATTATTATTATTATTATTATGTATTTTTTTGTTTGTTATTGGTATTTTGTGAAAATGTATAAAAATGGGCAGGAATAGATTTTAAGCAGAAATTAAGATTTGTCTATTGAACCATATGTTTTACTCAGTGATCTGTGAAGGAGCACTTTGTATGCAACATTATTTCTCAATTATTGTCAAAGATTAACATTTTTTATTGCTTTTTTCAAAAGTAAGTTTTATACATTCAATAAATGATGTTGCTTTTTGATGAAGTGCTGTAATAGAAGGCCTATTCATGTATTTTTTGCTTATAATTGGTATTTTGTGACAATGTATTTTCAATGTACAGTACTGAATTTCTATGTGTAATGTGATAATATATTGTGATGTATTTCTTTTAATGAAATTTTACGGTTGCTATAATTATTGTAATTTACTATTTTCTGGCTAATTTAGTTTTCTATTTAATAGTAATTTACTATTTAACTTGTATTGAATTTTGAAATGTTATTGCGAAAGTGCAGCTCATGATCTATCAAAAAATAAAATTAGTATTTTTCAGCTTGAAAGTTTCTATCAAAATCTTGTATTATAGACTACTATTTCCTGTTTTTAGTGTTTAGTTTTGAGGTAAACTTTCAAATTGATTGACTTCAAGAGAAAAGGAATCATTTTATTATTTTTCGAGTGGATTATTTTGTTAAATCTAAATTTTCAGCGTTAAAATTAACCTCAATGTTTTGGACGATATAAAATATTCTTAATTTGTGAAGAAAACAGCTTTGGACTTGAGTCTGTTGCGCCTTCACATTCATTGTAATTTTGTCACAATAAATAAATAGTAATAATAAAAATGTAACTGTATAGTAATTGTGTGACTAAATGTATATGAGCACCTTAGCAGCTTAAGAAACAATTTCAGGAAACTACTCTTACAATATTTAGTGGGTACATACTTGATCAATGATCCATATGTACTCTTAATATCAGTCATTAGGCTGTGAGGTCGGCAATAATAATAATAATAATAATAATAATAATAATAATAATAATAATAATAATAATAATAAAATAGTAATAAAAATAAATAAATAAATCATTCGCAATTAATATGTTGAAAGCGAATCAACGAGTCGAATTTGACAGCCTGAAGAGAATATTATTTAAAAACAAAAACTCACATCAGCTCTTGGGTCATTATTGAGGTCGACAACTTCTGAAACGGTGAAGAACGTTCTCTGAGTGACTGAGGGTTTATTCCATCGCTCTAGGACAGCCTCGCAGAAGTAATGAATAAATGCATGGCGTCCCACATAGGAGGTGGGTAAATTGGCAGGCAGTGTAAAACTGAAAGGCAGGCAATGGATTCCTGCAGGAAGGTGCTCCCTATAGCCTGAAAGTAGAAATTAAATTAGTATTGTAATAGTAGCTCTGTGAACAGTAGACCTAACGCCCATGAATAAGGGTGCTTGCACAGAGGAACATACTCCATGTACTCAATGATAATTACCGTTGCAAAATTAAACACAATCACAATTAAACACATCATCAGACCCAACCCTTGATACGATTTCCGTAGTCTATTTCTTGTCTGTTTTCCACAAAACGTAATTCTGTATAGCCACACGAAGGCTGTGTTTCTATTGTTCAGACAGCTGATTGCTCAATCAGATCAAATTTCACAAGTCTGATGAATGAATTTATAGAACAATATTAATATAAACTTAATAAAACAACTTTTGAATGGAAATTAACTCACGTTATGGCGTGACGGCCGTTTCACTCTGTTGTCTAGAGCATCGTCAGACGACCCACAGTACACTCGAGTGTACTGTGGGTCGTCTGACGATGCTCTAGACAACAGAGCGAAACGGCCGTCACGCCATAACGTGAGTTAATTTCCATTCAAAAGTTGTTTTATTAAGTTTATATTACATATTAGTGGAAACAAGATGGATCTTCAACATCAGAACAAAATTAATTAAATTTGTATAAATATAATTTATTTGGTAATCACTTGTTATTATTCTCAATTAAAATATTATAAATGATGCATTTCTCTAAAAATATATTGTCTTATTCTGATGAAGGCTCAACCAGATGAATAAGAGGGCCTGAGGGCTGGCTATATTGAAATCTGATTCCAATTGCATAAATGATGGTGGAGCTCATTTTAAAAATCCAATATGTTCCTATAGAAGTCGGTCTGGGTGCCTTTCTTTTTTCCCCTTTTAAATATCTTTTAAATGCAAGCAAATTTTGAAAGTCCTTATACATACATCACTGGGCATTCCTTAAAGGAAGATCCATGCAAGATACAATAGAATTTGGACCACGTATTTAGCCGTAAATGCGTTACAAACAGACAGACAGACATGTGCAAAACGGTCTACTTGGAATAGAGAGACCTTATTAGTTTTCTTCGGTCAATAAATGATTTATAACTAGCATTTCACCCGGTCTTGTCCAATAATCCAGTTTGGAGTCTCCACTTTCTGGTAGATAACTTATGGTAGCGGTCACAAGTTTACAAAATTGGGAAGGGTGAATGAAATATTAATTTTTGTAGATTACTTCTTGGAGACTCCAGTTGAGAAGTATGGTATAAGACAAGCCAGATCAACAATATTATTATTATTTTTTTTTTTTTTTTTGTAGATTACGTCTTGGAGACTCCAGTTAAGGAGTATAAGACAAGTCAGATCAACAATATTATACACTAGATACCATAATTACTTCAATTAGTTGAGGTGAGGCTCTTAATTTTGATGTGAAAGGAACTCTTGTACACTATAAAAAGCTTTATCAACTAAATATTTCTTCAATTGTTTTTTAAATATTTCTATATTTTCAAGACTCTTCAAAAACTGCGGTAGCTTGTTGTAGAATTTCCTACCAATATAACTAGGTTTTTGTTTGAATAGGCTACTATTGTGACTCACCAAGTGATAATCTCCTCGGCTTCTTGTATTATAATCATGTACATCAAGATTTTGGTTAATATCATTCGTTTTTACATATAAAGTAGCTTCATACACATATAAGCAGGGTACAGTTAGGAGACCAAGTCTCTTGAACAACGGCCTACATGAATCTAATCTATTTACTCTTTCTATACACCTAACCGCTTTCTTTTGGATCTTAAACACCCTATCAAGATTTTGATAGATTATACTATCAGATACAAGATATACAAGATTTTGATAGATTATATTTTGATAGATTATAGATGTACTTATACAATGTTATACACTATAGTTACCATAATAACTATATCAATTGGTTGAGGTGAGGATTATTTTTGATGTGAAATTGCAGTGTTGCCAGCTGGCATAAATGATTAATCGACTGTATAATCGATAAGAATCGATTGTGATGTATTGATACAAGAGGATCGATGATCGACAGGAGAACAAAGAATGGACTCGACTAGGCTAGATGCTTATGACAAGAGTGGTGACAGATTCACTTGTATATTATTATTGTATTGATTATTCACAGTGTATTAAATAGTAATTCTGGTAACTGGAGTTATATATTGTGTTCAATACCAACAATTATCACACCAGCCATACAGTTCAACTTGGTCGATGAAGCTTTTTATAGTGTACCGTACGAAAGTTCCTTTCCATTATCAAAATCAAGCCTCACCTCAACTAATTATTATTGTAATTATGGTAGCTAGTGTGTTATACTCCTTAACTGGAGTCTTCAAGACGTAATCTACAAAAAAATTTAACTGTTTGAAAAGAGAAGTGCACAAATGATTTGTGTTTTTTGATGCTGGGTAATAAGCAGTTGCAATATTGGTACAGAACTAATATTTTGCTGTGGCTTGTGACATATCAGCGTATCATATATATCAGCATCAAAGTCTATGAGTTTCCTGCATCTAGACCATTTTACAAAAAAGCTGAATTTGATTTGAACGTATGTTTAACCCAACATTAATTTTAAAAAAGCTGGATAGAAAATGAAAAATTTGGGTTTCAAGGTGCACTGAATTGAGTTTAAAGGAAGCTTTGTGCCAAATTTAGTGTACCAAATCATTGATGTTTTTGTGAAATCCGCACGACTGACACACACACACACACACCCTACTATATCTTATTACAAACATTAATTTTTTAATATTAACTCACTGCTATAGTTATGTCCAAATAAAATATCACGCTTATCGAAATAGGTCTCAGTACTGAATCTCATCTGTCGTTTCATCTTTTTTTCTATATTTTCTTTCTCATTTGCCACCACTTTTGTTCCTTTATTCGGTGTCGGAGCTGGGCATCTGATAAATACATGAACATTTCAATAACGTATGAAATTAATGATTATATTTTGTGGGATTAATATATGAAGCAGACTTTGAGTGGCAATTGAAATCATTATCACTTGTTCAATACTTTGTAGAAAATGTCCAATACCATTTTTTAAACAAAGTGTTTTCAAAAACTAGATCCATTTTTTAAATTTTTATATAGAAAATTTGAAGAAAATCAAATAATTATGATTTAAACACATTCTTATCATAAATTTATTGTGGGAGTGGGCTATCAAGCATAGATCTTCAGAATCGGTGGGCTTGGCATACCGATACAGTTCTGCTAGCTCAGTGAGGAATGCAATCACAAAGTACCTTACTCCTCGCTTGTCCAGTACGCTCTTTGGACTAAAACATAACTTTGATGTCCGAAGAATTACCTACAGTTGAAATCCGGTGTATGATACTGTACACACACATTAATATATTTTTTGAAGGACTCGTGAATTATTGTGCTTCAAGGTGGAATTTTTAGTGGAACAGACCTAACCTAAGATTTTGATTCTAATTTGAAAATTTGTGAAAAGCAGTTTTGGGCAATAGCCTGTTGTATTCACATTGATTGTATGCTACATAAATGAATAAATATTATTATTATAATATCATAAATTCTACAAAGAGAATTAAATTGTCATTGAAATGCAATGTAAAAATATTTCCAATTATAATTGGTTCAAAATTCACAAACAAACTTGATATAGGCCTAGTCATTAAATGGATTGTGGAAATAGTTTATAATAATTTACATTTTATTGTTGCATCTCAGTTTCTTGATAGAATTCTTCAATTGTTTCCTCTTTTTCTTGAAATTCATTTTTTCATACAAACGTTCTTCAGGAAGACGAAACTTAGCTTCACCTACAAATCTGATTACAACACCTGTAGAAAAAAAAGTTGAAACATTTTTAATTGGTTGCAATACTTACTGTACAGAGAGGTTTAAAATCTGGACATAACAAATTAGTTTGAAATAATATGCAATGAACAGTGCTACTTAGTTACGGTACTAGTTACTCAGGTACAGTTTTACTTGGGCCTCTTACAGTAGGCCTATACATAGACTTCGAACTTCAGAAAATAATTCAACCACTGATATAGAATAATTATATAGTAGGAATAATATTGCCTGTGTTATAACGTCTGAAGAGAAAATTATACAAAAAAAATAGATCCATCATACACAAATGATGTTTTAGAACTTTAAAAATATAACATCAGGTTGAAGTGATATGCAATAAAACAATAATAGTGAAACAATTATTGTTTCAAATTAAGAGAAAAATCCTATCAGTTTGGAATAATATAAAACATAGGGTAAAAATATTGTGTAAAAAATTATTTTTATTTCACTTGAATAAATTTTTTATTGAAGTTAAATATTTTCTTTTGTTTTTATAATTCAATGGTTCTTTTTTACATTTTTAAATGTTTTCTATCACTTTCTTCGTATAACATTCTCTTTCGTCATAAATCTCTTTTTATGTGTATTATATATATTTTTGAGTAACGTAAATTTGTTTAATTTTTTCTTTTCATTAGTAATACATTTTTTCCCTGTATTAAATTACTTATATTTTGTGTAAATTTGCTTATTTTATTCTATAACATTGTATTGTAATGAGCATTGTACTGTAATATTTACATTGTATTGTAAATTATTGTGATGCTTTTCAAACGTCTCTTTCAAATGATGGCTTGGACCACAAAATAAAGAATATCAACGTATCAACGTATGTAATATAAATTTGAAGGATTTATGAGTATATAATATAGAGTATAATTTAATTTTCTGTGCTTAGAGGCAGGTAGTAGCTCAGAGGTGTGCTGGATAGTATACACACTCACCTGTGCACCTAAATTCTGCGTAAAGGTGAGAGAGGACTGTTAAGCATGGAGCTTGAAATATTTGTTTCGGTGGGCTTGGCATACAGATACAATTCTGTTAGCTCTTAACAAAGCTAGCTTTGTTAGGAAGTAATCGCAACCTACCTCACTCCTCGTTTGCAAAGTACGTACGCGCTTTGGACCAAAGCTTGTCAAAATCGGCTAGTGTACTATACATTAATTTGTGCTAGGCTCTTGTGAACCGCTAGTATAACTAAAATCCCGTTGCAATGCACGGGTGAACTTCTAGTAATGGATAAAACATATTAAGCTGAGCTTTGATTCTCCAGTCATATGTTTCTTACAATACTCCAACTACACGGTACGCCCGTAAGTCTGCAGACAGCATTAATAACGCCACTAAGGGCTCACCATAGTATTAAAAACTGTTGACTTCTTCCAGTTGTTCATTTAAGGATAGATTTCTTATTTTTGTGTCCTTCAGCAGTTTTTTGCAGGAATGAGACCTAGCGTAGTCGTATTTTTGCACCAAAGAGCACCTAAATTCTTAATTTCATCAAAATCATTAGAGCCGTTTTTGAGATCTGTCAAAAATTCAGACATACTGCATCGGTCTCATGAGTTGATCCCTGGCTGATTCTTTCCCTCCTCCTGCACCTCACCACTACTGTGAGTTGCAATAACATTAGCCCTAGACACAACTAGGCTAGTTGAAGCTTTCTGAAATGCAGAAAACCTGTTTGCCTGTGGCCGTAGTTTTCAGATTAGGAATACATCTATGGAGCATGCGCAGTTGACTTCCTACTACCGCCGCCCGCTCCCGCACCGAAAAATTAGGGAACAGCTTGTGAGTTCGATACAGCACATACAAACATATTACAATTACATACATGTACATTAAATACATACAATTTCTTGTTCAATATAATAGGATCAAAAAAAAACTTTAAATTGGATAATATAATAATTATTCTGATATGATATTACTCACACTTGAGATCATAAGGAGCCTTGACATGAAGAGTGATGGCCCCCTTCAATTCATCCCCTGAAAAATAAATTCTTTCCGGGCCTACCAATTCTATTTTGAATTTTTCAATCATTTTCGCCCTCAAGAAGAACTTACCTCAGAGAGCTGTTAACATTTCCAGTGTATTATACCTGTGAACAGGAACATTTAAGTTGTGAAGAAAACTACTTAAGAAAAAGTAGAAAACTAAAATACTTAGAAAAGTTCTTGAATAAGAAAACTACAAATAGAAGTGTTTGCCAAAAATGAAAGTATGAACTGGATGCTTCATTTGAATACGAATGTTTTGTAATTTAAAAATATTAAAGGATTAATAAAATTTATTTAAATTCTTTTTTAGTAATTAAAACTTTTTTTTAAACACAAATCAGGAATTTATTTTTGACCCAAATTCTTGTTTTTCTTCTTTTTTCCTTCTTCTTATTCGTCTCCTTTTTCTTTTTCTTCTATCTCTGCTTCCTCTTATTCTTGTTCTTCTTCTTCATCTTCTCCTACCTTCATCTTCTTTTTCTTCTTCTCCCACTTCTCCTTATTATTTTTCTTCTCCTTTCTTCTCCTTTCTTCTTCTTTTTCTTCTTTTCCCACTTCTTCTCCTTTTTTCTTCTTCTTCTACCTCTGTTTCCTCTTATGCTTGTTCTTCTTCTTCATCTTCTCCTGCCTTCATCTTTTTCTTCTTCTCCCAATTCTTCTTAATATTTTTCTTCTTCTTTTTCTTCTTCCTTCTTCTTTTTCTACTTCTCCCAATTCTTCTTCTTTTTCTTATCATTTCTTCTTCTTCTTCTTCTTCTTCTTCTTCTTCTTCTTCTTCTTCTTCTCCTTCCTTCTTCTTCTTCTTCTTCTTCATAACCTCTATAGCTTATAGAGAATTTGAGCAAAACATACCCAACGCTTCTACTAGTTATTTCCTTCAATAAAATCAGTTCTGCGCAAGCGCAGATCAGTTCTGTAGACCGATCAGACCCTATATTTATAATTATAGAGTGCGGCCAATATTGATCGAGACGGCTACAATTAAAAAATCAGTAAGTCCAATAGGCTATAATTATATTATGTGTTGAACCACTACAATGCAGAAAATCTCACCATTTGGAAACCCAATCTTGAGTCACAATGTTCTCAGAATAAATTAAAAATCGCGTGATTTTCTAACCTTAGTTAATGGCTAGCGGTCAGTTAATCTGATAACAACTTATTACTTCAAAGGGTCGAAGGCCCTTTATCCAAATATCACTAAGGCCTGCTCCATATATAACATTCTATCATGCACTAGCAAATGCAAAGTATTATTTTAAAACTCAGGCTTTTTTGTAAGACTAAAACAGTAAAAAAAGAAATGTGTATTGCTTTTATTGGGAGACCCTTACGGGTAATTCCGCCTCGCTGGTTGAGCCATGTTGTTGGAAACATGGTGGACCTACAATTTCAGGTGGGTTCCGAACCCCCGGGTAGTGATGATTCTACAGCAGAGAATGGTAAAATGGTGAACCGAGTGGAAAGTGATTCTACAGCAGAGAACCGAGACTTTTTGCTGGACAACCCAATCGGCCAGCCTTACAGAGCGGGCCCAGGCGAGCGTTGCTTATCTAATCTGATTGAACAGATACCTGCTACGGCTTACGGCTATCACTTCCTATAATTTATGTAGAAACTTGCTATGCATAGCTTTTACCTACGAATATTTACAAGTAATGTTACATGGATGTAAACTATGGAAAAAAACCGTTTGAAAAATAAATATTTCACCAAAGTTGAGAAAATTCTTTTACAATAGTTCTATTTTCACAGCAGAAAGCTGTGAAAATTTGTTCAAAGAGATTCTGTGAATAACAGAGAATTATGAGTAACTATTTGTAAGTAGGCTAATATTAATTTAAAAAAAAATTTGAAAACTTATGCTTTTAAAAACTGAAACTTTCTGCCAAGTAAGAATTATTATAGTAATAAAGTACCGTATCATTTTCATACATTATTTAATAGTTTTCTTGAAATAAAAAAATAATAAATAGTAAAGTTTGTGATTATAAGAACAAGTTAGTATGAGTATAAGCAAACATTGTTCATTGCTTCATGTTTGATTGTTGAAATAATTCTGGAAATCTCGACAAATGAGTCTTCAATTATTTGATTTTTGCAATATTTATACACTTATGTTCATCAAGAATAACGATCTGATAAAAAAATATTGCAAAGAAATTCTGAAATATGAAAACAGTATGAGAACTTACCACAGTATTATTGTAATGTAAAATATTACAATTTTGTAAAGTGATTATTATAGTGATACTGTATCACTTTAAATTATGAATGGATACATATTATTTAAAACCAAAATTTGACTTTGTTACTATATGAACCACAATAAAGTATCATATACATAATCTACTAATTTGACTTTAATAGTTTTTACAGAATAATGTGTGAACTGATATTATTTATGTATTACAAAACACAATCAAGTAAAGATATAACAGGCACAGCCCACTACTGCCATTGAGCTATCATACAATAGTATTCTAGTATTCTTTCTTTGTAGTGGTGAAGGTGATATTGTGGAAGATATCCATAATGAATAATAAGACGAAGTTAACTTTTCAAGTGAATTCAACGACTTGCAGTCAAATTTTTATTAAGAATAAGTAGAATTTACTTACTCTGTAGGCCGAATGTTTTCGAATCTTGGAAATCCATTTCCAGAAGCGTCCTTCTTGATTGGTCCATCTTATTATTCATTATAGTATTCTAGCTCAGTGACTACTGCTTTCTTTACAAATTTTCAATTAAAAGATCCTAATTTTAGGTTATGACAAAGTTCAACTAGAAATTTCACTTTAAAGAACAATTCCTATTTCTTTCTAAAACATAATTATTAATTTTTAATGATAACATTATAATTAATAATTAGATGTTCACTTGAAGCACTAAAACAGTCCAAAGAAAGTGAATATAATTTTGAATTTTATTCGAGATTTTAGTGCCGAAGTGTAAAGGTCAAGTCAATTCAAACTACTGTTTACTGTTTGATATATTATGTGAGATAAATACAGATTTTGGGAGATTTTTTTGAGCTCTCAAATGAAATTTTAGGGCTATTTGGGGTAGAAGCAAGTTTATGAATAGCTACAGCTCAAAATCTACTGAATATGAATATGAAACTATGAATATAAAATGGTGAGTTTCTTGGTTTAAAATTTGTAGAGAACTAAATTTCTTGGATTTCTTGTTCTATAACGATCTGTGTTGTTAATATTAGCTTATTATTACAAATTTTACGACTGCAAGATGTTACATTTATAATAAAAAGTTAACTTAATTTACAGTACGTGCCACATAGCTGTGCCCACGTGTCCTTGAAATACCTTGTGGATGAAGTAAGATTCGCGGGGTGATATCAATGCCTTTCTACATACATCATACAAGGTCTATAGAATTAGCTATAGACCTTTCTATAGACCTTGACATCATATGCTGTCTCTGCCCTGACTGCTCCATTGAACGCTACTGTACTGCAGTCAGTGCTCTTATTACACTGCTTTCAGATTGCTTGCATTTGGGCTGTGATTCGGGTTTAGTTTTTGGTCAAGTGTTTCTCCTCTTCGTTGTTATTCAAGTTGAATAAAGTGGAATTCGTAAAAAAATTATATTGCAACCTTTGAGTCCAACTTTATTCACTGAATACAACAAACTAGATCAGTCAGTCTGCTGCACAGGCAAAGACAAGTTGCTTTGTTGGAAGTGCCTATAGGGAGCATAGATACGCGTATTTAGAATCTTTGCAAAATCTCACCAAATAGGTCTATTTAGATGATTCTTTCACAGAAAATAAATTCAATTTATTCTCTACATTTCATATGCTGAATGTATATTGAAGACAATAAATTAAAATTATTGAAGACAAAAAAGTTTCTCGATACATAACTTTTCAATGTCATGAAAATTTCGATTTGTAAATTTTCTGTATTAATTATCTTGTGCTCGGAAAATCTTTGATTGAAGTGGGATTTAATCAATGGTTATGGAATTCTTGAACTGTTTTTATCATATTACCAAAGTTTCATCGATTTCTAATGAATGGTTCGACAGTAGCTATGTTGGGAATGAAATGTGAACACATTTTTTGAATGAAGTCTGGGTTTTATTAAATTCCAAAAATATATTTGTAATGAGTAGGTTCTCGTTGAAAGTGCAAAAGACAAAAATGATGCACATCAGTTAGTTTAATAGAAAGAACTTTGTTCTAAAACAATATTCGAATTTTTTGGAAAATGGTCAAATGTTTCCAGCGTGGGTAGTGTCATACTCTCCTGGCCATTTGCTGGCGGGCACAGCTATGTGGCGGCTACTGTACTTGATTTGAGGGATTTTGAGTTGCACACCTCGGTCTTGCCATTAGTGAGATACAGATTTTTCAATTATTCAAAATAGAACATTTTTAATTTTCCGAAGAAATTACAAATACTTTGAAAAATTCTTGTTGAGCACCTGATATAGGGGTGTAAGTGTTGTCAAATTATTGAAAATTCGTTTCTCTTGAAAAAGACACGATTCCCTTTTTTGTCTAAAGCATAGTTTGGCCTCAATTTTGAAAAAAAAAAATACATCAGAATATTTTACAGTTTTTCCAAGATGGCGCCCGGAGCACATCTAGGATTCTTGGGTTCTTTTAGTATTGGGATTTTTTCTTTAGTTTTTGTCCATTTGACTAGACTAATTTGTAGCACCGGTTACATAGATTATTTTTAACAGTAATTCGACTCTTACGGAGTATTGAAACAATATCTAAATTTACTTGTGGTTTCATGTAACATTAATAATCCGATTTTAGCAGGACTTGCAGGTTTTTGAATGTGATCAAATATTGAAACATTATAAACTGATGATATGTTAAATTGTTTGGGGAGCTACAAATTACACTCATATTGAACTTTTATTTGTAACTCAGAAACGTATACTTAAAATGATACATTTCAAAGATAACCGGTTTCCAACAATTGAAATATCGAAAGAGTAAAGTACAGTGTTAGGCAACTTTTTATTCAGGCGGCGCTCTCATACTTGAAGAAAAGACCAGAACAATTTAGATTTGTAGATTACATTCATTATACTAGGTTTAGAAATGTAAATATATTGTTATTTCCAGAATGAACATGGCATTTGGACAAAGATCATTTATCTACTTAGCAGCAAAAATGTATTTCATTATTCCTGTAGATATAAAAGTAGAAATAATTATTTATCGGTTCAAAAGAAAATTAATAAATTGGATTATACTTCTTGTAGATCAGGAAGTAAAGCAATTTGAAAATTCAGTAAGAGTTCAAATTGATTGATTATTATATTTTTGTTTGCATTTATTATTTTCTTGAAAAATATGATATTTTAATAATTAATATCAAGTAGCCATATTGTATAACTCTAGGTGGTTTATTATTATTTTTTCACATTATTATTCTTTTAAATTATGTAACATGCACTAACACACCTAACTTCATTTATGAAAAATATTTCAACTATGTACCTATTACATAGCATTAAAAAAAAGATAATATTAACAGACTCATATACCCCAACACATAGTCTTTATAGTGGGGTTTCGAAAGGTGAATTATTGATATGAAATATTCTGTATCTATTAAGTTTAACTAAAAGACTTTTGTAATTATTATAATATTGATTGGATGATAAATTTTGATTTGACTTGATTTGAAGCTTCTCCTTAGAAGTGAAATGCACCTTTAGTACAAGTGAGTAGAAATTATAATAATAAAATAAAAATACCGTGTCAGTTCTGATATTAAATTGTTTATCAAGTATTTCGTCATGGTAAACATCACAGAAACAGTATGAACTGCGCTATTGTACTACTAACATTTTTATCAAGTAAAAATAATTTGCAGTATCATTTTCATGAATTATTTGTAATAGAAACACGACTTAGCTAATACAGAGTATTGAAAAAATTCTCTGAACTTACTTGTGGTTTTATCCAAATGAAACATTCATTATCCGATTGTAGCGCGACTCGTAGGTTGTTGCTGTGTAATATGTTGCTGTCAGTAAGGGAATAGAAGGAAGGAGCTTTCAATGAATAATCTAGCAGAAGTGTTCACGAAACGGAACTTGCGCAGAAAGAAAGAAAATGGACAATGGAGGAAAGTGGAAGGGAGAAGGGAAGAAATGGACTGGAAGAGAAAGAACTACCTACCGAATATGTTTGAGAGGGAATGTGAATGAGAGTGCGGAAGAGGAAGAAATAGACTGGAAGACAAAGAACTACCGAATACGTTTGTATGGAAGAGAGGGAAAAAGTGAAAGAGACTGAGGAAGAGGAAGAAATAGACTGGAAAACAAAGAACTACCGAATACGTTTGAGGAAGAAAGTGAAAGAAGAGGTGGAAGAGAGAGAGAGAGAGAGAGAGAGAGAGAGAGTGTGTGTGTGTGTGTGTGTGTGTGAGATTGAAAGGTTTGTTGAAAGTGGGTTGTTGTGAAAATTTATTATGGAAAGTGTCTTGAAGAAATGAACAGCAACAGGGGATAATTTTCAGAGAGAGAGAAAGAACATGAGAGAGGGTGAGAGAGCAAAAGAGAGAGATAGATAGACTGAGTGGAGGGAGAGATCGAGCGAGTAAAATATATATAGAGAGAGAGCGAGAAAAAAGAAAGAAATTGATTTGATTACTTTATTCATACAAATAATAATTCAACAGTTACAAGTATAAAATAAAAAAAAAGTCATCGTCAATTATTATTAAATAAAATATTATTACTGTAGTCACTTATTACAATAACTGTTTATCTATATAAAAAAATTACCACTGAAAATAAGATTATAAATAACTTGGTGATGCATTTGCATGCAAAGGCGAAGTTAGGGAAGATATCCCTCTCTTACACTTAATATATAAAGATAGACAGAGAGAAAGAGTAAAGTTAGAGAGAGAGAGAGAGAAATACTGAGATGAAATGAAAGAGAACGAGAGAGAGCGATATACATCGAGAGAGAGTGAGGGATAGTGAGAGAGTAAAAAAGATAAAGAAAGAGAAAGACAGTGGAAAGAGAGAGCGTGTGAGAAAGAACGAGTGAGAGTGAGTGAGATAGATAGAGAGAGTATGAGAAAGAAGGGATGATTGGTAAAGAATAAAGAACTGTGAAAGCTTTCCCATTGTGGTATTGTTAGTGGCAAAGTACGTCCATCAAATATTAACCCACGACCATCGAGCAGAAGAGCTGTTAAGATGATTAAAATAATTATTTGTGTAACTAGTGTGCAAAGTAGCACTTTGCTGCACGAGAGAAATGCATTACACATGAGCCACAGACGGGTGCGGGATAGTTTCTTGAGTGCGACAATAGCTATTTGTGCAACTTGTGTGCAAAGAAGGTTATTGCCGTACGAGATAGAATATGGCCGTATGAAGCGCAGCTGAGTACAGCAAGACATTTGCACACATGTTGCACACAAGACTTTTCCCAGCACCACATTTATTATCATTAATATTAAACATAAAAAATAAAAAAAAAAACAGGTCGAATATAGTAACCTTGTTCTTTTTGGAAGTCGGTTAAAAATGGTTCTACACCAACATTAATTTTTTCTGTAGATTGTTTCAAATTCAAATGTAGAGATCACTGATCACGAACTGTAGGCTATTGTGTAGACATGCTGTGTTTGAAAACGATAACAATGGATGATAACAACAGCTGTTATTTGAAAAGCTTGTAGGTTATTTTGTTCCAACTCAATACTCGACTTTTCAACTGTTGATATGAAACATCAAGATCTCGATTATTCGGAAAATTATTATTATTACTTTGAATAGCAGATCGAGAGTATCGAATAGCAATGTTTGATATTATTATCGATATTAGACCCTTGCACAAAGTAAATGAAATGCGGGAATCAGCTGTTTAGCGAACTATTTAGGGTTAGGCTACAGTTGAGAAATGAGGAGCTTTGCAATCGGGTGTTGGGTAATAGTAGTTTATGCAACGATTCTATTTTGACCCTTATTAAGGCACGAGGTAGATGTAAGTTATAACACGAGCGAATGCGAGTGTTATAAATATCTCACGAGTGCTTTAATGGCCAAATAAAATCGTTGCATACACTATTTTATCTACGACCACTAGTATACTTATTAAATATTAAATTTCACATGAAAAGATAATATTAACACTAGTATACATTTAATTAAAATAATTTCATTTTACCTGTGACTGTCAGAGATACCTAACCTCTCATCTCAAATACGAGAAGTTATAGTAGATTGTTAGGTTAAAGCAGCTGGTGTAGCAGTTTGATCAAATCAGCTGATAGTTTCACAATATTGAATTACGATATTGAAACCATCAAAAATGCTTCTGATTGGTCCAGAACCCGTGTTATAATGTAGAACCTGTACTATAATGAGCTCATTATGCAATGGGTTACAAAAAGCATTTCGAAAAGACAGCTGTTTTGGCATCAATTGTGAAACTGTAATGTATACATCATGACATGGTCGTTCAAATTTTTTTTTCAAATTCAAATAAAGTTTTATTCACAAAATACACATCCATGTACAATGAAGATTTACAAAACATACTGTGAATATTCCCCACAAAGACAGAAGTCTGAGTGTGGAGAATGAGTTCATGTTACGGATAAATACAGTATTTGTAAAATTGAACAGTATAACCAAAAAGTACAAGGAGAATATAATAACTGATCACATAATAATTAATATTCGAATTCTTAGCAATAAAATAATCATAAAAACAAATGCAGACATAAAAGAACAAAAGGCAGTAGTAAATGCACACAACTAATATGGAACCAATAAAACAAATTTCAATGTCTAAAGGCGGATTGAATCAGTTGCTCAGCAGCCTCCCTACCGATTTCAAATAACCATCTATTCAAATGGAATTTGTAAGTGTTTATGCTGAAGTTTTCCATTAGTTTTAGGTGGTTGGGGATATATCTATATAAAATATGACAAATATACTTACTATTGTACCTTGAGCAGTTATGAAGGAGTCGGGGATGGACAAAACCAAAATTAATAAGATTTCTTGTGTTATATGGGTGAACTAGATTATTGAATATTGAGTTTTTATTGTAATATATATGGGTCAATAATACTTTTAAGTAAAGCTGTCTAACACTAAAAACTTGAAATTCTTGGTATATCAGGTCAGTTGGGTAGCGGTAATCTCTTCTGAGACATGTTTTGATTATTGCTCGCTGTGCCACTGTGACAGGCTCCAAGGACGCCGAGGAAGCTCCACCCCAAGCCAGGATTCCATACAAAAGAACTGATTGGATATAGGCAAAGTACGCCACTCTCAGTTGATAAACAGGGAGAACCTCTCTCAACTGCCTGAAGGCATAAATCAGCTTTCGTACTCGCTGCTTAAGAAAGGCAACCTGAGGAGCCCAGCTTAACCTGTGATCAATCAGAACACCGAGATACCTGTACTGCTCCACCTGCTGCAACACCCCACAATTACAGTCGTAGATATAGTTTGAACACGTTTCACATTGTATTTTTGCCATAGTTGTCGCACATGGATTGCGACAAAAAGAAACGAGTGAAGCGGCCTACACGCGTTCAAATCGGTGTGTCAATTAGATGTGAACAAGCCTAACCGACAAGCCGAATTCAAAACATTTTGTTCAAACGATGTGACCTCAAGCCAGAAATTTGAACTGATGGCATGATGGAAATTCATAATTTTTACTTGACGGCAAGCCGAAGTGATCGTGTGTGGGAGATCAGCAAAACCGATCAAATGTCTCCGACCCATCATTCCAATTTCATGCCTAATGCTCAGCTCTAAATTAAGTTTTTATAAGTCAGGTAAGAACAACATTGTTTTAGAGGGGAGTAAAAAGTGTAGTGATCCGCCTATATAAATTACTACCAGCGCGTTTAAAAGCATCACAGGCCACAAATTTAGAATTAGGAAGAATTCTTCCTTTAAAAATAAAGGAAAAATTGTTAAATATATGTGCATACTCAAATGAGGAATTTCACGCTCATTATGACACGCAAAAAACAGATGACAGAGTTCCATTTTAATGACTTAAATTTATTGACAAATTTTTCCCCCCTTTACAGGAGGTCAGTGGATGAATATTAATAATAATAATAATATGAGTCAAGTTTTTTATATTAGGCTACTGATATCAAAGTCAGTCTTTAAATAATGTGGACAATAACTTTATAGCTGGAACATTTCGAATATTAAAATAAATGTTGAATTTACATTATTCAAAGAATGTAACTCAAATCACCAATTATAGGCTATTGTCAAGAATGTTAACATTTATTATGTTTTGACAAAACACATTGACTTTCTGATTTTAATAAATATGTGTTTCTGGCAAATGATGATTATTCATTCGGTGATATCCCTTTTTTTGTAGCAACATAAATAAGCACTCTAGCGATTACACAAGTAATAATAAGTTTTAAATTATTGTGAAAGCTTTTAAACACTTTCAAAGTGCGTTCTAATTGAAATAATTGTTATTTGGATTTGGAGTTACCCACGTGTGTATAATGTGATTGCTGCGTCAGTTAGAATTCATCAATAAATTATAACAAGCCGAATTGAACCTTGAACGTGTGTAGCGGCCTGAGTTGGGTCGAGTGAGGCAAAGTAAAAGAATGCAGGAATCAGCTGTTCAATCAATCAATAATTTATTTATTTACTAGTTCCAAATAAAGGTCCCGCTAAATCTTGTGGGGTTTTCAGCAGGTGCAAACATAATATAAATTACAAAATGGAAATCAATTATATAATACAAATTACAAAAAAGGAGAAATTAGGGAAAAGAAGAATAGGGAAAATGAAGGTTATGGTGGAAATTGAATTGAATATTAGTCTAATATATTATGTTTTGTGTAATATAATGAGTGCATAAATACCCGCATTGTTAGGTAAGGCTTTAGCACGTAGAGCCACTTTAGTCGCGGTCGCGAGCCATAATTTAGGATAAATAACACCAGACGAATAAATTTGATTAAAAAATCAGCTGATGGTTCCAAATCCCCACACAGCACAAAATATCCCTAGGATATCCTGACCAGTTCCCATATGTCCTATAGAGATCCCGGGATATTGGAATGTCACTGGGATCTCTTAAGGATATTACATAAGGGATATGATATCCTGGGGATACCCCAGGATATCACATACTGGGATGGTATATCCCAGGGAGATCCCAGGATATCACATGCTGGGATGATATATCCTGGGGATATCCCAGAATATCACATGCTAGGATGATATATCCCAGGGAGATCCCAGGATGTTATAAACTGGGATTATAGATCCTGGGGATATCCCAGAATATCACATGCTGGGATGATATATCCCAGGGAGATCCCAGGATGTTATATACTGGGATGATATATCCCAGGGAGATTTCAGGATATGACATACTGGGATGATATATCCCAGGGAGATCCCAGAATATCACATGCTGGGATGATATATCTTAGGGAGATCCCAGGATATGACATACTGGGAAGATATATTTGAGGAAGATCCCAGGATATTACATACTGGGATGATAAATCCTGGGGAAATCCCAGGATATCATATATACTAGAATGAAATATATCTGAATCTCCCTAAAATGTTTCTCAATGATTTGATATTCTGGGCTAATCCCGGGATATCTTATACAGGAATATAATATCCAGTGGTTCGGAACCCACCTAAAACTGTAGGTCTAAGACCTATGTGGGCTTCATCCTGAAAAAAATACCTTTCAATCCTGAAATACTCCCTTATATTCAGGCATATGAGGAAGATTACATCCTAAAATATTTTATCCTGACAAGATCTCAGGATGAATAAAATGTGATGTTGTTGCAATATGTCATAATTATTATTTAGGTCATTCCTATTCTGCTTTCATGTGATCCTACCACATTCAATTAAAGCTAGGCTAATGCATAAACAAGTTAAATCTCAAATGCATAATTACTTAGGTATAGCCTACTATTTATTATTCCTTAGGGGTGACTAGTTGGTATTAGAACTAACATTGAGGATGTTACAATTCTGCCATCTAGAAATTCTACCACTTTTAATTACTTTGCTTTCACATGAGTTTAAATTCAAATGTGTATTAAATTTCAATGATATTCATTATTGAAATTATTTACTTGTAATAGAACTTACAGTATAATATATATTATTCACTCACTCACTATCATACTCGTATTGTATCTCACTCACTCTGTCATTCTCCCTCTCACTCTCTCTCTCTCTTACGGCCTCTCACCCCCTCACACCTCACTCACTCATACTCGCTCTCTCTCTCTCTCTCTCTCCTAACCTAACTTCTCTAACTTCAGAGCCACTAATTATATAATATAACCAAGTATGAACACTCATTTTGTAGGGAATTTTATTCTCATTAAGATTGAATTGAACATTTTGTCTCAGATAATAACGGTTAGCATATTTTTGGGGGTGAAACCACCCCTGCACAAGGCTACCTTATCCTACTGCAACCTGTTGGAAGTTCTGGTAACTACCATCACATTGTATCAATTGATATGCAATTTCACAATGTTTATTAAATATCCCTTGTAATATTTAAAGTATACATATTTTAACTAACAAAGTTGATAATTTTCCTATTCTTGGAGTATTTAAAGACACTTTTTCTATGATCCTAAAATCCTCCAGCCTGAAATAACTGATCAAAGTTACCGAATTTTGTACCTCTCACTGGGATTTTTGAAGCTGTTTGATGGGGGTGTTACCAATGCACAAACTATTCAATTTACTTTAATTATTTACCTTAATTAGGTATCACATCTCAGCCTGTTGATTAGATCAAAGTGTAGTAACTGTTCTTACCAGCTTAATATCACACCTCTAATAATAATATTAGGATAGGGAAAGGATATGTCATTCCCAGCATATCCCATACATATCCTCAGGATCTCCTCTGTGGGATTTGGACAGTTTTCCCTTATCCCTAGGATGTCCCTGGGTATTATTTGGGATATCCTAGGAATACTCTGAAGATATCCACTAGAAAATCCTGGGGTGGGATATGTCATCCCCAGAACATCCCACACATATCCCTCAGTTCTCCTTCATGGGATTTTGGTGGACATTCAGTTATCCCTATAATATCCCTGGGGTTTATTTAGGATATACTGGTATGTCCTGAGGATATTCTATCTGGGATATCCCTGGGAACTCAAAGTGGGATATTCTAGGAATATTCTGAGGATATCCACCAGAAAATCCCGTGGTGGGATATTTCATCCCCAGGACATCCTACACATATCCCCTGGATATCCTTTGCGGGATTTGGGTGGACATTCAGTTATCCCTACGATATCCCTGGGATTTATTTAGGATATACTGGGATGTCCTGAGGATATTCTGTCTGGGATATCCCTGGGACCTCAAAGTGGGATATTCTAGGAATATTCTGAGGATATCCACTAGAAAATCCCGTGGTGGGATATTTCATCCCCAGGACATCCTATACATATCCCCAGGATATCCTTTGCGGGATTTGGGCGGACATTCAGTTATCCCTGTGATATCCCTGGGATTTATTTAGGATATAATGGGATGTCCTGAGGATATTCTCAATATTCTTGTGGGATATTCTTGGGATATCTTGAGGACGTCCTTGTGCTGTGTGGGTCTTCAAGTACATACTTTGAGATTCTTGGGCTCGGTCAGACGCTCAGCTGATGCAATTAAGCCTAAATTGTAACTCGTGACCGCGACTGAAAAGTGACTGTAGCCTATAATAAGGGCCTTACTGTAGGAAAATAGTAGAACGTCTGAGGGTGCTTGCCCAGTGGAGCATCCAATACTCGAAGATAATCACCATTGTAAAATCAAAAAATTCTATATGACAGATTGGAGGAACGTGAATACCGCCATTCCACAGTATGTGTTTGTTTTTGCGATGGTGACTGCCCTACAGGAGCTTTGCACAGTGGAGTGTTCAACACTTGATGATAAACATACCATCACAAAATTAAACACACGTTATAGATTGGTGGTGTTCTCGCTTCCTCTTCCTCCTCCTCCTCCTCCTCCTTCTCTTCATCATCCTCCATCTCCTCCTCTTCCTGCTCTTCATCATCCTCCTTCTTCTCCTTCACCTCCTCCTATATTCCATCTTATTTTTCAGCTATGACTTATCCTCCTCCTCCTCCTCCTCCTCCTCTTCTTCCTCTTCATCATCGTCCTTCTCCACTTTTCAAGTTATGACTCAGCCTCTTCCTCCGCTACCTTCTCATCCTCTCTATAATACTCCTCCTCCACCTCCTCCTCTTCATCCTTCTCCTCCTCGTCCTCCTCCTATTTTCCATCTTATTTTTCTGCTATGACTTATCCTCCTCCTTCTCTTCATCATCCTCCTCCTCCACATTTCCATCTTCTTTTTCAGCGATGACCTACTCTCCTCCTTCTCTTTTCATCTCCTTTTCCAGTTTTGACTCACCTCACCCACGAACACAGTTTCAAGTTTGGACATTGGTTGCATGCGGCAGATCTTATCATAGTGGTCAATATAGTGGCGTTTATGCAATTGGGTCATATTCAAAGTAAGCACCCTACTCTTTCACATCTTACCACTTTTTCCAGATTTCCATTTGATTCAAATAACTCATTTCTTTTGTAATTATATTACTATATTTATAAATTAATAGACTATATTTTGTGTGTGAAATAATATTATTATTATTCTGCCATTAGATACGATGCACCACATTTTTTTACAAAACCTGTGCATTTATTTATTTTCCTTGATTTCTTGTTCCATAAATATCTGCGTTGTTCATATTAACTTTCATGTTCAATTCAACGACTTGCAGTCAATTTTAATCGTTGGATTTTGCCATAAAAAGTTATTATTTATTGATAGAGTTTGAAACTCCCAAGCGCTCTTTGTAAGGGTGACTGATTGGATTGGTCAGCAAAAAAGACTTTGTACGCTGCTGTAAAATCACTTCCCGGTGGTTCGGAACCCACCTAAAACTATAGGTTCAACTCATCGATCAACATCATCCAATAATTCATTACCCATGCACAGGTCACAAACCTATGTGGGCTTCATCCTCGAAAAAGAAAAAAAGATTCATTAAACCAACATACAATGAATGTGAATACAACAGGCTATTGCCTAAAACTTTTTTTCAAAATAAATTCAAAGTAGAATCAAAATGTTAGGTTTGGTCTGTTACACTAGAAATTTCACCTTGAAGCACAATAATTCATGAGTCTTTTGCGAAAAAAGAATATTAATTTTTAATTTCACTTTTAACTTGTGATTTTCTGATTTTATTCCACTTTTGACTGTTCTTCCACAATATATTGTCTCTATGTTACAACAAGCTACCGCAGTTTTTAAAGAGTCTTGCAAGTATAGAAATATTTGAAAAACAATTGAAAAAATATTTAGTTGATAAAGCTTTTTATAGTGTACAAGAGCTCCTTTCACATCAAAATTGAGCCTCACCTCAACTAATTGATGAAAATATCGTGATTATAGTAACTATAGTAGAGTATAAGATTGTATAATTATTGTTGATCTGACTTTGTCTTATATATATTCCTCAACTTGAGTCTCCGAGACGTAATCTACAAAAAAGAACAAAAAATAATGTTTGTATATCTTTGTACGAAATGACCAATAAATTTTATTCAGTTTTTTCTATCAGGTGTTTAACAAAGAATAAAATTGTTCATTGATGAGAAATCAAATCAATTGTCCATCACTTTATTTGGAGACTTGAAGCGTTATTCAGATAGCCTGAGCATCAAACTTTCCATCTTCAATTAGGTTCACCCCCAACCTTGGGGGACTTTTAGTATGCTATTACCCAAGGTACGTCGATTGGTCAAAAACCATTTCTCTATCAATTTTTTCTCTCGATGGCCATATTTTTGTCTAACTTGACTGGACTACTGGCTGTATCCAAGAACGACTGACAACCGATCGTTCTGTGTTTCAGTATCAATCTGTGATACGGAGCGCTCCTCTACAGAGCTACAGACAGGAAGCGCAAACCACAAGTGTTCTAATTACAATGCTATTACTGACGTGTCCTAATTGACGTATTAATAGAATTTTATAAATACAGGTAGAATTTCAAAAAATATCAGCAGTTATCAGAATTTCTAGATTAAGTCACATCGACAGTCCAAGCATTTGAGTAAGTTTTTTCTCCATAGCAAAAATTAGCACGACTATTTATTAGGCTATCACTTAATTAGAAATTCAAAGTCCGTCTAAAACTGCAGGTTCACTGAAAAACTGAAGTTTTTTCACTGGCAAAAATGAACACTACTTTATCTAATTTATTATCACTTGAATGGTGGTTCGGTTAATTAGGACTTTTATGGCTAGTGGGGGAAAATAATTGCCAAGACATCCGATATTCATTTCAAATGACATGGATCGATGGATCCTATGTAATTATTAAATAATTCACTGATAACATGATAAAATCTGTGATGTTTTCAATGACGGAATACTTAATGAACAATGTAATATTAAAACTGACACAGTATTTCACTTTTATATATTGCTTTACTCACTTATATTGGAGATGCTTGAGAGATGCATTTCACTTCTGAAAAGAAGCTTCGTCAGCCTGAAGCTTCTTTTCAGAAGTGAAAAGTATCTCTCAAGCATCTCCAATATAAGTGAGTAAAACAATATATAAATGTGAAATACATGATAAATGTATAATACATAGATAAATGTGAAATACATGAATAATTAATGATAAATGATTAATGATAAATGTGAAATACATGAATAATTAAGATGTGTTAAATATATGATAATCATGCTTGCTTATGATTTTAAAGTGTTGCTTGTGTTGAACCCAAGTTTTCGACTGTGTGATCATAATAAATAAATTAATAAATGGCTTTAATAAGAATTAGAAATAAATTATCATAGGAATTTCTATTCTCAGCTACTTTTTCCATGAAAAAAAAAACAATAAAAATAAAAATGAACGAATTATATCCGTCGCAGGGAGGCTGTGTAATCACTGTGTGTATTTCAAAAGAGTCACATAAGTTCAATTTTTATAGAACATCAATTGTCAGTAAATTATAAAACACACAGATGCCAGATATGAATACAACTCCATGAAATTATTTTGTTGGCTGACGCACATTCATTTCCAGTTTAATTTGATACCAATCAAATCAACAAGTGACACATAGTTGAGATGCTAATAAGGGGCCATGTCAACCCAATTTTACTAGGGATATGTCAACTGAATTCTATTGAATTTCATAAGTTCACTTGCTACGGTACTAGTTTGTTGAATTGAGTATGTTCTTATTGATTCATAACCAAAATATTATTCAATGTTTCTTGAGTTTAGTATTGCTTTGTGCTGTTTCGTTTTGATGTAGAGAGAATATTTTTTTCAAAATCAAAAATCTATTTATTTTCCTCAACAAAACAAAAACAATACTGTAATACAAAATATTCATTTTTACATAAATATGGAAATTACACAGCAAGGTCTGAATGTGATGAGTGTTTTTTTTATTATTTAAAAAATTGAGTCTTCAGAAACATTTAAAAATTCAGACAAGTTTTAAACATCACAGTATCAACTATGATGAAAATTGTAAACAAGCATAAATAAAAAAATCTGAAAAATGAGAGAAAAACGTTATTGAGAAAGATAATAAACCTAACTTTCACAACAATACTTGTGCAATATAATATTACTATATCTAAAACCATCAATACATCTGTGACAATAGATCTATTACACTTATTAAAACATAATCTCCTCAAACCTCCACTCTCATATATTCTCTCAGAAAAGGACTTCAGCAATATCAGACTCCTTGATCCATTTTTTCATCTCAATAATGAGAGTCTTATTAATGTTTTTGTTCATAAAATGAAGAGGTATGACATTTACTAATCTTGAAGAAGTTACATGAACTGTCTCCTACAGACATTCAGGTTTATTCTGGGAGATTCAAAAGTTATGCTAGATGGTATAAGGTTATAAATTGAGTGTTGAAAATTATACATATTTTATTTCTGTTTATGTAAAGTAATAACATTTTTATATATTTTTGCCTCACGGTTGAAACATTGAATTCTATGAACAGGTTACATGGATGATAAGGTCTAGGCTTGCCTAATATTGTTTGTATAAAATTTGAGAAGCGTGGTTACAGTTTAGTGAGTGGAACTTAATATATTCTAAACTATAATCTAATATTAAAACTGACACTGTATTTCACTTTTGAATAATGTTTTACTCACATATATTGGAGATGCTTGAGGAATGCATTTCACTTCTGAAAAGAAGATTTGTCAGCCTGCCGCAAGGGGTCATGCTTTGTTGAGGTTAGGATGAGCAGCCATTATGCAGTTGAAAAGTTTGATTTGAATTGTGTTTGGTCGTTGAGTAAGTTGGTTCTATCTTATTTATGGTGTTTGAATATTGCTCCAGTGTATTTAGTTTATGGCTTTTTTGGAATGTGTGTAGAATTTCTAAGTCAGTTTGGATGTTATTGTGTGAGTGTCCAGTATTGATTAAGTGATCTGCAAATGTTGAGTCAGAGTTGAAATGTAGTGCTTTGATGTGTTCTTTGTATCTTGTGTTGAATGATCTGCCTGTTTGTCCTATGTAGTTTATTTTAGAGGGTCTTGCCAACCACTTGTTAAGACAAAAGAGGTCATGTAGACTCAATTTCATTGATAGAGTGGCTCCCCAAAGCAGAACAATGGGCGATGGTGCGACATTGTCGCAGAATGAGAAGGAGGCCTACAGAATGATCGGCCAAGCGGTGTAAAACTAAGCTGTAGCACCCAGAAATGAAATTTTGTATTTTACAAAAAAAAAGATAGATAAAATACAACTATCACTGTAATGATGACTTGCAGTAATAATTTTACTGCACAAAAACTAATAACAAATATTCTGGAAGACACTTGGTGAGTCGGCAGTGTGTATAGCCCGACCGGCTAGCAGAAAGCACACAGCAGAAGTTAAGCTCAAATTTTCATGGTGGAAATATTCCAGGCTTAAAATATCTATTCAAATTTGCTATCACTGTTCTCCACCAGAAAATCTCTTTATATTTCCAAAAATATCTTTCAGCTATTAAGCTATTGCAATTTACGCTCACAACTCCTGTCTCAGAGGCTATTTGTGAAAGTTGGGGCTCCATTATTGCCTCTGCTATGCTTTAAGCGTTCAGCAGCCAATGATGCCTCCAATCCAATAAATGTAGGCACTAATGACAAACTAGCTTATATTATGATCAATGGACCTCCAGCAGGTTATAAAGGAAATAAACGACTTTTTAAAGTTGGCTTCATGCAAGAAATATGGAAGTAATAATAATAATAATAATATCGTGTGACCTGGCTGGCTCAGGTCTGGTGTCAGAGTTATCAGGTCGCACCTGAATAAGTTCAGGGCCTCTGACGTGACTTAACGACTGTTTTTAGGCAGCCGGGACCGACAGCTTAACGTGTGGAAGTAATTTGCATGAAAACTTCAAGCAGCATCCAGAAATAAACAGATGTCAGAAGTGGTTACTTCCAAAGTAATTAGTAGGATACAAAATAAGTTAAATGACACAACCTTGCCATGTTTTTTGTAGTTTGTATTTACTTATAATCTAATATAATCTGTAATGCATACAAAATCAGTTTAAACAATTTGTTTAATCCACATTAAATACCAATTATTTAATTTAATAAATTTATTTATTTTCCGTTTTCAAATCAATAAACAGATTGTTGGCCTTTAAGCTCTTTATAATTATTATGTTAAGTGACCAAAGACCAAAGATAAGCAGCTACTATGTAAAAATACACTCTAATATTGCTTATTAAGCTAATTCGTGAATTAAAGTTTAGCAACCAACCATCCATACTAAACTTAAATAATTTATATTTACTATAAATATTGAAAGAAAATTTGAATAAAATTACTTTAAACAACTTTATATGGTTTGTAATAAAATTGCTTTCAACTATGTGGAAAACGACAAGTAATCCGTGAGAAAATGTTAATTCCTGCAGAAAGATTATGACATATTTTGGGTCCGTCGCAGAAAGACCAAAAACATTCTGCTTTGGGGGAGTGGCCATACAAACTCAATTTAACATAAGCCACGTCAACTCAATCTTACAATCAAGGCTACATAACTCAATTTAGACAGGGGCCATGTCAAACCAGTTTTGAAGCAGCATATCAATTATCTGCAATTCAGATTTCTATTTTCACTTATTTTCAAATTCAAATTAATTATACTGTATTTGAATTGAGCGTCTTGTCTTTTTAGTATTGAAGACAATTTATCAAACTGACAAATGTATAGAACATAATTTATTAATTTATAATTCTTCAAAGTGGTACTAATTATTATTATAGTGAAGACTTCCATAATGGCAGATATTGACAACAGCATTGAATAGCTGATGGAAATTGATGAATGCCACTGTGCAAAAATTCTACTATTCAATGCTGTTGTCAATATCCACCATTGTGAAAGTCTTCAGTATAACTGATAGCACTTTGAGGCATTTGAAATTGATAAACTATAATGCTCTTGCCTTTTATTTGAAAATAAAATAAAATTTCTCAATGACACCAGTTTCAACCAACTCTAAAAAAATTTCTATGCTTTTGTTATTCAAAAATTATTAGTGGAATCACAAACATTTACTTATGTTTATGTTTATGTTTATGCTTATGCATAATTAATTATGCTTAACGCATAATTAATGCTTATGCATTTATGTTTATGCTTATGTTTATGTTTACTTTATGCATTACTCACAAACATTTACTTATGTTCTACAATCCCTGAGATTTGAAAAACGCTAATTAGACTTGGAAAGCATTTTAACCTCTCAATGTTTAGTAGTTTCTGAGGCAAGTCAAGTTATCACCTGGCTGATTTTATTTTCTCATTTATTTCTTCAGAATTGAAATTGTTCAGTAGCATATATGAGAATCAATTACCCTTATCATTATCATATTGTTCTTATTATCCAATTTTCACTATGATCATCACCTATTCAACTGACTCAATAATAACATTTTTGAAGTAATCAATATCAAAAATCTTTTTTGATGGGATTTTTTAAGTTATTTGCTTTGTTTATATTTAGCATTTTAATAGAAGTTGTAACATCTTTATTGAAATGTTGATAACTTTTACAGTGCAATAATGAAGAATATTGTATCACTGATGTTCATTGTCATCCTGTTTAGTTTCAATCTGAAAGTAAGCAGTACCATTATATTTATTATTATTCATTGATTTATTCATTTGCTCATTTATTTATGGTACTTTTTATTCATATATTTATTCACTTCTTTCTTTATCCCACTTGAAGGTACAAGTGTAGATGCATGAAAATGGTTATACAGAGTGTTTTTGAACTCTCTACCAATACTTCTAGGCAGTGTTTCTGGACCACTAGCAAAAGTAAATATTGTAATAAAAATGTTTTAAAGTCCCCAGTTACTCACACAGCTGCCATTTTTTCACACATTATTTTTTTATTCAAACACCATTGAACTTATAATTTTTAAATTTTGCATACAGCTTTATAACAATAATTATTGAAACAATCTAAAAAGAATTATTCTGACATCAAAAAACAAAATGGCGGCTATTTAAAATCTTTGGACAGAATTAAATCAATAATGGCTAATGGTATCAAAATTTGACTGAATAACTTTTTTTAGATATTTTTATTGCAAATCTAACAATACCTCAGTTTTTAAGATTGACCAACAATTAACAGAGATATGTTACTTTTCAGGGTGTGCAGTGATTGGAAGCAGGTTATTGCAGTTCTTTAAACTGTCATTGTAGGTTTTCATTCTCATGGTTATTTATTCTTTTTAATTATCTATGGTAAATAAACTTTCATTTTATTCTTTGTTTGTAAGTTATCCCTTGTTTGTTCATAAAACTGCAACCCACTTCCAACCACCACACACCCTAAAAAGTAGTGTATCTCTGTTAATTGTTGGCCAATCTTGAAAAAATGAGGTATTGTTAGATTCGCAATAAAAATATCTGAAACAAGGTATTTCGATAAAATTTTGAAACCATCAGCCATTATTAATTTAATCCTGTTCAAAGATTTTAAATGACCGCCATTTTGTTTTTTTAATTTCAGAAAATTTTCATTAATATTTTTTAGATTGTCTTGATTGTTATAAAGCTGTTTGCAAAATTTCAAAATTATATGTTTAATGGTATTCACTAGGTACCAGTAGCTTTGTGATGAATTCAGTAAAATATGACCTGACTGTCAGTTTGGGCCGATATAGGCAAGTAGGTATAAGAAAGGGGAGAGAGCATAAAGTCAGAAAAGTGTAGCCGATGATCTTGAGCAGCTATCAAGCAACTTACAGCAGCTCTACTTGTTGCCCCCAATTGGGGCAACATGCTTTACTCCACTATAGTATAGGCCTACAACAATGTTGTTGTAATTGTTATACATATCTATGATTATCCATGAACTCATAGCTGTCTTCAAAGAAGGCCGCCCCTGTACACTTTGTTGTAGGTAAAAGCCATAAATTAGCAATAAAGTGACCAATATGACTGCTAAATCTTGATGTTTATTTTGAGAAGCAAATCGTTTTCCACAGATGTTTTTAATTTTATTTATTTATAAACTTCAATGAAAACAACAGGTATAAACCCAAATGTGTTTCCTTAACACAAAGAGAAAATCATTTTCGATACAATGCATATTCAAAAACAAAAATGACTAAAAATAAGAAAAAATTTTTTTTTATTGCTGATGATGCCCACATGAGTTCGAAACTTGTGCATGGGTAATGAGGTGGATGATTACACATGAATGCCTGATGATGGACCAGGATTCGAACCCATGACCACTTAAATGACAGCAAGCTGAAGTTGTGATGCCAACCAACTGTGCTAAATTTATAACTTATATGTAGAATGACATAAGTTAAATATAACTAAATCAAAATATGAAGAAAAATCAATGACAAAAAAATGTGATGATAATGAGGCACTAGGGATGATGATGATGATGATGATGATGAAGATGATAAGAAGAAGAGGAAAATTATGAGGATGATCATGATAAAAGCTGATGAAAATAAGGCTAAGAACATGAAGGAACAGATTTGGAAGTTATAATAGATATGCCAATGAGGAGAACAAGACTGTGAATTGCATTAAATGGAATGAAAGTATTTCATATTCAAATTAAAGAAACAATGACCTTGCCTAAAGAATAACTCAGACATTTTGATGTTGTGCTAGTAGCATGCGTATTTTTTGCTTAAATATTGATGGGCCATCTGTGAATACATCCACCTCTCCACCTTGTCTAGGCATATGGTTAAAAGGGGTGAAGTACCATACCCATTAACTGTTCTGGACCTTTGAACTGATATTGAGTGATACTGTGCATATGTTGTCAGAACAGGCTCTGCGAATTTTTAAGAATAGAATATTAATTCGAACTGATAAGAAGTATTTTTGTGTATTATTATTAGTATTTATAATATATTAATAATTTCCATTGTTAATTTGTCTATTATAAATTGAAGTATCTCAATAAAAAGTCAAATTCTATTTTCGAGGTTAGGTGTACCAATATTGATAAATTTTCTTGTAATTAAATAGTCTTAAGTTGACAATTATAATTAATTTTGTAATATTTCATTAAAAATTTAACTTAAATCAATTGAAAACAATTTTTAGCTAGGAAAATGAGTTCAAACAAGTCATCTAAATCTAATTGTTTAACTAAAACTCAGGTTACTACGCATTTTCAAGTTTCAATAAAATAATCTCCATCAGCTCTTAAAGCTACTGTGGATGTAGAAGAGAAGGTTGCTAAACTATTGAGTGATCACATCGAATTAAAAACAAAATTAGAATCATCACTAAAAAATTCTGAGGAAGAACAAATAGGGTTGGTGGATCACATAAAATCTCTGGAAGTTATATATTGTAAAAAATGCAGCCGGAAGACCATAGAACTGAAATACCAAATCTCATGAGTCAATGTTGGTCTATGTCAGAGGAAATCGGAATATTAAGATAAAAAATAAACTTAGCTAATGTAAGATCTCAACCTCTGATCAATACAAAAAAATTAAAACCTAAAAGAAATGGCGAAATCATGAAAATTGGTCAAATTAAAATGTGTAGTCAGGTTTTGCAAACAGCAACTAAAACTAAAGTGAGGGGAAATAACGATAGGAAAGGAAAGTAATGCTTTTGACATCCAGTCATGAACGAGACTGCAGTGACCTACTGAATAAGAGTTTAAAAAATAAGTATGAAGTTCAGAACTTTTTCAAGCCAAGTGCCCTTAAAAACGCAAACGTAGAGTCAGCACAGGAGCAAACAAAAGATTTTGGTAAGAACGATTTTCTAATAGTACTGGGTGGCTCAAACTATATAAATGAATCTAATCTAAAACATCTTCCTCAAATAAATGAAAAAATTAAAGAGATTGTGCCACTCAGCCAAAATACTAATGTAATAATAAGTACAATTCCATATAGGTTTGATAGGCCAGAGCTGAATGAAACCATAAAGTCAACAAATTAATCAATTCATAATACAATCAACAGACTAAAAAGTAAGAACTCTAAGCAATTGGGGATTTGTTTTTTAAATAAAAGGCTGAAAAAACAAAATTTCACTAATCATGGTCTACATCTAAATCAATCTGGCAAAGTAATATTTTGTAATAGGCTGGCAGAGCTGATTGAATGTCGTTTGCAATCTACTGTCAATTCTCCTAAACAATCATCTAACGAACCTTTTTTAGTAAAGTGGCTCAAAACCGGGAAGGGAAACTAGTTTCAAATGATAAATTCATATCTTCAATTGTATTAAAAGACGTTAATTGATCAAAAAATCAGGATAGCATTAGTGGAAGGAATTCTTGTAACAATCTGATGGGCTCCCAAGATTCTAGACATTAAGTAGATCTACTTCAATATGCAAAAGCAACGATAAAGTAATAAGGGATGATAGGGAAGTACTGGTACTAACTGTGTTTCATCAGAATATCCAATACATTCGTAACAAAATAGATAGAATCAAAGTATTTTTGAGAGAAGAGGCTCCTGATATACGGTAGTTATTTTCACAGAGCATGGTTTGAAAGAAGATGAATTGTCACAACTTAATATTCGAAACTATTCATTGAAAGCGTCATATTGCAGGACATCTCATCAAAGTGCGGGAGTAGCTATCTTCACTAAAAATGCTAAGAATATGCAAACGTTCAATTTAGAATATGTAGAGAAATTTGCTGTGGAAATGGATTTAGAAGTTACTGGTTTAAGAGTAAAAATCGACAATAATTTCGAAGTAACGGTGTTAGGTACCGGTATTTACAGGTCATCAAAAGGGGAATGGAACAATTTTTGCAAACTATTCAATAGGCTTTTAGAGATTACTACTACTCGTTTCACAAACGTTATTGTGGCGGGAGATTTCAATACAGACTTTGCAACACAGAATAAAATTATAGAAGATTTAAGGGATATTATATACATGAATAACTTACAAATAAAAGTTAATGAATATACAAGAGTCACAAGATCATCACAAACAATAATTGATAACATCCTTACCAACATAGATTACTCCAAAACAAGATTAGGTGGCTCAGAACTATCTGACCATGACTATCAAATCTTAGAGGTGGGGTTGCAAGGTCACAAATCAATATTAAAAAAAGTAGAGTAAAGAAATTCAACAATGTGAACAGGAATATATCGATTGTTTGAAACAGAATCTGCTACAAGAAAACTGGAGTAGGAATTACAATGGGTTGGGGGAATTGGCTATATCTGGAATTCACTATATCTGCTTGCAAGTGGAACTGCCTATATATGTACTCTTCGGGAACTGGTTGTATCGGGAACTCACTATATCTGCATGCAAGGGGAACTGCCTATATGTGTCTTCCCCGGGAATTGGCTGTATCGGGAAGTCGCTATATGTGGAACCCCCACTCTACCACCGCTTGGAACGTGGACAGCGCCAAAGTGGGCGGATAACTAAGTGGACCAAGCACCACAACAACAACAACCTAGATCGGTTGCCATCATCACCGTAATATATTTAATTTCTTTGCGTCAAAACTGGGGGCGTTTGGCAAGTTGTAGAAAGATGGGAGAGGGATCAAATTGAAGGACTCTATTCCGTGATGGTGGGAAAACTATTGGAATTTCCAGAATGTTAACATAAAATTAGATATAACGTAAAATGTTCTCCATAAGAATAGAATTGGAATTCAAAAACGTCTGATTTGTTTACATCAATACATTATGTGATCGTGCTTTATCTTCAAGTCAGTGTTCAATATTAACATGTGGGTTACTTGGGATAGTATAATCTAAATTTAGACAGACATATGTTCTAAAATTTTTTTGTTTTGTCTACATTTCTTCACATTGAAGAAGACAAGCTAATAATTTCAAAAACAGAAAACAAAGCTCATAACGGACCTAACTAGTCACAGAGGAGTTGATATAATAGATATTCCAGAAAAGTTTGTGCTAAGAAATGAATCTATGATTAGTTTTATTTTTCATACAAAAATAACTATCAACAACATTAATATGTTTTCAAACAACATAATAATGTGTCCATTGAATGAACAATGTCATAATATTAACAATGTAATACTTGGAAACGTGGAGGGAGAAGCAAAGAACTACTTTATTGTGGACAAAATTATTACTGATGAACCCATTGAACTTTTAAATATTCCAATAGAATATCACACCATCAGGAATGCCACCACATAAACACCATATTACACTAAAAATTGGCGCTATCGTGATATTGATAAGGAATGTGAATCTCGGGTCAGGCTTGGTCAATGGCGTATGATGAATTGTGTTGGGCCTTTACGGAAGGTGCATAAAGTTAGAAATAATAACTGGATCTGGAAAGGTAATGCAATATTTTTACCAGGAATTAGGCTTATATCAACAGACCCTAATATGCCTTTCCATATGTCAAGAAAACAATTTCCAATCAGACTAGCTTTTTGTATTACTATCAATAAGTCCCAAGGCCAAAGCTGGGATATACCTAAGTAAACCAGTATTTACTCATGGGCAATTATATGTTGCATTTAGCAGAGTTAAATCTCCGGAAGGAATCAACTTGTTTATTGTAAATAACAACAACCAAAGCAACCAAAAAGACTATTCTCACACAAAAAATCTAGTAAACAGGGAAATTCTGACTCATAGGTAATTTGATTGTTAGTTCGTTTGATTTATAATACTGTAGTATAATGACTTGTTTTATGTATTAGTGTTTTTATTCAGGGATTTTTGCCCCTACAAGCCACTAGTTATTATTAATGACAGCTATGAAAATTATAGTTATTTTATAAAATGTCAGTTGCTTATCAACTTGTTCTCATGAATAGGATGTCATTCAAAAATTCATATATTTTCATTTAAAATTATTTTTTTTCTTGAAAATAAGACAAAGTTTTTGTGCATCAAAAATTCAAGAATAAGAATTCAAAAAGAAAACATGAGAAAAACAGTGTGTACAGTGGTGATGGTCAGGAGTGCTTCTTCAAAAATATTAGGCTATATCAATTTCTCATTAAGTACAGTATTTAATTGAATACTTCATGTATTTTGTTCTGCGTTTTGAGTGTAGTAGAACATGATCAGGCTTAATCACTGTTTCTGTTTCTGTCATGTCAATTACCTGTGAGTAGCTTGTAGATTATTATTTGTATTTAGATTTCTCCATCTGATTACAAAAATCATCATTTATACACAGTTTCTATAGTTTCCATACCTATCATAGTACATGCTGTTTCGATTCATACCGACACTCACGGACACAGGATGCTTTTTACTTTGCTAAATTTATTATGTCTCTTGTATCTTGTGAAGGAAGAAATGGAGATCTATTTAATTTGGAATTACAAGGACAAGTGGTGATGAGGGTTTATTGTGTCATATCTTTGACTTCCCCTGTCAAATCTCTTAGGTTCATGTCTTCATTATTATTAAAAATAAAGCCGCGGTTCATTTCCGTAAAATTTGCAATAATATTACGTAAAGTCAATTTCAGAAATTTGGAGCATTTGTAAACAAAGAAAATGTTTGGGAGATACCTCACCTGGAAAAAATGTCTTCACCTCCATAAAAGTCACAGATTTGGCTTCTTTTGTTAGTCAAGAGTTTCTGATCAGAGTTCATTTAGTAGGCTATTCACACCATCCCTCTCCCTTTTCAAGAGAATATTTTCAAGAGAAGATTGCGTGTTTAATTGATGCGTGATTTTCTGGCTGAATGTGATTTTAAAGAGTTTTTGCTCTCTTTCTTGTCTAAATTTATCTTACATAACATTTTAATTTCCTTATTTCACGCATATTTATATTTTTATGTTTCTTGTGATAAAGCATGGCGTTATTGTACAATAGGCTACAAAAGTAGGCGTTCTATAGTATGATTCTCTCTCACTCACCCTCACGCTATCTTTCACTCTCACTCTCACTCTCTCTCAAGTGTCGTAGTGGGGTGATAATATACTCGTATATATTACAGTTCTTCACTCGAATTTATTCACCACTACTCCTTAATAATAAAAGCTTACCATTATTAACCACTCTTTACTCACAACTAACCAATGGCGAATTCTCCGAGCGTGCTTAGCATTGCCCGCATGCCTAACAAATAACGCGCAAATAAAAGAGAAAATATTGTTAATCAATTCTATACTAACAAATTAAGATATTAATGAAATATCAAATATTAAAGTATTTATGTTTGCCACATTCATAAGTCACTACATATCTTCATAGTTTTCTTCAAACAAGAATATAACTGGTTCTTCTTATTAAGGACCCAACAGGGCCTTATTGGAATTGTGTCGTTGTCCGACTGTCTGTCTGTGTAAAAGCTCTTGGAAAGAAGGTGGTCCACATAGTATTCCATGTGGACCCCCTGGAATCCAAGTCTATAATGACTTGGTATAAAACCATAATATGTTATAACTGAAAATAACCCAGGAAATCTACAACGAAAATCTAAAGAAATAAAAACAATATTCATGTAAAAAATAAACAACTGACATATTGTACAAAGGGTATTTATAGATAAAAACTGATAGAGAAAATCAGAACGAATGTAGAAGTACTGGACAATGCAGAAAGAGAACTTATCAAGGAGGACAAGAAACTGAGTCCAATGAGGCCGTTTAAGCAAAATACATAAATCTAAATATATATTTTCACTGGAAATGACCTCCACTAGGCTTGGTTCGTAATTATATTTAGTTTGTTTTAAAACAAATAATGTTAATCAAATAACTGGTGATTAATAAAAATATATATATTACAAAATTATATTAAACAAATTAAACTGTCTAAAAATGTAGTTTCCTTGATATTTCAAATATTAAGTGTGTTTTCAATTAAATTTCATCATACTTTTGTGATAATGATTATATTGTCAGGTGAGGAAAAAGCTCATAAACCAGAGTGTACTCTCGGGCCAGGCCTCTGACAAAATTTCTAATTGAATTCCTTCAGAATGCAATTGCAAGTTATTCTAGTAATGTTTGGGCTCCATACAATTGCTTGTCGTAGCTCTCTAGAAAATTGGCTAATTGGAAAATCCCGAAATATTCGAATAGGGTGCTCTTGGCAGAAGCTAATCTAAAAACTACTACTCTTTCTCAGTTGTGCCCATAATTCGCGTGTTTGATGGATGGGGGATCCTTCTTGCTTCCGGAAGCCTTTTTTTAAAGTTCCCCCAGGTTTTTTTCAGCTTAAAGTAATATTTATTTTTCAACGGAGTTTTTTTTTATTCTTCTATATTAAACTCTTTTGTAATGATGGACTCTTCTTCACACACAGGCGTAGGGCCCATGTGAGGAATTTTTTGCTCTCTAACTATATATTTTGTATTGAATAGTTTGTATACTTTTTTTTTGTTTATTTTGTATCTTATATGAATTTACCTACATACATATTGTATTCGTTGAAGGAGAAATAAAACCATTTCTGATTTGATTTAATTGGTCAAAGTATTCGAAAGTTATCATCGAACATACAAACATACAGACAAAATCGCGAGCCTCGAGTCACGAGTCAAAACATAGGACTTTTTTTTTGTAGATTACGTCTTGGAGACTCCAGTTAAGGAGTATAAGACAAGTCAGACTAGCTCATTCAATCATATATATGTGATGAAAGTACACAAAACATAGAGAAAAAAATACATTGAAAATAAACAATAATTATTGGACTTTTCTACATAAGAGTGGTCTTAAAATCCTATCCCGGGGGAAAAATTTCGAAAATAATCCCTTCGTACACGCTCTCTAAGCGATTCTAGGCACTTAATACAATAATTTTATCCTGCATTATCGGTCAAAATTAATTCTAATAAGTGTTTTGGTCCAGCCTCGGAGAACACGCGAACCATTTGATAGCATTTATAGGTTCACTTATTTAGAGTCCATATTAGCACCAAAGTTTAACAAATCACATTATTTGATTCAAATTTTGAAATTATAATCATTATATGCATACAATCATGTATAATCATTATATTATATCAGCTTTTTGTCATCTCCCTAGGGCTGGAACGCGGTGCGGTCCGCCCCCCTTGCCAGGCCGCTAGTGTAGTAGTATCCATAGATCAACCATCATATTCTATATTCATCCTTATTTTATGGCAGTATCTAATTTATTTTAAAGTATATCGATTGTTTATATGATGAGATGTATATTTTAAAATTCCTTTTGTTAATATTTTTTTTCCTATCTCTATTATTTATTAAAATGTTCAGCTATCCTATTAATGCAAGCCTATCTAATAATTTTTCTAATTTTGTTATAAATGTTCACCCCCTCCAGCATGGGTTGGTTTAATTAATTTAGCCTGAAATTGTGACCCGCGACTGTAGTGTTTCTGTATAATAAGGCTCTAAAAATGTGCTATTTTTCAAGATATTTGTACATAAAGTACTTGGTAATAGCAACTTTCCAAGATACAAAAAATGGTTCATTTTTGACCAGCTGCAAGAATTGGCTTTTAGGCTTGTCGAATTTAGAATTTAGTGTTCTACAATTCTTATCAAAAGAAATATCTTGGAAAATTACAAAAATAATTACGATGGAAATTTTGAGGAAAATGAATCATTCCAATCAATTCATAAACATGAAGCATATAAGCCATTAGCTATTGTTAGCAAATGTCTGGACAATTTTTTTTTCGAAAGGGAATGGCGTTAGTAAGCGCCTTATTACACAGATCAACTGTGCGGACATGCACAACAATAAATGTATACACCCCCCTAGCGAGTGTTTGAGTTCAACAATGTCACTTTGCTTGTAAAAGTTCCACTGTATTGAAATTTGCAAAGGAAATGGCTCTGCTACCATAATATACAGTATTATATGACTAGCCAGCAGGATCGCTTCCCACGTTTTAGCTGTCCAACTAAAACCACTGATGGGAGGCGGAGATATATATGCAACCAAATTTTAAAAGTAATACATTTTCACACCTGGTAAAAATTTTGCTTAACTAGAGTCTTAAATGAACCTGGATACTCAACTTATAAGGCCACATAGTTCTTGAGAAACGGTGATAAAATATATCTTGAAAAATTGTTGTTTTTGGTCCCAAATGCTGGAAATTTCACATGGTTTTTGAGAAAGTGTGATGAGTCAGTCGGCCAATGGTAATTAGCTTTTCTGGCTTCACCAGATAGGTTAGAGTCAGATTGTAGAGTATTTTTTCATGTATTTTTTTGTATTATAATGAACTTGTAGCTAGCTCGCAAGTTTCTCTTTGCTGGCTGTGCCATATTGTATTCAGAAACGTATGCAAATTGATTTTTTGTCATGTTTGGCGAATAAAAATATGATATAAAAAATTATTTATAGGTTATAAGTATAAATTCTAATTAATAAGAATGATTAAGAAAAGGTGGTTAGTAATTAAAAAAGTCAACTGTGGGATTTCAGGTAAAACCTGCTCTTAGTATGCATCTAGGGATATTAATAACTGAACATGTGCACAAAATTTCAACTTCTAGCCGCATGGTTTACAAGAAATAGTGATGAATTAGTCAGTCAGTGGCATTTGGCTTTTATATTAACAATGGCCAAGTAAAAAAACGTTTATACTTGGTCACTATTTATTTTAATTATGTTAATTTAAAATAGCAGGGCGCGCTCTGCCGCGCTCTCAACGACAGAGTTTGTCTATCACTGGGGTAGATGAATGAATAGTGTTGGTATTCTATCGCCGTTTCGTTGGCTCCACCTGGAGCTGAGGAACCGTCACAGTACGCTGTGGAGGAGACCCACCTGCAACCGTCACAGTACGCTGTGACGTAGGTGTGACGTCAGATATAGTGAGTTCCCGCTAGCGACGATACAGCCGGTTCCTGATATAGGCAATTCCTCCGGCTGACATACAGTGAATTCCAGATATAGGGAATTCCCCTAGTTGACACATATAACGAATTCCTCCTCAGAACAGTTTTATAAGCATAGGACATTTAACACAGATATAGTGAGTTCCAGATATAGCCAATTCCCCGTTCCCATTACAATATATAGCAATAATTTAAATAACAAATATGATAGTTTCATAATATTTTAATGTTTCATATTACTATGAATTGTCCAGTTAAAAAAGTCCCTGTAGAAACCAATTAGACAAAATTGAAGAGTGGATAACTGATGACGATATCCTTGCAGAAAGAAATAGGGTTAAAGATGCATTTGATGAATTCAAACTTTCTAGAAATATGTTAAGTGAAGATTATTACAAAGCTCCAAAGAATAACTATACAAAAGAAGTGGAGAGAGCCAAATGTAAGAAAACAGCTGAAATTTTGAATAATAGTGTGTAGGTACCGTACTTTAACACAGCAGTGTGGGATGTAATAAACATAAAACATATTTTAAAACAAAAAAGCTCAATTTGAAGAAATTCGCTAAAAGAAACTGACTTCAGTGGAATGATAAAATACTCACGTACTAAAAAGTTAAAAATAAAGTATTTACTTTAAACTGAGAAAATTTTAAATTTCATACAATTAATCTTTTGAAGTCGGCGCCAAATATTTTATGAAGTTGATAAGAAATTCTATCTAATATCAAAACTAGCACTGTATTTTTTTGGAGGATGAAGCCCACATAGGTCTCAGACCTTTGCGTGAGTAATGAATTGGATGATGGAGATTGATGAGTTGCCCCTACAGTTTTAGGTGGGTTCCGAACCACCAGGAAGTGATTGATCAGAAATTCTATCTAATATCAAAACTAACACTGTATTTCAATTAAATATGTGATTTACACTCACTTTTACTGAAATACAGTAATTGATAAGACATTCTATCTAATATCAAAACTAACACTGTATTTCAATTAAATATGTGATTTACACTCATGTTTACTGAAATACAGTGTCAGTTTTGATATTACATTGTTCAATTATTTTATCATAGAAAACATCACAGAGTAATTCTGTTATATTTTAGAAGTTTATGGGAAAATTGGCGCTGACTTCAAAAGATTACTTGTATGAAATTTAAAATTTTTTCAGTTCAAAGTAAATACTTTATTTTAAACGTTTTAGTACGTGAGTATTTTATCATTTCACTGAAATCGGTTTCTTTTTTTGTTTTACAATATGTTTTATTTTAAGCTTTTTAGTTGAATTTTCAAACTTTGAAAACATGAGAAATTTATTAAAGCCTACATTATGAAATATTTATCAAATTAGCAAGCCAATAATTAATTTATAACATCAAAAGTTAAGTAGCTATGAATCCACTTATAAGAAAATATAAACTAAGGAAAATTCTACAACATTTAATTTAATGTGAAATATTGTATTTAGGAAAATTATAATAGCAAAAGGCTTCTCAAAAGTGAAATGGCTTTTGATTAATTTTGATGTTGTCCCTTTCAGAATATACCTACACTGAAATAGTAGGCCTATATTACGTTACAATTGTGGAAAATATTGTGCTTACTGAAAATATGATAAGTTAACGCAGGAGATGAAGTTGAGTGTGGTATTATCATACGAGTATGGTAAACATCTTCCCAGACAAGTTATGTGCGATATTTTTTGTGATATTAGTCATATATATTTTTTTAATATAAAAAACATAAACTTTGAGCTAGTACAAAAGGATCATCAAACATAACCTCAAAATAGCCTATTGTACGCACATGTATGATAATGGCGAATAAATATTCTTAATCCATCACAGCAGCGAAACTAAAAATACTTCTGAGATCAGCTGTTTTTCCAAATTCTCCAACTTATGATTGAAACTAAATAACCTTATTCCTATGACTCAATAACATCAACTAAATTATTTACAATTTTCATATGAACATATGGACAGAAATATTATATTCTTCTTATTCTTGATTCAAATTAAGTTCACATGATTGGTCAAAACGGGACATTAAAGACTTCTTTCACACTGAACCAGCTTTGGGTAACCGATGTCGTTTACCCGGCATAATTGCATTGCATAATATGATTTTGAGAACCGTCTAGATGTAAAGCGCTCCATATGATACAATGATCAGCCTGGTAAATGACACCGGTTATCCGATTGACGGTTATGTGTGGAACTATCCTATTCAAACTTGATTGAAATGAAGACATCGAAGACTGCTCCTTTTTGTTTAATATTGGGCTAAGTATTGGGCCGATCCTTGCGAAACTTGGATGGGACCACCGCTGAGCAATGCTCTTTCATTTAAAAAAAAATTCATCGAAATCTGTTCAATATTGTTCGAATGATTGATGTACAAACATAAAAAAAAACAGGTCGAATATTGAACCTTGTTCTTTTTGGAAGTAGGTTAAAAAATAGGCAAGTAGCTCATGTCGATGCTCATACTAGTGTTTCCAGAATAATTAATGAGAATAACAAATATATTGATGATAGTGTAGACATTTGTAATTTCTTTAACAGATGTTATCAACTGGTTGCAAAAAATCTTATAAAATCTCTTAATAAAGGTATTAGTGATGCAAACATGTGGAATACTGAGGGGATTCAGAACTAATTAAAATTCCACCCAGTATCCCAAGACGATTTATCAATTATCTTTGATAGTTTGAATAATAATAAAAAACTGTAGGAATGAATGGGGTATCCAGTAAAATTCTGAAAGAAATTCTGAATTGTTAGACCCTTTGATTCATCTGATCAATCATTCATTAGAACTAGGTTTTTTCCAGATAATTTGAAAGAGGGGAAGATCTTGCCAATCTTCAAAAGTGGTGATAGAGGAAAGGTGGAAAACTATAGGCCATTAGTATTTCAAATGAAATAAGTAAAATTTTTGAAAGAGTAGTTCTAAATAGGTTAAAGCTAAAAAGTAAAAGCTAACTTTATCTGTGACTAGCTGGCCCGATGCGCGTTGCTGCATTCTCATAAAAAATTCTTTATTTTATTATTTGTCACCTCCCACTGAGGTTACATTTCAAATTTCAACCTTCTAGGACTATTAGGAAAGAAGTTAGTCCTAGGGCTCTTCCAGCTGATCAGAGAGGCCTCCTTCGTTGTTTTCTTACACAGTAAGACCTTACTCACTACCTCTCAATGAACATTTCGAATTTAAACCTTCCACGACTATTAGGGTAGAAGCTAGGTTTTTTATTTTATTATTCGCCACCTCCTACTGAGAATACATTTCAAATTTCTAGCTGCATTGGTTAACAGATGTCATCAACCCGGCATAATTACATTTCATCATACTATCATGTGCAAAATGCGTACCCGCGTTTTGCCGTGACAGCCCGGGTGTCGCTCCCGGCCGGCTAGCGTCAGTCGGCGTGATGGCAGGGTAAGGTACGGGGACCTGACTTCGATTACGTGATTCCGACTGTCCATGTCCTCTTGTCAGTGGTTGAAATAGACGATTCCGCGGATACCTAATTCGCCCAGATCGTCGCGTCTTGGCTGGAGAGGAGGCCGTTCAGCCGGGAATCTAGACCCTGCCGCTCCCTAGGGGGCAAGCGTCCGTTTCCCCTGCCGGAACGAGGAAATAGGATTTTGGGGACGGGAAAGGAAGGGCCGAAACAATAATATCCCTGCCCCTGAGGAGGAGGGAGAGAGGAGGCCGTTCAGCCGGGAATCTAGACCCTGCCGCCTCCCTAGGGGGGCAAGCGTCCGTTTCCCCTGCCGGAACGAGGAAATAGGATTTTGGGGACGGGAAAGGAAGGGCCGAAACAGTAATATCCCTGCCCCTGAGGAGGAGGGAGAGAGGAGGCCGCTCAGCCGGGAATCTAGACCCTGCCGCCTCCCTAAGGGGGCAAGCGTCCGTTTCCCCTGCCGGAACGAGGAAATAGGATTTTGGGGATAGGAAAGGAAGGGCCGAAACAGTAATATCCCTGCCCCTGAGGAGGAGGGAGAGAGGAGGCCGTTCAGCCGGGAATCTAGACCCTGCCGCCTCCCTAAGGGGGCAAGCGTCCGTTTCCCCTGCCGGAACGAAGAAATAGGATTTTGGGGATAGTAAAGGAAGGGTTTCCTGTTAGAACAACCGCGTCCCTGCCACTTTCCAAAGGGGGCCGGGACCGTTCCCCTAACAGTGAAGGATGGCCGGGGAGGGACGTGCCCCGCTCTTCTCGAGCTGGCCTGAACTCCCCTGCCGGGATTTGAGGTGACGGGTCGGATGCCCAGGTACACCCCTGCCAATTTCCAAGAAGGGGCAGGAATAGTTTTGGGCCCACGTCCCGGGGTTAGAAGGATACGACTTAACGATGGCTATGAACTGGTACACCCCTGCCAATTTCCAAATAGGGGCCGGAATAGCTTAGCCTTAGCCGCCGGGGTGAGAAGGATACGACTTAACGACGGCTATGAACTGGTACACCCCTGCCAATTTCCAAATAGGGGCCGGAATAGTTTAGTCTTAGCCGCCGAGGTTAGGGAAAAGAGGAGCTGTGGAGCTGGGTAAGTAGCGGTGGAAACATGAGGAGAAATAGGATTTTGGGTTAGTAAAGGAAAGGTTTCCTGTTAGAACAACCGCGTCCCTGCCACTTTCCAAAGGGGGCCGGGACCGTTCCCCTAACAGTGAAGGATGGCCGGGGAGGGACGTGCCCCGCTCTTCTCGAGCTGGCCTGAACTCCCCTGCCGGGATTTGAGGTAATGGGTCGGATGCCCAGGTACACCCCTGCCAATTTCCACGAAGGGGCAGGAATAGTTTTGGGCCCACGTCCCGGGGTTAATAGGTGTATAGGTTGTCGACCGGTTTGGACAGGTACAGCCCACGCGACATAGCCGCGGGTGGGAGATTTCTTAGTCCTTGCCGGCCGGGGTAAGAAGGATATGACTTGACGACGGCTATGAACAGGTACACCCCTGCCAATTTCCAAAAAGGGGCCGGAATAGTTTAGTCTTAGCCGCCGGGGTTAGGGAGAAGAGGAGCTGTGGAGCTGGGTAAATAGCGGTGGAGGTATGAAGGTATGGTATGGAAAGGTGACAGGCAGAAGCAGGAAGGCCTCTGCCCCTACGGGTATGTGAGAGGGTATTCGGGATAAGGATAAGAGTAAAGGTAGAATTTTGTACTACGTACCGTTCCGCACTGCTCGTGGAGAACCGCGTGTACTCGCTGTGAGCAACGCCCGTGAATCGCGTCCGCGTTCACTAAACACCCCTACGGGGTAGTAGTCTAAGTAGATAGCTTTCTACTATACGAGACGACCTCGGCCAAGCACCAACTGCTCCAACTCTAGGAACTGGCTGCTATAACACCTGAGGCTCTACTCTCCCGACTTCTCGTCGGCTAGCTGGTCTTCCCCGAAAAATAATGGGGGAAACCAGTGGGGGAAGGTGGAGAGAAGGGTATGCGCACCCAGTACACTCCACCGGTCAAATTTGTTATCTCCATTACTGGCTGTAGAGAGATAACCGAGCGTCAATTAGCTCCCTTTTCCACGTCGCGAACTTGCTTCGTGACAATACCCAGTCATATGTTTCCTACATACTGCAAGGCTCCAACTGCACGGTATCCTATATGCAAAGTTTTTGCGTTCCAGACAGCATAAATAAAGCCGCTAAGGGGCCTGCCATATGATTAAAAACTGTTCACTTCTATCAGCTGTTCCTTTAAGCTGTATGGCCGGCAAGTTCAGTAGGTTAGGTGAATGATGATTTGCAAAACACACAAACAGCTTGTCCATCGAAACAGCATGTACAGCAGATCGAAAAATTTCAAATTATTTTCCATATGATTAAAAGATCCCAGTAAGCTAGCTAGCCATGTACCCATGCTTTGCATAGACAAAACTTTAACCCCCTAAAAACACCCCTAAAATTGCGAATTTTGAGAAATCCTTCCTTATTGCATGGTGAAATCCTATAAGGATTGTTCATACAAAATTTCAAGTTCATAGGCCTAGTAGTTTTGGCTCTGCGTTGATGAGTGAGTCAGGGTATCATCCTTTTATAGATAGAGATGAACAGCTTGGCTTCCAGAAAGAGAGATCAGCAAAGACAGTCATAGTTTCTCCAGTTGAAAAACTAATAGATATAATAGATTCAGGCAATAAAGCTACTGCAATCTTCTTAGATCTATCAAAGGCATTGGATTGTGTTAATCATAGAACTTTATTGGAAATAATTACAGCAAAATGTAGGCGTAAATGGGGTTGAACTGAAATGGTTTGAATCATATCTTATTGGTAGAAAACAATTTGTAGAACCAACTACAGTAGTTGGGAATAGTATAGTAAAGAATAAATCTAATAAATTAGAGGTCCAAGCTGGAGTGCTTCAGGTGTCAATACTAGGTCCATTGTTTTTTTTGTTATATGTCAACCGTTTACCTAAATAATAAATAAGTGGTAGAGCCCTCTTATTTGCAGATGATATGTCACTCATTTTCAGCAATTCCATTCTAGATAATTTAGAAATAAGTGCCCATATAGGTGTGCAGTCCATTGTCCAATTCTTAAATCAGTTGAAATTAACAATAAATAGTAAAACATGTCAATACCAATACAAAAACAAACATAATTCAAATGAAGATAGGGCTATAACCGTGTTTGTAAACAATAATAAATTAAACCAGGAAGAAAAAATTGCATTTCTAGGAGTTTTGTTGGATAGACGATTGACCTAGGCTCCATACATTGAGAAAATATGTTGTAAAATTTCATCTGGGGTATTCGTCTGTGACAGCTCTCTAGATTGAATGACAAAAAGTTACTTTTTACAGCTTACCATGGGCTCTTACTGTCACATATAAGTATGCTATCTCAGTATGGGGTAATTTATCAAAACAAAATTTTGATAAGGTATTTCAAGATCCAAAAGAAAGCGGTTAGGTGTATAGAAAGAGTAAATAGATAAGATTCATGTAGGCCGTTGTTCAAGAGATTTGGTCTCCTAACTGTACTCTTCTTATATGTGTATGAAGCTACTTTATATGTAAAAGTGAATGATATTAACTAAAATTTTGACATACATGATTATAATACAAGGAGCTGAGGACATTATCACTTGGTGAGTCACAATAGTAGCTTATTTTAACAGAATCCTAGTTATATTGGTAGGAAACTCTACAACAAGCTACTGCAGTTTTTAAAGAGTCTTGAAAATATAGACATATTTGAAAAACAATTGGAAAAATATTTAGTTGAAAAGCCTCCCTTTTTTATAGTGTACAAGAGTTCCTTTCACATCAAAATTAAGCCTCACCTCAAGTAATTATGATATCTAGTGTATAATTGTTGATCTGACTATTCTTATACTCTGGAGTCTCCAAGACGTAATCTACAAAAAAACAAGGGATGCCATCTCTGTGTCAATGTGGGCACCAAGAATCCAATTCTTTCAAGTAGGTAGGGTGAGTCCACATCATTTCTTAGAATCTTATGGAAAATAATCAAAGATGAGACCTCTTGCCTAAGTTTTAGAGTATCCACCCCAAACAGTGACCTTAGTTGCTGTATAGGAAAACCAAAATGATAAGAATGTTATTCAAATATATGAAAGTGGTATCTTGTGAAAAAAGTGATCTACTTAGTTTGAATTTTGCTGCAATATCGCTGTGGATGACATCAGATCCCAAGTACTTGTGCTTTCATTTCCAGTTACATTAATTCAACATTAGTGGTATATGTTATGCTCCCTTAACCTCTATGATTACAACACACTGAAGCTGTTCGCTAGCTATTGTCATAGCAATCAAGCTCTAGGTAATCCAAACTCACCTTCACAGCAATCAGGCAGTACCAGTAATCACCTATTTGCTACATTGTTGACTTTGAAAGAGCTTCAAATGGAGAGATGCTTGAAGACACAATTAAGCATTGTAATGTTTCAATATGTGTATTAAGCATTGCATGATTTCAAAACATGTTGAGAAATAGCTTTCCTTCCTTTCCATTTGAATTTTATATCTGTGATGTTTTCCATGACGAAATACTTAATGAACAATCTAATATTATAACTGACACTGTATTTCATTTTTAGATATTGTTTTACTCACTTATATTGGAGGTGCTTGACTCAACATTTGCAGATTACCTAATCAACACTGGACACTCACTTAATAACATCCAAACTGACTTAGAAACTCTACACACATTCCAAAAAAGCCCAATGGAACAATATGAAATATTCAAACGCCATAAACAAGATAGAACAAACTTACTCAACAACCAAACACAATTCAATCCAACACAATTTTTAAAACTACATAATGGCTGCTCATCATAACTCTCAACAAAGCATGACCCCTGGCAGCAGGCTGACAAAGCTTCTTTTCAGATGAAATGCATCCCTCAAGCATCTCCAATATAAGTGAGTAAAACAATATATAAAAGTGAAATACAGTGTCAGTTTTAATATTAAATTGAATTTTATAATTTGAACTTTCATTGTTATTTATATGGTAGCCCAGTCTGCAAGCTTGTCCAGGTAGATGCTGGAATGGTAAAGACACTACTGTATCCCCTAGAACACCCTCGCCCAATGGACCAATCACACCTAGAGGAGCAGAATCATCTTTCAGAGCAGAAGCATCCCCTCCAACGAAATTTGAAAGAGCCACTGGTACCAAAGTTGGTGAGTTTCTCAAAACATCAAAATGATTGATATAATGTAGCAAATGCAACACTTCAGAACCTTCAGCAACTGATAAGATTGCAAACATGAATCTATTGAATTGCAGCATGAAATGTCACATTATCTATAGCTGTGACTCCACCAACCAAGCATGCTCAGTGAACAGTGTTTGCTGAATTATCTGATGTCACCAAACATTGTTTGGTGTTGGTTTGGTGTGGACGCCTTCTCAAACTTTATGATTGGTGTGGTGGGAACCTGTTGTTGGTCGTTACTGTTTGCTCACAGACCAAACATTTTAATTGAACTCACAAACATGTTTGGTGACCCATATGTTTAAAGTTTGTCCGTTTTTTATATTCGCCAACAATGTTTGGCAGATATGTTTGATTGGTGGAGACATGGCTTAAGAAAACTTGTATTTGAAAGTCTGTATTATAATGTTGTTAATATTAAGGTAGGTCAAGACTGTGAACTTTATCCTGACATGTGCACATAGACAGCTGATTGTTTCATTGCCTTGCAACAGCTCACCATAAACAGGAAGATAATACACAATGATGCATGACTGTTAATGTATCTGAAAACCTTTTGTATCTGTCACTGAGAACCTTTCATTGAGAATAATCAACTTTAAACCAATACACAATCAGCTGTTCATGTGCAACAAAGTGTGCAGGCAACTGAGATTTGTTTGCAGTTGGAACCTACCTCCATGATTTTATGCATTGGCTTGATGTCAGCTTATTAGGCTCATTTGCACAGCATAAAGCCAACCTTTAGTTTTAAATTCAGTTCAAACCATAAATATATGTATAGGGCCTACATCAATGATAGCTAGCTCTTCACTGTCAAGAAGAAACATAATATGACTTTCATGAGCTCATGCTCATAGAATTGGTATATTATTACATACGGTATAGGCTATTTATATTAAATGTGGAGTTTGTTTCAATTTGAAAGTGGCATAGTAAGAGAGAGAAAAACAAGCAGAAATCTCCTCAAAATTGAAATTGAAATTTCAATAAATTTTTCACTTATACTCTTCACTAAAACTGCACCAACTCACAGCTGAACATGAATGTTGCAACATGACTTTTAACTTTGCTTGGAATTTGAAACGCCCTGCTAAAACTGTTTGAAAATTATTTAAAGAATAGATCACAACACCTCACATTAAAAACAAAACTAGCATTAATTTCCTGTCCTATTATGGTTTGCCTCTGGGTACTGTGTTATCCCAAATCCTTTTTTCAATTTACATAAATTACCTTTGTAGTTAAGTGTAAGAAATGGCCAAATTATCTCATTTGCCGATTATACAACCCTGGTTTCTACTGGTTCATCATGGAAGAAAAGAGCTATTTCAGCAAATAGGAGTTTGGTTCACATCAAGTCACGGTTGGAAAAGCACTAATTAACTTCAAATTATAAGAAAAGTGCCTTAATGACGTTTTGTCCAACAGCACATAAGAACCTGACCCATAAACATAAACCCAATTCAAATTCACTTGCCAGACTGTAGATAATTGTATAGATAGATAGATTTTATTCTCAAAAGAAAAATAGCAATATACAGTGTTTTTTCTTATCTACAGAAAAGCTATGTTCAATCCAAAAATATAATTCATTAAAAAAAACAATATAAAATAAAAAAATTAAACTCAAGAGAAAATACAATCCAGTACACAAGATGCAACCTGTGGACTGCTGGAGGGAGTCTATAAAATTAACCTATTTTAAATGAAAAAGATAGAAGAAGAGAAGAAAAACTGAAAAATGAACATTATCTATGTAATATCCTGATATTGAATAAGTTATATATAGTAGTAGTAGTAGTATTATGTAGTTTGCGCATGAATCTTTTTTATTGCTCTCACAACATTACTGCGCTCTGCTATGCATTGCGCAGTAACTGTTTTGACTCGAGCAATAAAGTCACTCTTCATGCTCTTAATACATGAATAACTATTTTGGATACATGCCTGTCACTTTATTCTGTAATCTTACCAAATTTGGAAAGTTCCAAAAGAAACTGTACTAGTGGAGAATATGTAATAGTAATGATAATAAGTTGCACAAAGACAAGGTAGTGGAAGAAATTGGGGTGGGGGGTGGTGAGGGGTTACAGACTGATTCCCTTCGGATACCCCATGGACAGCCTGGGACAGATGATGGTGGAGAAAGTGGTACCTCTCTGTCACATGGAGCCACAAGGAACTGGCAATACAATTTGAGAAATAGGAATCAAATAGTAATTGAAAATAATCCAGACAAACTGTACCCCAATATTGTTAATGATTGTAATGAAAGAAGTGAATCCAGTGATCAGGGTTTGGAGGTGGAGCAACCTCTTCTCTCCCCAATTGCAAGGCCGCACCCAGTGCATAGGACAAGGAGGATGAAATGGAGCAGAGAAATGAATGAATCTGCCATCCGGGCCTACTATCTGGCTACAAAAGCAGAAACTGATTATACCAACTACAGGGAGAGATTGTTGCAGTGTTGGCATGAAATTGTACCAGAGTCTGAACTCACAGCCCAAAGAATATCTGACCAAGTTAGAGTGATAATGCAAAGAAAGTTTCTCTCAGATACTGAGCTATCAAATATCAAGGATGAGGTTTGGCAGCAATTGAATGGTACAGAAAATGATGAAAATCCAGAAGATGGAAGGCAATTTCATGAGGAGGTGGAAAGAGAAAATAATGTGGAAGCAGCTATTGCTGGTGCAGAACGTGATGGTGTGATAGCACTACCTGTAGCTGAGGAAATGGAAATTGATGAGGAAAGGATTGAGGCTGATCTGATAATTATTGTCTTCAAGTATGAGGGTGTAGCCATAGATTCCCATAATAATTTGAAGAAGGTCCTTTATAATAAGAAAGCCTTGCATATGGTCAAGATTGTAAATAAAATATACTTGCAAAGCATGCTAATGAAATGACTAACATGAGCCTGGTTACAAATTGGTTATATTGTTGGGCATTAACTGTTTTGAAAGAATAAGGAGTGCAGCCTTCAGAAAGAACTGCAAAAAAGGACTCCCCCAAGCAAGAAAAGAAGTCAAAATTATTGAAGATATGGATTGAGGGAAGAATTGATGACTTGAGAAAATGCATTGGTATAGTGACAAGCTATCTTCAGAACCCTGATTGTGCTTCTAAGAAACAGAAGAAACAAATAGATGAGATAATTGCACTGTTTATTGGCCTTGTTCAGGAAGATGAACTTCTCGAGACATTGACATTCAGGATGGATCTGTGGAAGCAGAAGCTGGCAGCACTGGCAAACTGCTGTTGCAGATATAGTCAAGCCGAAACAAGAAGACATCAAACAGCCTCATTCATCAACAGTGAAAGAACCTTCTACAAGAAGCTAAATGGTGATAATGTAGGGGTGGTAGAGCACCCAAGCCCAGAGGTTTTAGAGGGCTTTTGGAAATCTATTTGGGAAGAGCCAGTTGCACATAAAGCAAATACTTATTTGATAGAGCAAGTGGAAGATAGTGTGAGAAGGGTTCCTGTAATAGCTGAATGTGTAATTAGCTCAGATGATGTTACCTTGTCAGCAAAGAAGACACATAACTGGAAAGCACCAGGGCCAGATGGAATACAAAATTATTGGATCAAAAACTTCTCAAGTATCCACTTTAAAAATTGCTCTTACACCAAAGATCTGAATTTTCAGTTGGACTTGCATCTGGTTTGACCTACATGGTGCCCAAAAAAGAGGGAACACTCAGTCCTAAAGATTATATGCCTATCACCTGTTTAAATAGCACCTACAAATTGATGACCTCCATTATTGCTACTAAGGTTGACAGGCATATAACTGAAAATGAAATACTAGCCCCTGAACAACTTTGGTGCAAAAAAGGAGCAAAGGGATGCAAGGAGTTACTGGTCCTTGATGCTTTTGTGGCTGAACATGCAAGAGCTAAGCAGAGAAATCTATCAGTGGCCTGGATAGAATATGCAAAGGCCTATTATTATTATCAATTATTATTATTATTATTATTATTATTATGTTACATAATTACTAATGTTGTATTTATCTATTTTTATTGCAAATTATATTGTAATACTCTTCAAATAGCTTATAGCTAGAAGAGAAATAATTGCACTGTGTGTATATGAAACTGTTTGTATTTGAGATGAAAAAAAATTATTATTATTATTATTATTATTATTATTATTATTATTATTATTATAATTATCATTATCATTATCATTATCATTATCATTATTATTATTATTATTATTACCAATGTTGTATTTATTTATTTTTATTGCAAATTATATTGTAATACTCTTCAAATAGCTTATAGCTAGAAGAGAAATAATTGCACTGTGTGTATATGAAACTGTTTGTATTTGAGATGAATAAATTGAAATTGAAATTGAAAATTGAAATTATTATTATTATTATTACCACCTGCTTGTTATCTTGCATTTGCAGTTAGTTCTTTGAATGGGGGGGCATTGACATGCAACCTCCATGACTATTATTATTATTTTGTACATCAAGGATTGCAGTATTTGGTGCACTATGCACAATGTATCCAACAGAACAGACTTCTGCATTTTCTACACCAGAGTCTCTGTAAGGCCAATCGATTTACAGCTCTTTACAGCTGTCTTCAGTATCAGTCCTCCCACACTTATTACTATCCTTGCACTGTTCAATCCATACATATCTTTCAGATCAAATGCTAGCTCCTGGTACTTTCTCAATTTCTCACTTCTTGTTCTCTGTACATTCTCATCTGCTGAGACAACCATATCTACATTAAGTGCTTCCTTCCTCAGCATGTCCTTAACCAGGATATTGGGCTTATTGTGGAGAACTTGCTTGTCAGTAATCATCTGTACATCCCAGGAGATCTTTATCTAGTTCTTTAGTTCTTTTCTAGGAATGCAGGCGGTGAGTACAAAAAGTAAGGAGGCACATCATCTATCATTCCAAATCTCAACTGCAACTCCAAATGAACTATCTTTGCAACATTATGGCATCTCAAATATTCCCTTGGAGCTAGGACCAAGCATCCAGATGTAATGTGCTGAATACGAGGTGTGGCTAGAAAAAAACCGAACTAGCACAGGTGAAACAATAAATTGAATGCAATAAGGCTGAAAGTCGCCTGGCCTGTCACGTGACTCTTGCTCCACCTACTGCTCGAGTTTTATCTGCCTCCTGCACTCAGTCTGCCCGTGGCGTCTGTTCTAAGTAGTTGACGTTTTGTCTGTGCATCGGAAAAATGTTGAGTGTACAGAAAGAACAGCATGTTAACATCAAATTTCTTTTCAAACTTGGAAAATCTGCAAGTGAAACGTTTGTAATGTTGCAACAAGTGTATGGCGTTGATTGTTTATTGCGAACACAAGTGTTTGAGTGGTTTAAATGATTTAAAGATGGCCGTGAAGACACAAGTGATGATGCTCGCACTGGCAGACCACTATCAGCAAAAACTGATGCAAACATTGAAAAAATCGGTAAACTTGTTCGAGAAGATCACCGTTTAACAATCAGAGCAATGTCTGAGTTGACAGGAATTGACAAGGAAAGTGTTAGGCAGATTCTTCATGAAAGTTTCAACATGAACAAAGTGTGTGCAAAAATGGTTCCAAAGTGTCTCACAATTGAACAGAAGGAACGCCGAAGAATGATTTGTTCTGACATCCTAGAGAACATTGAACGTGATCCCACCTTTTTACAAAATGTTATTACTTGTGATGAATCGTGGTTTTTTACTTATGATCCCGAAACCAAACGCCAATCAATGCATTGGAAATCTCCTGGTTCTCCACAACAAAAAAAAGCACGAATGTCAAAATCGAAATTCAAGGCAATGATGATTGTTTTTTTTATGTCAAAGGGATTGTACACATTGATTGGGTACCAGAGGGACAAACAGTGAATCAGCATTACTACATTAGCGTCCTGACTACCCTACATGAGCGAGTACGGAGAAAACGGAATGATTTGTGGAAAAAAAAGACATGGATCCTGCACCAAGACAATGCCCCAGCTCACAATGCATTGTCAGTGAAGACGTTTTTAGCCAATCACAACATTCCCATCTTAGACCATTCACCCTACTCACCTGATTTGGCCCCCTGTGATTTTTTTCTTTTCCCTAAAGTCAAGTCAGCTTTGAAAGGAACTAGATTTGAGAGTGTTGAAGCAGTAAAAGAAAAAGCGATGGAAGTAATGTATGGACTTACCAAAAATGATCTGCAGCATTGCTATGAACTGTGGAAAATTCGTATGGAGCGGTGTATAGACCGAGGAGGAAAGTACATTGAAGGAGATAACATCAAATTGTAAATAATGGAAAATAAATTTTTTTATAGCATCAGTTCAGTTTTTTTCTAGCCACACCTCATACTTTCTACAGCAGCATTACACAGCCTACACTTTTCACTTATGCTCTGGTCACCCATCATATGCTTCCTGTAGGTATTAGTAGCTATTTTCGTTGATAATTTTCAAGTGAATTAACTGTGTAATATGGATACAAGGCTGTACATTATACACTTGTTTAAATAGGATAGCGGTTATAACAATACTGCTACACTATTGAGAGGTATACTATGAGTACCATAGGTGGAAATAGAGTTTGTAGCCTGGCAGAATTGAGTTTAACTAAGTGGCTTGGTTGAGATAACAAAAATAATTTGCTCCACTCATTTATCAATTTGACAATCATGTAATGTAATACAAGATGTCTAGCCTCTAGATCCTCCTGAACATGTAATAAATTTAATGTTACAGTAGATAGTATGATAGAACAGCTTGTTTAAGAAGGCAGTAGTGGCAGACGTAACATTCATGTGAGTTCAGTGCTGTCAACAGGCAAACATGGCCTGATTACTGTGTTTTCTGGTTTTCTGGTAAGAATGGAAACTCATCAACCTCCAGTTCCTCTTTGCCCATCCATTGGAATTTCCGGCAAGGAAGTGGATAGCTCATTGCCCAGCCATACAGGTTGTTGGCATTTGTGTACACAGAGATGTGTAAGATGTAGGTTTCTCTGGATCCATAGGCACCCTAGTTTATTTGTTGTTGGCAATGGCATGGTGGTGAATGCAGTTGGTGATGCCTCCCCTGATGCCATGCTCAATAAGCATGTACATGTCGTAATTGTTCAGAAGCTCCAGCTCAACCTTTGTATGTTTGAGCATGACATCAAAGGAGAAGCCTGGTGATGTGAAATGATGAGCACAGTGTAGATCATATGTTCTCATGTACACGTCTCTAAAGCTTTCAAATATATCTGCCAGCAGGAGCACATCTGTTTTAAGGTAGAGATCACTATACTCTCCCAGAGAGCTACATCTGAACTGGTGCCAGACACATTGAGCATTTTCATAGTCTTTGTCACTGATACCCCAATCCATCAGCTTACTATAGAATGTGTCTTTTGGAGGGAGTTGCATCTTCACCAATTTCTCCCATGAGTTGCAATACTCATAAGGGAACACACCTTTATGAGACACAAGAGCCAGTTCATCTCTAAACTGTTTTGAAGTGTGCAGCAATACATTGCAGAGATCAGAGGCATTCTCAGCTGTCTTAACAAGATTGTCACCAGGTTGTCAAGACTGTTGGGTGTGAACTAGAATGTGTCAATGAATCTCAGATGGAGACTCTTTGAGATATGTTTGGTGAATGAGATATATTTTCCAGATGTGTTAGGGATAACTGAAATTTTTGATTTGTCAGATCCAAGATGAGGAATGATAAGGTGAGTATCGTAATTTGAGGAATTGTGAAGGAATACAGGAATGTAGGTTTGACAATGTCTCTGCAGGTTGCAGTTGTTACACTACACATTCCGGTATAGCCTAGTCATATGACAGTGGTCCCAAACCTTGTCATTTTTAAACTTTCTATGACAGGCTTTGCAGAACTCAGCCACATCAAAATCTGCCTTTTTTCAGTCAGAGAGCAGGGACATTTCCTTTTTTCGACACTCAATGGCTTCTGCAATATCATTTGCAACCTCAGACAATGTCTTCATAAAGTGGGCAGCAGCATCTGGCCCATGGTACACAATTGGGTCCTGAGGAATGAGGTTGCTGATGGTGAGCCATAAGGGGAATTGTTGTATGTCCCTCACAAAGTAGAGGCAATAGCTCATTGCCTTATGGTATTGGAGAACTTTTGTAGCCTTTCCAATCCATCACTCTGGGGCTCCAACCCCTTCCTCAGGAGTGGGCTGCTCCAGCAGACATTTAAAGTCTGCATAGGCAACAAGTGGTAACCTAAAGTTCCTGAGATGTTTTTCAAACTTCATAGTTGGAGCACTTCCATTTTCATTGGGCTTGGGCATCACAATCCTTGCTGTCTTGTTTGTTGCGCAAAACTCCTCATGCTCCTTCATCCTTTGTTTCACTCTGCTGAGGGTGTAGTGGGTGAAGCAGCATCTGCAGATGATTATGCACTCTGTATGTTTTGTCAGCTGGGCTCACAGCAACTTCTCAAAGTTTTTTATCCAGCAGTAGTGGCTATTCACTTTCAAGTTATCTGCATCATCATCTTATGATACTGTTCCACTCTCGCAGAGCAGGAAAAGATCTGTATGATCTGCCTTGGCTTCCTTGCCAACACATCTTGGAAAGATATTGTTGTTGGCATCTACACCATAGACGTTGACTGATACCCCAAGATTGTTCCTCTCAAAAATGTTGATCTGGTTGATGGTGTTGGGGAAAGACAAACTGGAAAAGTTGTACTTTTTTTTTTTTTTTTTTTTTTTTTTAGATTACGTCTTGGAGACTCCAGTTAAGGAGTATAAGACAAGTCAAATCAACAATATTATACACTATATTACATAATTACTTCAATTAGTTGAGGTGAGGCTTAATTTTGATGTGAAAGGAACTCTTGTACACTATAAAAAGCTTTATCAACTAAATATTTCTTCAATTGTTTTTTAAATATTTCTATATTTTCAAGACTCTTCAAAAACTGCGGTAGCTTGTTGTAGAATTTCCTACCAATATAACTAGGTTTTTGTTTGAATAAGCTACTATTGTGACTCACCAAGTGATAATCTCCTCGGCTTCTTGTATTATAATCATGTACATCAAGATTTTGGTTAATATCATTCGTTTTTACATATAAAGTAAGTAGTTACAAAAGGCGGGTGCTGGCGCATCCTTGACCTTTGACCTTGACCTTGACCCTGACCTTGACCCTGACCTTGACCTTGGAAAAAAAAATTAAAAAAAAAAAAATAAAAAAAAAAAAATTAAAAAAAAAAAAATGGTGGGAAGCTGTGAGCTGTTTAGGCTATGGGTGGGGGGTTGGGGGTGAGTGTGGGGGTGGGGGTCGAGGGTGGGAGGTACTGGCCAGAGTATATAAGCTGGGTGTTCTGTTGGAGTTATCATACACTGCTCTCTCACACCAGACAGCCAACTACTGTGCTCCAGCTTCTTGTGCTCCAGTCTTGTGCTTCTTGTGCTCCTTGTGCCTACCAGTCTTGTGCTTCTTGTGCTCCAGTCTTGATCAACTTTCAAAGTAAGTACTCTTTGCAATTAATACAGTTTTCCACTATCTAATGCATACCATTTCTTTTCAGCAAACTATCTTACAATGTATTTTGTTCAGGAAACTGTCAATGTCTAATGCATACTGTTCCATTTCAGGAAACTTTCTTACATTTGGCGATGTCTAATGCATATTGTTCCATTCCAGGTTACTTTGCCTGTTCAATTGAAGATAACAGACCTGTTACTCCAGCCCTCTTTCAAAGTGAGTATTGAAAACTAACCTATTAATGCATGATCGCTTGCACTTGTAAAACTAATGATTGTTTCAGAAAACTTTCTTACAATGTAAATTGTTTCATTCCAGGAAACTAACCTAAAATTCTATTTTGTCTAATGCATATTGTTTTATTCCAGGTCACTTTGCTCATTCTAATGATTGGTCACTTGTAAAACTAATGATTGACAAATTTACTTGTAACTAACAATGCATATTTTTTCCAGGTCAGCCAACTTCAGTCTCCACCCGCAGCAATTCAATGTGAGTTCAAAGAAAATATATACATTTATTCAACACTAATATTCCTGCTGTTACACACATATGCATAAAATGTTATTCTTTTTCTGTTCCAAAGATGATTTCCCATGGAGGCAGCAGCAGCAGGAGGCGTGGTAGCCGCGGAGGTCGCCGAACAAATGTCAACTCACTGCAGGGGCTGAATGATGCACTCAACATCATTTTGACTCTACAGTCCGGGCAGCAGCAGTGGCGTGCAGCTCAGCAGTGGCAAATTGCTCGGCAAGTCAGTGGGCAGACGACGTCAGGCCGACGCTCAAGAAGACAACCAGCCAGGCGACGTTGTCCCCACTTTGACGACTACTTGACAAATCCTCCGCTGGAAGCCTACATTCCTGAGCTGGAGGCATCGCTGCAGGAAGCGGTGCGCCAGGAGGCAGCACCAGCTCCAACCCCAGCACCAGCCCCAGCACCAGAACCAGCTCCAGAACCGGCCCCTCCAGCCAACTTATTGAGCTGTGCATCGGAGGAGGAGATGGATATTCTGCATTTGGTGCAGGCTCGCTTGCAGGTGCACCGGGTGGGATGGAGAATGGAGGATGAGCGTTGGGATGCTGATGCCGACATGTCGTTTGCAAGCTGTGGGAGGTGTGCAAACTATCATGTGAATAGGGTGCTCCTCCCATGCTTCCACATGATGTGCGATAGATGCACAGAAACGGCCATCACTTGCGATAGCTGCGATGAACCCATACAATGGGTTATTCGCACAAATCTATAAGCGAAGAAGTCGCTAACTCATCCATGCAGCAAAGAAGTTGCTACCTCCATTCTTGTGAAGAAGTCGCCACCTCCACCCCTGCGAAGAAGTCGCCACCTCCACCCTTGCGAAGAAGTCGCTCTAATTTAACATATCTAATTTGTTGCATCTTTTTTCCAGATGAGTAGCAGCCCTAGCCCTCTCCGCAAGATCGCAATGTCAGCTAGCATTGATGCTGTATATCGGGGTGCAGATTTCAGCATTCTACCACAGACTCTACGTGAAGAATTCCTACACCTTTTCAATCGTTTTGATATGCATCCAATACTAACCAAAGCCATGAAATTTTTAGCATTTTGCAAACGCATGGACCTCATTGATCTAATTGCAATAATTAAAGCTGAAAAGTTTAGCAGGAGTGACTTTGGTGAAGTCGTGAGCTATGTATTTGGAGATAGTCTACCACTTTTCACTGTAACTCACAATCTCTACAAGAAACAGCATGTGTCAACATGTCTTGATAGGCGCGCACGGGCAGCATTAAATGATATAGTGGAATGTCGATGCAGTGAAATATATGATATAGTAGCACACATGTGGCGTTTAGCTTATGTGCAGGACGGATATATTCTTCATACTCTAGGACTGCAAGAACCTGATGAGGATGATGAGCATATTGTAGGGCTAGGTAGATTAATGAGAAAAATAGGAGCCTGTGAAGAAATTGACATATATTCAGAGGATGAAAGTGTCAGCTATATCACTACCAGCAGTGATGAATTCTTAGAAGAAGAAGAAGAAGATTATTAATCTGTTCACTCTTTTTTACAGGAATCCCAGATCACTCTATGAGCTTGCAAGGAAAGCTTCAGTAGAAGCTCTATACCTTGGTGCTGATATCAACACACTGCCACATCCTATACGTCATGATATCATACACTGTAAGGAGCTGTTCATGGAGACTACTCCAAGACTTTTTAGGAGGACATTGTACATTGTTTGCAAGCGCATGGATTTCACTGATATAATCTCACTGTTCAAAGCTGAAAAACTCACTGGCGATGACATTGGTGAAGTGATCTTACACATACTCACATGGTGGCCAGATCATGGTTACATCAGTGATGATTACAAGAAGTTTCATTCACCCTCATGTTTAAAAAGGCGGGCACAAGCACCATTGAATGTAAAGCCTGATTGCAGGTGTTTGGAGATATACGATATGATAGGTCACATGATGCGGTTGGGAATGGCAGAAGATTGTTACCTTCAGATGCATATTGGACTTTCTGATTCCATGAGGTGGGAAACGATTGAGTCTGCCCTTAAGAGATATGCAGTTGAGGTCTGCTATAATGTTACAAGTGAGATGTTCGAAGATTAATTCATGTCTTGTTTTGCAGAATGAACGGTCAACAGCATGCTGATGCTGTCACAATCAGAGAGGACTTGGAGTATGTCTGCAACCTCTTGAAAACCATGTCATTACCAGTCAGCTCGTACCGTCGAGCATTGCATAATGCTAGAAAAATTGGGCATGGACCAAACCGCGGTCATGGTTTCTATCTACCCGTCAGAAGTTTACATATTCCCCCATGTACATATACATACAATCCAGTTAAGCAGGGTGAGGTGTGGAACTGTAAATGTGTATTACTAACATTTAGATTGATGCATTTGGACAATTTCATTGCAAATAGTTGGCCCAGCGAACCTCAAGTTTTCAGAGATCATAAATGGTGGACAGGGCTGCTACCATTGGACAAAGGTCAGGATATCAATGATCTTCTCATTGACATAGGAGATGCGTACTGCATTCAACCATCAAATACGCCACCACCACCTTACACTGAGAAGGAGGAGGAGGAGGAAGCAAACTGTGGACCCTCAACACTGGCAGCTCTCTTGGAGTGTTGGGAATAATCTATGCTATTGCTTTATTGCAGATGAACACCTCTGTACAAGAAATGATCAATACCACCACCACCGCAGCTCAAGCTCCAAACACTGCAGAAACCATCATCAGCAAGCCGCAAGGAGCTCTCAACAATGCCGTGCTGGAATTCTACAGTTCAATTTCAAGCCATAAGCCCGCCGGCCCCAACTATCTATCGATGAAGGATCTGAAGCCTGAAATTAAGTATCAAATGCTGTCAGCGCAGCCATCATTGACTAAATTCGGGACAAAATTCAGCATCAACATCATAGTGGACAACCAGACTGCCAACATTATACTACCAGACGCATATAGTCGGCTCACAATGAAACATGTGGAAAATGGACCTTTAGATCTGAGCAAATTCAAAATGAGTGTTACTCCTGCAGGCAACACATTTATAATGAACATGTTTATTGACTAATAAACGCTTCTTTTTTATTCTGCAATTGTGAGTTTTTCTTCCATCTCCCAATACCTATAGTCTATAAGATGATGCACATGAGGTGAACACTTGCACTAGTGCACTCACTAGATAACTCACTAGTGCACTCACTAGTGCACTCACTGGTGCACTAGTGCGCTCACTAGTGCACTCAATAGTGTACTAGTGCATGTGTTCATATAGGTAAGAAATTGTCTTACATTGCTTTCAACAAAGACAATTTCAACGAAAAAGAGAGGGTAGAGAGAGAGAGAGAGTTCCACTTCCATCACTGACTCAGCCCACTGGCCTTGATATACCAGTTTTAACTAGTATGTCATTGATGCTGCTGCATTCCAATGCTATCTATGCAGGAAAAAACATGTCTGTGGTAGAAGTGTAACGCTCTCTCTCTCTATGAGTATACTAAGGAGAGAGTAGGTGAATGAGAACCAGTTGTATAGCATTACAAGTTTATTCTAAGCATTATGAAATAAAATATAAAGATGAGTGAACAGTTCACCCTGACAATAGTCTGTGGTTGGAGTCTCTTCAATCGCACTGCATACACCATCAACTGTATCCAAGCCTCTAGAGCGATGACGTTGAACTGTTGTAAAGATAGAGATGAGAAAAGCTTCTGAGCAGCCATCTGCAATGCGGAACCTCCTTACACGTTGATCTTCCATACTGTGAGAGAAGCCGGCAAATACGATTTCATTACTGCCAATTGCACTTAGCGCCTTGCTGCCATACTCAAATTGACACCAGTACTTTTGAAGAGTATCGGGAAGATTGATGACAATCTTGACATCCTTGTATCGCCAGTCTTCCACTTGTCCGAGATCCAGTACAGCTGCCATGCTATGCTTTAGCCTGTACACTGAAGTTAGTGACACCTTTTCATTGTCAAACATCGTCCAGATTTTGAATGGAAGTTGTGCTGGCTGCTGCGGGACACTCTTGCCCATACCATTTTTCCACATGATTCCTATGAAGATGTTCTTCAAGAACCTGTTAACATTATAACTGTTGACAGGTATTGCTGGTTCCAATCCACTAGTACATTCTTGTAGATCTCTCAAGTATTTCACAGTACCACGACCATGTACTGCATCAATAATTGCATATCGTAGCCTTCTAAGATGGATGCAATCACACGCATCACGTAGACTGGCACCAGTGCACGAAACTGCATGTCCACACTCGAGTTGAAAGTCATCCAATGACATGATGCCCCGCTGCTCCAGCTCGGCTTCCAGCTCCATAACGGCTGCTTTCAAACGTAACTCATTCCTATACTTATTGATATCCATCTTGCACTGTGCTCTCAAGCCAACAGCATCTTTTATATAGCTAACATAGTGGTGGTGGGGGTAAGTCAATGATTACGCAATCTATTGAATTATTCATTTATTAACATGCATTGACAAACACGTTTTTTATCTTTAGACATGGTTTGCAAAATATGATTATATAGCAAATTTACAACATTGAGCGCACAATAGTAATATTTCCTTGATCCGTCAGTGATCAGATTTGCTCTGTAGTCTTCTGTCATGATGAGATAGCAATGTTGTTCACAGTTGTAGTTGTTGTAGGAAGTCATCACTTGTTTCTCCAGGTTGGGGAGATCTTGTTGCTCGAATGGAGATGATAGATCAATCACAGTAAAGTTGTCAGCCAGATTCTCCTCGTCTTCGTATTGGGGCTCCATCAGTTTGTGAAGCATGCTCAGTTTGTCATATCCATAGACATAGATTGTGTGAGCTGGTCCTACAATCTTCCGCCATCTTTCCAGTGCACTTCTCACAATTGGTCTTAGGTTGGAGTAGTATTCCCCCATATCGTTATTGTCCGTCCATCTCAAGCCATGTTTAGCACTATGTGAATCATTCTCCTTACGTATACTAGTAGCCAGTACAGATTCAGAGTAGGGAGAACTGAAGAGAGAGTGCTTGCGTACAATGCGTGATTCTATAGCATGTTCAAGATACGCCATTTCCTTGACAACAAATTCGCCATTTCGTCCAGTGAATCCTTGAAAGTCTATCACAAAGTATGGTCCAAAACCTTCCACAGAGTCATGCCATGTTTCATTGCTGCTGCTGCTGCTGCTGCTGCTGCTGCTGCTGCTGCTGCTATCCTTCTCCTCTTCAAAGCTGATAAGATTCATGATGTTGTCGATGCTGTCCTCAAGATTCATGCTGCGATGTTCACACAGTTGTGATGTCTCTGCACCTCATCCACAGCCTTTTTATAGTCGAGCTATCAGGCAATTTGAACTGTGCCTGTCATTGGTCGATACTCTTTGACCACTTCATGTATCATCAGACAGTAGGCACGTGTATTTGCAGGAATGTTATCAGTCATTTCAAATTCCACTCTGACATCAATGCTGCCAGTCTTGAGTGTTTCATTTTGACGTGAACAGTCAATTGGAAACAGCATCATTCTTCCATCTGCCAGAGCAGACTTCTCAAACAGTGGGTTGCTTGCTCGAAAATCTCCATGGTTGTAGACTCCATTGAAAGCTGTATACATATTGTAGACACAGTTGTCATCACCATCAATGCTTTCATACGGATAGTACTTGTTGTTCAGAAACACTCGAATGTCTTTCACATTGCACTTGTCAAACAATGATCCATTTGCATCTGCTCTTTCTCTTCTTCCAGTCTTCAGTCCAATCACAATGTATCTCGGCTTCTCATGTTGTGCAGTCGACTTGACAGTCCATGTATGTTTTGTAGCTTCGGGCATGGCCGGGTACTCATACAGCTCCCAATGTCAGAATGGTATTGATACAGGCGAGTCATTCTGCACCAATCGTAGCAGACGCAATCTTGCTTCATCAGCCACCTCCACATAGGGCATCTTCCACACAAGCTTCCGAATGTTGACAAGGCCTATTGTATTCAAGCAGTTTACGTTGTCAGCACTGCGTCTTAGCACCAGCTCCTGTTTCACATTGAGCAGCACACGTCTGTAGTCTTCGGCGAATCCCAGCAGATATCTAAGTGGTACATCCATGATGGTAGCGTTGGCTGCATTGGCGGCAAATGTAGTTAGACCTGTTGTAGCATTATACTTGTAGCCGGCTCCTTCCATCTTGGCTAGTTCTTCTCGTTCAAAGGTCATTGCATTCTTCATCAGGCTGGCAATGCCTGGGTTGCGTGTGCTGTCCACCTCAACTCCATTGATCTCATAGCGTATCTCCGAAAACAGGTTGGCAAAAAATCCTGAGACACATGGTGTGCCGGCCAGTGCAGCACCAGCTGCACTGGTTACTGTGTACTCAAGGTGTAGATAGCTCTCTGATGGTAGTGTGTAGATGTCCTGCTGCTGAATTGGTATCCTGATCTCATCGTTGGCATTGAAGGTTGTGTTGTATGGCGAATGTGAATGATACTCAAAACCTGTGATGCGATCATCCGAAGATGGACCACTCTTTGTCACATCCAAAAGTCTCATTGTCGCTGTTGTGGATGTCGTCTGATAACAATACAACCTCTTTGCTCTAGATAATCGATGCTCCTTGATGTTAACTCAATGGCGGTCGATCGTTGAATGACGTTTAAAGCGCCTGCACCCCTTTTATTTCTTTCTGTCTCTGTCTCAGACTGCTCAGCTCCACTCCAACCTCTCTTTTCAAATAGTAGCACCATATCACTCTCTTCTTCGTAAATGTAAGGTTATGTTTATCGGCTCCTCTCTAAAGTTCACCAGACGTCCGTTCTCATCAACAATCTCCAACGTAATGTTGCTGATCTGCTCGGCATCCACGGGTAAATAGACAACATTGCGCACAGACACAGCCATTTTATAGCCCGGGTCCACTGACGGGTAGAACTCATAGATAACATGATCCTTGATTCCATTCGAGTAGGAGCCGCTCACTATGTTACATTTCACACGCACCACATTGGGGCGGTTAATCATCATGGTTGAGTCACCTCTAGCCTCCTTGTCAGCTTCCAGGATCCTGTTGAAGCCCAGCAATTTGCCTATTGAGTCAGGCGGGGTAAAGTCCAGCTTAGTATTGCACAGCACTATACATTTCAATGTTGACGTGTCCATAGCCATTTGTAGGTTAACTCCACACTTATTCAATCTTGCCTCCAACAGTTCCTTGATCATGTTAAACTCAAAACTACCTTCAGGCAATGAAACAGTTTGCCAAACCTTTCCTTCTTCACTTTCATCTGTGCTCACACTTGCATCTGTGCTCACACTGGGAGACACTTTGTTTGCAGCGCTGGTATCACTGCCCACAATGGGAAACACTTTCTTCTTTCCATCATTGAAGGTCAATCCTATGCTCCTGGTTTCTCTACTTTTTGGTTCTGTTTTACCAGTAAGACCCCATCTAAACCAATCAACGATTGTCATGTTGCTGTTATTAAGCTCTCCATGTGTCACTGAATGATCCTCGTCATGCGACTCACCCACTGGTGGAGCTAGGAAGCGTAATGTATTGTTGTAGCCGACCTCAACATTTGGAATAGAGTTACAGCTTGTGAAGCTGATAAGTCCCACTTCCCATACACCATTGCCTGTATCAATAGGCGGGTAGAATTCACTACTCAGCGTTGACTTGGTTCCTCCAAAGCAAAGCATCATCTTGATTGCTCAGTGTACTTCAACCTAATGACTGCTTACCACAATAATTGAGAGGTTTTATACTAATAATGAAAAAACAGTTGTGTTTAGATTCATAATTTATTTAACAATCAACTAAAAATTTCAAACATAAATGTCCACATATGTGAGAGTAGAGATCCTCCTGCTTCCGATCATAGTTGTACTCAATCCTCGTCGCTGGTGCTGATCCTCGATGCATGTAGTCAATAAATTCTTGTGGTGGTCTCAGGTTGCCAAAGCCGTCAAAGTAGTGAACGTTGCCATCCTTCTTAACATAGCACACCCAATGTGTGCCAGGTCCTTTGCTGTCATCCAGGTTGATGATGCCACACTCCCTCCTCAGCGGTCCTTCAGCAGGTAGAGCATCTCGCATAAACACTCCTCGAAATTTCTTTAGCTTCAAACGGCATGCATACTTGTAGAGGTCTGCATCGGTCAGTGCTCGGTCTGGTAGAGCAATCATCTTCTGCCGCCGCATCGACGGCGTCGAGCCCCGTTTCCCGTCTTTTGACGTCTCAGGTACAGGCCTCGACCCTTGGTTGATACCGCTGTTCTCCTCCTCTTGGTTACAGTCCTCCTCCTCTTCCTCTTGGGTCCAGTTCTCCTTTTAGCTCCTCCACCAAACTTTGCCTTGGCTTTCATAATGTTGGTCACTGCTAGTGCTGCGGCCTTTTCCAAAACACCTGCGTCCGATGATTTCACTCGACTCCAAGCTCGTTCAGCCAAGATCCGGTCTGCCGCTGCTCTGCTAGCAGTATCACTATTCCTTGAGTATGCAATGTCGTGCTGCTTACAAGCTTGGTCAAGTCTGTTGACACCTGGATCACCTCTTGCCAATCGCTTCTCAAGCTTTGTACCTGGTCCACAGTACTGGTAGCCGGGCAGATGAAGTTCTATGGGCAGTACGTCTATTGCCTTGTTGACTATTGCACCTGCAGCGTCTGTGATTGCAGAAAGTACTCCTCTTCCTTTGTAGCTCTTCCTCTCTCAAAGGGCAGCAGCCATCTAATGTTGATCAGCAGCTTGGTCATCCGGTTTTATACCCTCATGGATTCCCAAAGCCTGTAACACTTTATCTCTCAACTGCTCTCTACTCAAAGTGTGGTTTTCAGGTGACCAAATAATGTTCATGATGGTAGTGAAACACTTTTTAACTACAACCCTTGAATGCTCATCCAACCTTTTTTCCAAATACTTTTTGTTGACTCCATCACCATCTTGGATTGGATCATTAACATCCATGAGGACTGCATTGTTCAAGCTTACAAAAATCTGCGATGTTTCAGTGTCCTGAGTCTTTGGCAGCCAATCCCATAGCATATTCTGGCACACTTTTAGGTTAACAGCATCCTTTTCATTGCGTGGGCTGCCAACATTGATCACTCTTCTTCCTCGGACGTTGATATTACCGAGGACGTCCATTATTCTTCTATCGCCGTTTGATGACATTACTTGAATGGTATGCACATGCTCAAGTTTACACGTTTTATCGGGCTAGAGTGCAGTGCTGCCAACTATGTAACCACCTTCCACCAACTCTTCCAGAATTGAATAAATTTCATTCTCATGTCCAGTGTTGCCAACTGCTTTGGACTGATCCAACAGTCTCAATCTGTCCACCAACTCATTGGGATCATCATAGTAGATGTACTCAATCCGACTATCGGCTACCAAATTGAATGGTGCCTTGAGTCCTCGTCCAGCAACCGAAGTATCTGAAGATGATGATGCATCGCCATGTTTCACTTCTCGAAGCTTTTTGATTACATTCTTGTATTTGGGATTGTTATAGTTCACAATTTTTCCATATGCACGATAGCCTGCCCTGTACACATTGGTTAGGCTCAACACACTCTTGTAGACCTTCTCATCACTTTTTTTCACCTTTCTGAAGTCGGGATGTTTCTTGAAAATCAGCTCGCATATTCCCGGTGTGACATTGAACGTTTTCTCTTCATTTTCATTGTTTGGATTGCTCAGTATAATCTTGTCCCCATTTGGTCCAAAGGTTAGCAGCTTGTTACCGAGAAATAGGCTATTATTCTCCACTCTTGGTCCAAACTTTCTATCACTGTTACCATCTCTGTTGTCCATCGATGCTTTAACATATTCTCCTACAGCTGTTCCAGCCAGTTCAGATTGGGCAAAGCTTTCATCAATTTCCTCCTGGGTAGTATTCATCAACACATCCTCCTCCTCCTCCTCCTCCTCCTCATCGATGGATGAGTCCTCCTCCTCCTCCAATTGACTTCTACCTTTCCACAATTTCCGTCCCACTCCTGATGTGCTTGCTGCAGGTATTTCAGCTGTTCCAACTGTCTCCAAGGTTTGCTCTTCTTCTTCTACAATAGGTGATGCGGTAGGCCTCTCCCATTGTGGCTTACGTCCTTTCACTGCACCTAACTTGAATGGGTATGGTGAGCCGGGTGTAATTGGTGGTGTAGGAGGTACCATATGAGTTGATAGTGTACGTGCGAATGGGCGTGTCACTGCTGCTGGTGAAGGTGTTGGTGGTGGTGCTGCTGCTGCTGCTGCTGCTGCTGGGACACCCCGCTCCATGATAACATCTGAAATATTCTGGAGTGGCTCAATAATTGGTTTCAAACTTTTGATATGCTTCTCCTCAGTCAATGATCTGCCCAAAGTGATTTCCTTATGCTTCCTCTTGATGTTGCGTCGTAGCTGAGCAATCTCCATGATGGTTGGAGCAATGTCCTCCACAGTCTGCTTTCTTTTCCGCTGCTGCTTCATGTCCATCTCGATCGGTGTTCACTGACTGAATGAGCCTTTTCAGCTTATGCTTCAGCTAAAAAAGTGTCAAGACCGTTTCTGTAACGTCCACTATTCTTGCCTGAGGCACTATCGATAACAAGGAATGCATGTGCAGACGAAGACCACACATCATCGCACATACTTTTGAATGCATCAAATGTCATGTCGGCTCCCACATGATCTCTGTACAAATGTTTCATATTGAGTTCATCCTGTTTGAATACAATCAGAAAATTGGCATTGTCACGTATCAATTGTTTTGGTATGCGACTGTAGGTCTGCGCCAAATAAAACACATCAACGTTGCTGTGCCGTCCAGTGGTGAAGTAGCGTCTGATGGCTTCCTGCTGCTCACAGATAACATCATCAAAAATGATTATTGAATTGGCGGGCAATTCGTGTGGTGCAGGTATCTCTTCACAGGTGTCACACTCGATGTAGCTCATTTTAGGTCCTAGTCCTTCCATCACAGTGCGCAAGAACTCGTATTTCGGTTGGAATGTTGTCTTGGAGAACAGATAGATGTTTGAGAAGCGTATACCATTTGGATCAAAAAGCATGTTGAACATTACATTAGTTTTACCACAACCCGATGGTCCGCATATGATACATCTCAGGTGGTGAGGGAACAAAGGTCCATGCCGCTTCTTGATGTTCATTTCCGGTCCAAGTCCACAACCACTTGCCACACAATCAAAGTCGATTATATTGAACTTGTGCCGACGTTGCACTACCTGTTTCATTACACCAAATCTGCTCTATCAATCCAAGAGTCGTGACTGCTATCGTATCCATTCCAGCGCACCAACAGTTTATTACCTCTCCTCTTCAACACTTTTACAATTTCAAACACGTCTGGCACTTTAGTTTTGACAATCTCTTCTGCATAGAATCCCCCTTGCACAGGTTGTCCTCCACTGTCTTCCAGCTCATACGTCACAGGTACAGTAGGTCTCACACGTGTGACAGTGAACAGTTCATTTGTCCAATTGGGTAGGTAACCCTTGTTGAACACGGTTTTATACTTGCTTATGCGCACCTTATCACCCGGTTCAATTGATTGACCAGGCCCAGGATAAAACCTGTTTCGCACCTTGTTCTGCAAACTCTTACGATATTCCTCACGCTGTTCTCTCAGTCTGCTCAAGAGTATAGTTTCATGCTTCTTCTTAACATCAGCTGGACACATGCCTATTGTACGATGTATCCTCTCATTGTATTCCTTCACCAGCATGTCAAGGATGTCTGTCCACTTGTAGGATCCTCTCTCAGTGAACTTGATCCACATTAAACGTTTCAGAGTCCTGTTGAAGCGTTCCACTATCGATGCCTTCTTATCTGAATACGTCGAATAGTGATTGACGTCATATTGTTTCACAAGTCTTGAAAACTTGGCATTGAACCACTCTTTGCCATCATCCGTTTGAAGGTTTTCCATTGGATGCCGTTCGAATATAGGACGCATTGCCTTGACCACTTCCTCGGATGTCTTTGTCTTTATCGGTAACGCATATGCATACTTGCTGAGACAGTTTATAATAGTGATGATGTATTTGTAACCTTTGTTCTGCTTTGAGTATGGTATCATTTCAACAAGGTCGGCTTGATAGAGGTCATCAAGACCTTTCACTGTAACCATCCTCATCGGAAAATTCCGATGAGCTGGCATGTGCAGTTCACGTGCTATCACACTCTTCTCCATACTGATGCCCATCAAGTGAACACGTGCCTTTATATATAGTTGTTTTTACACAACACATGATGTGCGTCATACTCTGTTATCATTCCAACACTTTTGACATTGAAGTATGTTAGCATGACCTTTTTGAACCTGATTGCTAACACATTCGAGTTAATTGGCATTTAAAATGATATGCATCAGCATAATCTTTTTTGAAGCTGATTGCTAACACAATCGACCCAATTGTCATTGAAAAGGATGTGCGTCATCATGACCTTCCATGCTATCATTCCCATTGTGCAACACTTTTGACATTTGCGTCAGCTAACCTTTCTCTCATGCTTTCCTAGAAAGATCACTTTATCATTCAGCCTGCATTGTTTGTCAGTTGCTATCACCTTAACCTTTTTGAACTTGTTTACTAAGACATGATGTTTTTGATATCTCACTTTAGTATATATACTGCCCAAAAATTCAATCAAATTCAGTCTTCACATCGGAGTTATAGAGAGTTTGTACGCGAAAAGTGATCTCAGTGTTCTCTTAGTGTTCACCAAAGACGGAATGGATCCAACCCAGCAGTTATCTTCCATAGTGGACAGAGCATTAGCTGTGTTCAAAGAGGAGCTCCTCAGGCAGTTGCAAACTACGCCTAGGACTGCCAATACCAGCACTGCCACTGTTGCTGCTCAAGATGTTGCTGCTCAAGATGTTGCTGCTCAAGATGTTGCTGCTCAAGATGTTGCTGCTCAAGATGTAGCTGCTCAAGATGTCACTGCTGCTGCTCAAGTTGACAGTGCTGCCAGCTCCTCTACCACAGCAGTATCACTTCCAAGCAGTGGTATGCAGGCGATAATTGAGGAGATGCTTTCCGCCTGGGAATCCATTCCTAACTTGGAAAGCACTCCAACAGTTGAACGACAGTCATCGCCACCGGCGAAACGGCAATATCTGCAGCCAGCATCAAGGCGAGCACCACCACCACAAGCATCAAGGCAGTCATCGTCGGCATCAAGGCAGCCACCGCAAGCATTGAGGCAGTCACCCCCACCGTCAGCAGCAAGGCGACCACCACCTGCATCAATGCAGTCGCCCCCACCGCAAGCATCAAGGCAGTTACCCTCACCACCGGCATCAAGGCAGTTACCCTCACCACCGGCATCAAGGCAGTTACCCTCACCACCAGCATCAAGGCAGTTACCCTCACCACCGGCATCAAGGCAGTTACCCTCACCACCAGCATCAAGGCAGTTTCCCCCACCACCACCAGCATCAAGGCAGTTTCCCCCACCACCACCAGCATCAAGGCAGTTTCCCCCACCACCACCAGCATCAAGGCAGTTTCCCCCACCACCACCAGCATCAAGGCAGTTTCCCCCACCACCACCAGCATCAAGGCAGTCGCCCCCAGCATCAAGGCAGTTACCCCCAACACCACCAGCATCAAGGCAGTCGCCCCCAGCATCAGGGCAGTGGCAGCAGCATCCTCAGCAGCCCATTATACCTCCACATCGGGCCCCACAAATTCCGAGCATGGCATGGCGGGGCAGCATTGGCCGTCCATCGCATCGTGAGCTGGAACTCCAGCGTAGAGTTTTAATCAGTGCGATGGATATGTATGCCCCGCTGCCAGCATACGGCTCCAATTATGTTGGGGCTGATGAAATTGTGGCACGGTTAATGAGGCATCGCCGCTTCAGGACGCTGCATGGGCTGCTGAAATTGGAGCTGGCGGCCTACAGTTATGAGGCGATAAACAAGCAGCTGGCCATTGCTTGGGGGGTAATTATGAAATCGATCGGTCTGTTGAAGGCGGCTGCTTCACTAGAAATTACCAACCCTGAACTTAGCCCAATAGAGTTGAGATACTCAGTTATTGGACCGAGAAAATTGGAAAATGTCATCAAAAACAAAAGGGTTATCGATGAAGAAACGGCTGTCTTATTATTACGCAGGGAAAATATAACTGCACTTTGCGCCCCAAGGTGCAATATTGAGCAAGTTCTATATGAACTTCGAATTGGCTGAAAAAATTGTATATTCTAAAATAAACATGTTTCTGATAATCTTTCATCTTTTCATTTTCTACCTCCTACACTGGTGTGCAGCTCTAGCACTTGTCTCAGCCTCACATGGACTGATGCAAATAGAAAATCGTCTTGCATATAGACATGTTTTTTCCTGCATAGCTGTGACGTCATACAGACAAGTTGAATGCAAGATGATCTTCTATTTGCAACAGCCCACATGGACGATCTTGCATAATGTTGTGCAACAGACAAATATAAAATCGACTTGCACATAGACAGGTTTTTTCCTGCATGTTGTCATACAGGCAAGTTGAATGCAAGCTGATTTTCTATTTGTCTTTGTAACATCACACACACATGGACTTTAAGATCTTGCATAATGTTGTGCAATGGTACACTCACAGACATGTCCTGCATGATGTCATACAGACAAGTTGAATGCAAGATCTATTTGCAACAGACACAGCCCCCACATGGACTTGTCTTATAGAGTAATCTTGGTTTTTTAAAAAATGAGCATGGTTATCGAATACAATTCTTTATTATTATCAAGAAATACTGTTAGAGGCTGATGTCATTCAAAACTAGTTAATTTCAAAACAAAACAAAGTTAATGTCAATCAAGTCTATCAATCACCACCCACTTGCAGAAATTTCTCAAGTATTGCAACATATCACAATATGATGTACTAGATGGGAACTCCACATATACTGTTCTTCCATTGATGCAGAGGCGTACTTCCGAAGCATCGTAGAAGGCATTCTCCATTGTCTGCAGGAAATAGTCAGTTGTTCAAAATGGTTCATAGTATTGTCCTCCAATGGCGAATACTGGCAGCACAATCCATTTGCTGCTCACTGGTGATGAACAAGTATCACATCTGCAGTATAGGCAGTATGAATCCATTGGTGGCAGTCACAGGGTATCCTTCAGCTCGTGCTACAGTTGATGCTGCTGCTGCTGCTGCAGTTGACACGTCCTCTCAGTATGGCTCACAAACCTCTTCTGATCGGATGATGATGATGATGGGTGGATACATGTGTGCAAATGCACAGTGGCTGATGTCAATCGAGTATATCAAGCACCACCCACTTTCTGAGCATTCCCAAGTCATTCTGCATCTCACGATAAGTGTGACCATATGGGAACTCCACATATACTGTTGTTCTATTGGTACACAACATCACTGATGAAGCAAAATGGAAGGTTCTCTTCATTACTTGCAGAAAATTTTTGATTGTCAAGAATGGTTCAGGCTCTTGTCCTCCAACAGTGAATATAGGCTGCACAATCCATTTGTTGCATGAGGTTAGTGAACAAGTACCACATTTGCAGTATGGCTTAAATTCGTGAGTTTGCTCCATTGCTGATTGGTGGCGGTTGTCTGTAGATTTCTCTGCAATAGGTGTCACAAGTATCCTTCAGCCCGGCAGGTGCTACAGCTGTTGTTGTTGCTGGTGCTGCAGTTGACACGTCCTCACAGTACAGCTCACAAACCTCTTCTGATCTGCTGATGATGGTCTCAAGGAAGTCTAGTGATGAAAATGATGAGTGGATGCAGGTGCGCAGATTTTGTGTGCAGTGGAATCTTTGGCACAGCTCTTTGTCCAAGTTTTTCCCTCCAGCCAACTTCATATACCACTCGTTGATGTCACGACCCATTGCATCAATAGCATCCTGGGTTGTATTCCGATGTAGCACCATTCTTGACATCAGGCACTGATGCATGTGAAACTTGTTTGCTTGATCAAGACCATGATCTCGTTGCCACAGGAAAGTCTGAGTCCTATACTTTGGATCCAGTTGGCTAGTGTAGACGCTTGTAGCCAGCACGAGATACAGCACAGCTCGAATCATGATTGCTTATGCCAAATGCTTGCTCTTCCTCCCATATTTATACTAAAGTTTATGCAGACTTGGCAATTTCTTATCAGCGGATGTGTGACTCATGTCTTCTACTCCTTTTCCAACAATGCTCTGAGTATACTGTGCTGTGATATCCCGCCATTTGTAAAGTCATCATATTCCTTGTAATCATCAACATTGAAATCAACAACACGTGATTGTTTAGCTGGTGGCTCATCATCATTGGATATGTGGATCACTCGACTGCTATCTGCTGCCGCTGGCTCATCATCAGATATGTGGATCACTTGACTAGTACTGCTATCTGCTGCCGAACGTTTGCAACTACCTTGTTCTATCTTAAGAACATCTGTTGGTACAAACGGTACTGTTGATGAAGTTGATGCTTTTGCTGTCATTGACAACAATGTTCTAGATGCCTCCATAGTTGATATGTTTTCTTCTATTGCTGTATCTGCTGCTATCAATGCTGCCCTTGATGCTGCTTCATTTTCTTGATCATTCTCAGTGTTGTACTCCTCCGCCTCCTCCTCCTCCACCACCACCTCATCCTCAAACCCATCATCACTGAATACTGGAGCTTCATTGACAATGTTGCGATGTCCATATGCAAGAGTAGTGATTCCATCTTCAAGAATGAACCGTTTTTCATCAGCCTTGCTGAGTGCTTTCTTCTTCTGAATGGTGGTCATGATTCTATGTTTCCTGGTACAGAACATCACCTGATCTCTATAGATGTCCTTCTCACCATAGAGACAGTCAATGTAGTCCTGAAAGACTATGTACCGTTCTGCATCAGGATGACTTTTTGGGAGCTCCTGTCCAAGAATTGGCCATCTCACTCCCTTTGCTTTCTTGATAAGGCCACTCTTCAGCTGTGTCTCATCTGTAACATAGCATCTGCAAGCATACAGCTTGGAGCGCAGGCCGACATACTCATAGGGGGCTCGAGCTGCATACTCATCCTTGAATTTCCCCAGCACCATCTTGTTTGTCTCAGAGTAGCATGGGTGGTTGGCCGGGTACTCTGATGTATCGAATACGTTTCTCAACTTGTCTATATTCATGATATCCATATACATATCTTCAGTTTGGACATTGTAGAACAAGCTGTCAGTGTCCTGGTATAACAGTTTGAGTCGGTTTCCATAAATAGGTTTCATCACATCGTAGTGAGACTCGTACATTAGAATTTTGCTCACATCAAGTACAGTCAGCCCAATATATATCGGCTTGTTCAATACAACCTTGTCTTGATGGAGTGTTACAGCGCATATGTTGTCACCAAATATGATGCGATCTTTGAATGTTGGACGTGCCACCAGTCTCTTCAACCTCCTCTCACAATTGACCAGCTCCATGTTCATCCGGTTCTTAACATTCTCCATTGTTTTTCCAAAGACCGCATTATTCATTAGCTTGAAGAAATTCTTTTCAAATTTGTTTGCTGATTTCTGACGTAGTTGTGTGTTGAGTTGAATGTATGGGGCCAAAAAGTCTTCTTGCTGGAATGAAATTCCACGGTGAACTTTGACAATTTTCAGTCCATGATTCACAGCCTGTTTCAGGAGTCTATAATGACATACATACTCCTTGCGGTTCTGCAGCGTTGTCATTAGCCTCACATATCTTGACTTGGGAGTCTTCTGGCTCTCTGGAAGAAAAGGGAAGTCGTTGTGATCATCCTGTAGCTCTTGAGGATACTCGACGTCAACTTCTAGGATGTATCCCATTCGCTGATTGTCTGGGATTCTATCTATATGAGCAGCCACCTCCTCCAGCTCTTCTTGACACATCCATCGAAATTTTCGGCAAGGTAGTGGGTTGCTCATAGCCCATCCATAAAGATTGTTGGCATCGGTGTACAGCAAGTAGGATATCGGTTTCTCTGGATCCAGTGGTGCACCTGTGTATTTGTTGTTGGCAATCGAATGGCGGTGGACACATGTGGTTATTCCTCCTCGGATACCTCTTTCAACAAACATGTACATATCGTAATCGCTGAGAAGTTCCAATTCCACCTGGGTGTATTTCAGCATGGCATCAAATGAGAATCCTGGTGCAGTGAAGTAGTTGGCACAGTCAAGATTGTAGTTTTTTATGCACATGTCCCTGAAACTTTCAAACACATCAGCCAAGAGTAGAACATCCGTCTTTAGGTAAAGGTCACTGTAGTCCCCTAGTGTTCTACATCCAAAATGTTGCCAGACCAATTGTGCATGGGCGTAGTCCTCATCACTGATTCCACGATCTGTCAGCTTGCTGAAGAATGCTTCCTTTGGTGGTAGGGAAGTTTCTCCAAGTTTCTCCCATGAATCGCAATAATCATAAGGGAATACTCCTTTACGTGTCACAAGATCGAGTCTTGTCTTGAAATGTTTAGCAGTATGTTTCAGCACATTTGGAATGTCCGTGTCATTATGTGCAGACTTGCGCAAATTTGATACCAATGTATCCAAACTGTCTGGTGTGAATCTGAATGTATCTATGAATCTCAGGTGGAGTCGATTGGAAACGTGTTTAGTGAAGCTGATGTACTTTTCAGATGTGTTTGGAATGACTTTGATCCTATTCTTGTCGGCACCGAGTTCAGGAATGAGCAGATGTGTATCATAGTTGGATGAATTGTGTAGAAAAACTGGAATGAAGGTCTGGCGCTGTCTTTCCAGATTGCATGGATTGCACAGTGCATTTCTATAGAAGCCAGTCATATGACAATGATCATACACTTTGTCTCTTCCAAACTTTTTACCACAAGCTTCGCAGTGTGTAGCAGCATCATGTGCAGCTTGTTGTTGATCAGTGAGTGGCATCATTCTAATACCCAACTGGTCCATGGTATTGGCAATAAGTTTTGCATAGTGGCTGAGCTGACTCATGAAGTGTTCGGCTGCATTGGGACCTCTGTAGACAATCGGTTCCTGAGGTATGTAATGGCTCAGTGTTAGGCTGGCCATAAAAACTTTGTTCAAAAACGGGACAGTCAGATTATTTTTGCGGTTTAGTTGGGTTGAAGTTCAGTATGCGACATACACTTATTTTACGTTGTATTTTTACCTCAGTTATTATAATTTTGGCAGGTTACAGGCAAAATGTTGTGCAATGTTATATACTATCATATTTTCTGAGGTAATAATAACTCACAAAAGAAACAGAAGAGGTGTAAATAAAAGTGCATGTCACATACTGCACTGCAACCTTTAGTTGTAGGGTTCAGGAAAGAAATCAAATATGCCGGAAATTCCAACGTTTATTTTGCATTTAAATTTCAAAGCCTTTAAGACATCAAAAAGTGTAAAATATTTTTAGGATTTTCAATACTTGCCTAACTCAAAACTAAATAGAAATGTTTTATAATTAATCATGTTTATGCAAAACACTCATTATGTTTATGAAGTTTATGGTTTATGAAATGATTGAATCAAAATATAAAACAGGTTATTTACAAAACTTCAAAACATCCTCTTACAAAATGTTCTTCCTACAATAAACAAATTCACTTCAATTAATTAGTCTGTTCTATCTACACATGTATACCAGCGACAGTTCAATCAACATTTCCACTAGAATGTCCTGATTCTGATTGTTCTGTACATTCTTTTTCTTTGTTCCAAAAGTACTTCTGGGAACTGCTGATTTGTTTCAATGCACTTTTGTTTTTTATAAGCATTTTGTAAAATTCATCACAAGAATGATCGAAATTCACTCGGACCATCAACATGGAACTTACCGTTTCGATCTGTAGACGAGATTTTTCAGACGACCAAATGTTATTCATCAGGGAAAATACACGCTCAACTGGGGCACTTGTTCCTGGGAGGCACATCGCAAATTCAACGACCTTGAGAATTACATCATAGGAAATGTCTTCCTTGCTCAGCTTGGAAAAAATCTGTTTCCACCTTTCCTCAACTGCAGTTTTTACCTTGTTTTTATCAACCCTATTCCACTCAGATATATTTTCTGATACTATTTCCTTGACACACTGCCATTGATCAAATAGTCTTGTTTCTTCATTTTCATTCTCACGAATCTGTTTGATCTGGTTGGCATCAAACGCAGAGAGGCTGCTTTGGATCTCATCCCATGATGGAAGGGTTTGTAATAAGACCCATTGTAGTTTGTGAGCACCACCCGAACTGATTTCCCACCTATCTAGGTAGTCAACACACGTTCTGTAAAAATTTTTCACAGTCAACGTGAAATCCTGAACAGTTATTTCTCCTTCCTCTTGCAAATTTACCAAAAGCGATTTTACATTGCTAGGGATAAATCCTTCTTTCTCTCTTGATGTCAGAACACTTTTCAGTGAACTGATGTGCCAAGCTACTTCAGTTGCAGATATGTTATTTTTTTCTATCTTCACAACTGTTTCTTCAAAAGTTGAAATCTGTGAGGTAGCAAACACCAGCCATAATTTGAAACAGGGGTTTTCAAAGTGCTGTTTAATAAAAACAGGACATTTTTCCTGAGAAAGGAAATAAGACTTTAAGCCCTCAAAAATTTTAAGAATGCGATCAATAGCTGGGCCAAGAGACAAAAAACGAGTGTTCCCGTGTTCTAATAATTTTGAAAATTCAACTCCAGCAAATTCACAGAATTCCTTTAGTTCCTCTGTTCGCACTGTGTATATGTGAAAGTACTTATAAACCTTGACAGCAAAGCATTCAATGTCAAATGGCAGACAATCCATAGCTGTTTGTACACAGTTATGAACAATGTGAGCTCCACACCCTACTCCCATAATTTCTTTTCCTAAGCTATCTTGAATATGCCGCCAAACATTATTCTTCCCTTTTCTGGCAGCACCGCCAAAGTTTGTGTTCGTGTTATCAGCACACATAGCAACCAACTTTTCTTCAAGTTTTTTATTCTTTATTAGTTCTTCTAACATTTTACACTGGGCCTCAGATGTCTCATTTGGCAGTGAAGCAAAACTGATCATTTTTACATGAACGCCAGAAAACGGCAAAAAATACCTTACGAAAACAGGAAAGCATTTCTCGGCTTTTTTGTTGGAGGCATCTAAACTCAAAGAAACAGAATGACATGAACTTAGGTCTTTTTCTACTTCACTTAAGGAAAGAGGTGCTAAAACGTTGCATACAATGGCCTCACTTTTTGTTTTTCCTGATGAATATTTGGGTTCATACAATTTTTTTACCAACTTAGATAAACAGTCATTTGATCTGAAACTGTGACCATGAACGATTGTATGGTAAGCAAACAAACCCTCTTGTGCTGAAATTTTTTCATTGTCATCCTTTTTTATGAAAAAAGTCTGAAGATTTGAAGAAGTACTCACAGCTTTTTCTGCATCTTTATGCTTTTTTGATCTTGTGTGCTGTGCGATATCACTTCTTCCCCCATGAGCAACAGAAAAGTGAACACCACAAATTTTACATACAACACGTGATCTGTCTGTAGTCGACACGTCAGTTTTAATAAACTTAAACTCATTTTCTAGGTCATCATTAAAAACACATAGCCGTTTCTGAGGTTTTGACAAAGACATGTTCAGTAAACACACAAAACAATAGTAAAAGTACCACTGCTACTTTCAAAACTACAACAAAAACAATTAAGGTCACACTTCTTCGCTGCTAGACTACCTACCACAGCTGCAGTTGGAACGGTACTGACTGAAGGGATGAGGGAGAGAGGGAAATGACCTTGGCGCCATCCCACTGCCCAAGAGTTACACGTAGCACGTAGCCAGTCGCCAACGCGACTCAGTGTATGAGCAATCGGCGCAGTAGAGCTTTACACACATTATATTAATACCGTATACATTTTTTCTAAATCTTACATGAAGATTGATTTAATTATTAATATTGTAGAAGTGAATCTAAATCTTTACCGAATGTGTAGTAAGAAATTACCAAGTAACAGTTTTTACTTATTTCATAAAACTAAAATAATTCAAATCTTCATATTTCTGGCAAAAAACGGGACTTTTCATAAACCGACGGGACAACCCCAAAAGCCTATAATAACGGGACTGTCCCGTTCAAAACGGGACGTATGGCCAGCCTACTCAGTGTCAGCCATGAAGGAAATTGTGTCTCATCTCTCACAAAGTACATGCAATAGCTCATTGCATTGTGGTATTGTATCACTTTTGTCTGCTTCCCAATCCATCTCTCTGGAGCTTCCCCCTCCACATCACCCTCTTCTAGGGCAGGTGTCTCCAGCAGACACTCAAAGTCTGCATACACTACAAGTGGCAGTCTGAACTTCCTCAAGTGCTTCTCAAACTTCAATGTTGGCGGTTTTCCATCTTTCAGCTGTGGCATGATCATCCTAGCCGTCTTGTTGTTGGCACAATACTTCTCATGTTCTGCCATCCTTTGCTCACCATCTCTACTGAGAGTGTAGTGGGTGAAGCATCGTCTGCAAATAATTATACGACTTTTATGTTTTGTCAGCTGGGAACTCAGGAGCTTCTCAAAATCTTTGATCAAGCAGTAGTGGGTGTTGATTTGTGGATCCTTGTTTGCATCTTCAGCATCCTGCAGCAAATCGTTAGTCTCTGCACCATCATCTTCAACAGCCTCACCCAGTAGCAGAAGATCAAAGTGCTCAGTCTTCATGGTATCGGTGACTCGTCTGGGGAAGATGTTATTATCGGAGTCGACTGCATACACGTTGACAGAGACTGTAGGGTTATCCTTCTCGAACCTATCAATCTGGTTTATAGTTGTCGGGAAAGTGATGCCTTTAAAGTTGTATTTCTCCCGAAGATTGAAGTATCGCTCGTTGACTCGTTGGGGATCTTTTCCTTGGACATGCTTAGCGAGGATTGCCCACATGAAACATTGCTGGTCCTCATTCCTCGGATTGATGATGGCTTTCCTTGCAGCTAGCTTGGGCGGGGTAATGATGTATGAAGAGCCTCTAAGGGGAATATGTTTGCTGATCCTTATGAGTAGTCCATCAATCTGTAGCAGTGTCCATCCACTGGATTTCCCTTCGAACATAGCCTCCTCTTCCAGCATCTTCTGGCAAGCCATCTCCACTTGATGAGGCAGCGTGAGAACAGTGAATGCTGCATAGTTCGGTGTTTTGAAAGCGATGTCCTGCACCTCCTCCACCTCTTCGTTGTTCGGATCAAGGTAGCACTTGTGATAAGTTGCCTCCAGCACCAAATTGAATTTGATTGCACCATGCTCCTGGATTTCTGCTGTCAGGACGCTGTTGATCTTCTCCTCCAAGTTGTCAAGGAAGGACTGGAAATCCTTTTGAGGACTTGTAGAACACTGGTTGTTGAAGAACAGGGTTCGAAGATTGTTGTTGAACGCCTCCTCCAGCACAACGAAGTCGTCACACTTTTCCTGAGTCTGCTGGCAGCGTCTTCTCTTGTAAAGGGACATGGTAAGCTGGAATGAAACAATATGCATTAGACATTGACAAATAAAATTGTAAGATAGTTGCAGGTTTCCTGGAATGAAACAATATGCATTAGAAGATAGTTCCTTTAACAATATGCATTAACCAATTCCAAGTTGCCTGAACACTATGCATTAGCAGTTGGTAAGTGGAAAAGCATTTATAAGTGTAAGCAGTTGGTAAGTGGAAAAGCATTTATAAGTGCAAGCATTAGGATGCATTAATTGCAAAGAGTACTTACTTTGAAAGTTGATCAAGACTGGAGCACAAGGAGCACAAGACTGGTAGGCACAAGAAGCACAAGAAGCACAAGACTGGAGCACAAGAAGCTGGAGCACGAGCACAGTAGTTGGCTGTCTGGTGTGAGAGAGCAGTGTATGATAACTCCAACAGAACACCCAGCTTATATACTCTGGCCAGTACCTCCCACCAAAACCTAGACCCCCCACCCCCACCCCCACCCCCCACCCATAGCCTAAACAGCTCACAGCTTCCCACCATTTTTTTTTTATTTTTTTTTAATTTTTTTTTTTTATTTTTTTTTTCTTTTAATTTTTTTTTTTTTTTTAATTTTTTTTTTTTATTTATTTTTTTTTTTATTTTTTTTTCTATTTTTTTTATTTATTTTTTTTTTTTAATTTTTTTTTTTATTTTTTTTATTTTATTTATTTTTTTTTTTTATTTTTTTTTCTTTTTTTTTTATTTTTTTTAATTTTTTTTTTTTTAATTTTTTTTTTTTAATTTTTTTTTTTTTATTTTTTTAATTTTTTTTTTTAATTTTTTTTTTTCCAAGGTCAAGGTCAGGGTCAAGGTCAGGGTCAAGGTCAAGGTCAAAGGTCAAAGGTCAAGGATGCGCCAGCACCCGCCTTTTGTAACTACTAAAGTAGCTTTATACACATATAAGCAGGGTACAGTTAGGAGACCAAGTCTCTTGAACAACGGCCTACATGAATCTAATCTATTTACTCTTTCTATACACCTGACCGCTTTCTTTTGGATCTTAAACACCCTATCAAGATTTTGTTTTGATGAATTACCCCATACTAAGATAGCATACCTAATATGTGACAGTAAGAGCCCATGGTAAGCTGTAAAAAGTAACTTTTTGTCATTCAATCTAGTGAGCTGTCGCAGGACAAATACCCCAGATGAAATTTTACTACATATTTTCTCAATGTATGGAGTCCAGGTCAATCGTCTATCCAACATAACTCCTAGAAATGCAATTTTTTCTTCCTGGTCTAATTGATTATTGTTTACAAACACGTTTATAGCCCTATCTTCATTTGAATTATGTTTGTTTTTGAATTGAAGGTATTGGCATTTTTTACTATTTATAGTTAATTTCAACTGATTTAAAAATTGGACAATGGACTGCACACCTATATGGGCATTTATTTCTAAATTATCTAGAATGGAATTGCTGAAAATGAGTGATGTATCATCAGCAAATAAGAGGGCTCTACCACTAATTAATTCTTTAGGTAAACGGTTGACATATAACAAAAAAAGCAATGGACCTAGTATAGACCCCTGAGGCACTCCAGCTTGCACCTCTAATTTATTAGATTTATTCTTTACTATACTATTTCCAACTACTGTAGTTAGTTCTACACATTGTTTTCTCCCAATAAGATATGATTCAAACCATTTCAGTTCAACCCCATTTACACCTACATTTTGCAGTATTTCCAATAAAGTTCTATGATTAACACAGTCAAATGCCTTTGACAGATCTAAGAAGATTGCAGTAGCTTTATCACCTGAATCTATTATATCTATTAGTTTTTCAACTAGAGAAACTATGGCTGTTTTTGTTGATCTCCCTTTCTGGAAGCCATGTTGTTCATCACAGATAAAGTTAGCTTCTTGAAGGTGCAGAAGGAACCTATTTAGAACTACTCTTTGAAAAATTTCACTTATTACATTTAAAATACTAATGGGCCTATAGTTTTCTACCTTTTCTGTATCACCACTTTTGAAGATTGGCAAGATCTTCCCCTCTTTTAAGTTATCTGGAAAAACACCTTGTTCTAATGAATGATTGATCAGATGAATCAAAGGGTCTAACAATTGATCTTTACATTCTTTCAGAATTCTACTGGATACCCCATCCATTCCTACAGTTTTTTTATTATTTAAACTATCAATGATATTTGACAACTCGTCTTGGCATACTGGGTGGAATTTTAATTCGTTCTGAATCCCCTCAGTAATCTTCATGTTTGCATCACTAATACCTGTATTGAGAGATTTTTGAAGATCCTTAGCAACCAGTTGATAATATCTGTTAAAGAAATTACAAATGTCTACACTATCATCAATATATTTGTTATTTTCGTTAATTATTTTGGGGACACTAGTATAAGCATCTACATGAGCTACTTGCCTATTTTTGTTTATTACATCCCACACTGCTGCGTTAAAGTACACACTAATATTCAAAATTTCAGCTGTTTTCTTACATTTCGCTCTTTTCACTTGTCTTGTATAATTTTTCTTTAGAGCTTTGTAATTATCTTCACTTAACATATTTCTAGATAGTATGAATTCATCATATGCATCTTTAACCCTATTTCTCTCTGCAAGGATATCATCAGTTATCCACTCTTCAATCTTGTCTAATTTGTTCTTTACAGGGACTTTTTTAACTGGACAACTCATAGTAATATGAAACCTTAAAATATTAATGAAACTATCATATTTGTCATTTAAACTATTGCTATTGTAAACCCTACTCCAGTTTTCTTGTAGCAGATTCTGCTTCAAACAATCGATATTCCCCTGTTCACATTGTTGAATTTCTTTCATTACTCTACTCTTTTTAATTGATTTATGACCTTGCAACCCCACCTCTAAGATTTGATAGTCATGATCAGATAGTTCTGAGCCGCCTAATCTTGTTTTAGAGTAATCTATATTAGTAAGGATGTTATCAATTATTGTTTGTGATGTTCTTGTGACTCTGGTATATTCATGAACTTTCATTTCCAAGTTATTCATGCATATAATATCCTTTAAATCTTCTGTCATTTTATTCTGTGTTGCAAAGTCTGTATTGAAATCTCCCGCTACAATAACGTTTGTAAAACGAGTAGTAGTAATCTCTAAAAGCCTATTGAATAGTTCACAAAAATTGTTCCATTCCCCATTTGGTGACCTGTAAATACCTAACACCGCTACTTCGAAATTATTGTCGATTTTTACTCTCAAACCAGTAACTTCTAAATCCATTTCCACAGCAAATTTCTCTACATATTCTAGATTAAATGTTTGCATATTCTTAGCATTTTTAGTGAAGATAGCTACTCCCCCACTTCGATGAGATGTCCTGCAATACGACGTTTTCAATGAATAGTTTGGAATATTAAGTTGTGACAATTCATCTTCTTTTAAACCATGCTCTGTGAAAATAGCTATATCAGGAGCCTCTTCTTTAAAAAATACATCGATTCTATCTATTTTGTTACGAATGTATTGAATATTCTGATGGAACACAGTGAGTACCGGTACTTCCCTATCATCCCTTATTACTTTATCGTTGCTTTTGCATATTGAAGTAGATTTACTTAATCTCTTAGAATCTTGAGAGCCTATCAGATTGCTACAAGAGTTCCTTTCACTAATGCTATCCTGATTTTTTGATCGATTGACGTCTTTTAATACAATTGAAGATATGAATTTATCATCTGCAACTAGTTTCCCTTCCCGGTTTTGAGCCACTTCACTAAAAAAGGTCCGTTAGATGATTGTTTAGGAGAATTATTGACAGTAGATTGCAAACGACTTTCAATCAGCTCTGCCAGCCTATTACAAAATATTACTTTGCCAGATTGATTTAGATGTAGACCATGATTAGTGAAGTTTTGTTTTTTCAGCCTTTCATTTAGAAAACAAATCCCCAACTGCTTAGAATTCTTATTTTTTAGGCTGTTGATTGTATTATGAATTGATTTATTTGTTGACTTAATGGCTTCATTTAGCTCTGGCCTATCAAACCTATACGGAATTGTACTTATTATTACATTAGATTTTTGGCTGAGTGGCACAATCTCTTTAATTTTTTCATTTATTTCAGGAAGATGTTTTAGATTAGGTTCATTTATATTGTTTGAGCCACCCAGTACTATTAGAAAATCGTTTTTTCCAAAATCTTTAGTTTGTTCCTGTGCTGACTCTACAATAGCGTTTATAGGGGCACTTGGTTTGAAAAAGCTCTGAACTTCATACTTACTTTTTAATCTTTTATTTAGTAGGTCACTACAGTCTCGTCCATGACTGGATGTCAAGAGCAGTACTCTACCTTTCCTATCGTTATTTGCCCTTACTTTAGTTTTGGTTGCTGTTTGCAAAACCTGACTATACGTTTTTGTTTGACCATTTCTATTAATTTTTTCCCCATTTGATTTAGGTTCTACTTTTTTTGTATTGATCAGAGGTTCAGATCTTACATTAGCCAAGTTTATTTTAGATTTTAATATTTCGATTTCCTCTGACCTACATTGACTCGTGAGATTTAGTATTTCAGTTCTATGGTCTTCCTGCTGCAATTTTATAATAACTTCCAGAGATTTTATGTGATCCACCAACCCTATTCGTTCTTCCTCAGAATTTTTTAGTGATGTTTCTAATTTTGTTTTCAATTCGGTGTGATCACTCAATAGTTTAGCAACCTTTTCTTCTACATCTACAGTAGCTTTAAGAGCTGTTGGAGATTTTTTTGTTAATAATTGCTGAGATCGCGTAGCTACCTGAGTTTTAGTTAAACAATTAGATTTAGATGCCTTGTTTGGACTCATTTTCCTAGCTAAAAATTGTTTTCAATTGATTTTAGTTAAATGTTTAATGAAATATTACTTAATTTATTACAATTGTCAACTTGAAACTATTTAATTACAAGAAAATTTATCAATATCGGTACACCTAACCTCGAAAATAGAATTTGACTTTTTATTTAAATACTTTAACTTATATTAGACAAGTTAATGATGTAAATTATTAAGATATTATAAATACTAATAATAATAAACAAAAATACTACTTATCCGTTCGAATTAATACTCTATGCTTCAAAATTCGCAGAGCCTGTTCTGACAACGTATGCACAGTACCACTGCTACCTCGATTTTCCTTGTCGGTCAGCTGGTAGTACTGGTTGTTGACTCACTGTAGATCTTTTCCATGGACATGCTTGGCAAGCATGGCCCACTTGAAGCACTGTTGGTCCTCATTCTTTGGGTTCATGATCACTTTCCTTGAATATAAGGCAGCTGGCAGCTCAATGTAGGATGATCCCTGTAGTGGTGAGTACTTGCTTTATGTGGATGAGGAGGCCATCAATGTTGAGGAGGGTCCATCCACTGGAGTTGCCCGCAAACTTGGCTTCCTCCTCCAGCATTTTCTGGCAGGCGGTTTTAATGAGGTAGATGAGTTCCATGATGTTGAACACTGAATAATTGGGCATCTTGGAGGCCATATCTTGGAACTTCTCCTTCTCCTTGTTCTGCACATCAAGGCTGCTTTTATTGTAGGTGGCCTCTGACACCAAGTTGAATTTGATGGGTCCATGATGAAGAAACTTGTTGAAGATGGCCATGTTGATGTTGTCCGCCAGGTTGTTGAGCAGAGTGCGGAAGTTCTTGGCTGGATCATCCATGCAGCCATTGTTGTAGAACAGGATGCAGAGGCAGGAGTTGAACATGTCCTCCAGCACAACAAACTCCCCCTGAGAGGCATTGGTCTTCTGGCATTGGCTGACCTTGTTCATCTGAAACATACAGCAGATTTCAATCATTAATGTTGAAATTTGGACTTTGATCATCTAAGGATTAGTTGTTGATTATTAGTAAAGAGATAAGTACTTACTTTTTATTGATTTGTAGTTGGAACAACAGGGTTCCTTGAATGGTTAAGTATAACTGGAACAATACAGACATCTTGTTAAAGGAGGACTCACTATGGGGATCTAATCACACAGAGGCAGTATGACCCAGCACTTGATGTGGCAGAGACAACTTGGGCACCTGTGTATATCCATTCCACACTTAGTGCATGCAAAATGCAAGCATGGCAATAATGGACAGAATGAATTTTGGGTATTGCAGTGAGGACATATTGAGGAGTAGGTGCATGAATCATCATCCTCCTCCTTATACTCCTCAATGTGGTGAGGAGTTTGCCTGCACACATGATGCTCAATATCGCTCATTGTCAGCCTTTCACTGCATGATGAGCATGTAAGAGAAGGTGCCAATTCTCTTTGTGGGGTGGGAAGGGCTGCTTCATCATCATCATTGTCTGAATTCATAGAGCTGTTTGGAGATGAAGAAGGAATAGGTGAAGGTGGTAAGGACCTGTATGGGTGTGGTGTGGTTTGACAAAATGGAGAAGGATCTGCACCAGATCTCCCATTTTTATACTATTACTAAGCTTTGGGATCGTTCTTAACAAGGCTTAATTTTTAAATTGAGAAGTACTGGAGTTGTGACTTACTGAGGGGTCTGGGGGTATGGAATACCCCCCAGTAAAATGGTGGTCTAGGGGTCCTCCCCCAGGAAATTATTGAAATATACTCTTGAATTGGTGCATTTTAATCGAATTTGAGCATTGTTTGTAATGCACATATAATATTACATAATATAAGTTACAAAAAAATAAAATTCAGGGTTTCAAAAATAAGGTATTTTAAACTATTTTGACGAAAACTTGAAAATCATAATTACAAAAGTCAAAAACTTAATCAGTCCAAATTAAAAAAAAGAATCATTCCCAGCTCGTTCAGATCTGGTTTAAAAAGAATGATTTCATTATCAATTTAGATAGCTGGAGCTCGTCCACTCTGGCGTCCTAAGAGGTACCAGTGCTGCACTCCAGCTGAAATTAAGCCCTCGTTCTTAACTATTAGGTACATTCACATTCAATTAAAAAAAAAAAGGATTCCACTAGTTTTGAGGGAGAATTTGAAAAAGATTTGGATCATTACCAATTAAATTAGTTTACCCATCAAGCCAACACTAAAAAAAGTGTTTCCATGATCATTTTGTGAATTCTTGTAAAATATCCCACCAATTCAAAGATTAGGTAATCTCGATTTGCGTTCAAACTGGCATTTTACATTCACTTTATTACCCACGCAAAAGTCTCAGAATGGTGTGCTAATCATTAAAATGTATAATAGTAGATCTTGTGGCACATTTAGCTAATATTATATTGATTCAATTTAATTCACACCACCTATATGAGAGCCTTAGAGTTTTCTGAATTCATGATGGAATAGCTGCAATCTTTCACCTCCTTTATTTCTGTAACAAAGACCTTCCCGGACTGGACCTTCATCAATTTGATTTTTTATATCTTCATGAGAAGATGCTTATGCAGTCTGGCAGAATCATTTTGAACTCTTGAAACACTCTGCACAAATTATAAAAATTTTGTTTCCCCATAGCTAATAGGCTACACTTTAAAAAGTCAAGTAATGAACCCCCTCAAGTAACTTTATCGGGCCACAATCTTGTAGAAGAAAGCTCAGAAAAATCCCAATTTTACCCCCTCCCCATCCCAAAATAATTTTACCTGGTAGGACATGGGTAAGCTCCCCCACCAAACCTGGGTGCGCCCCTGATGGTGTCTGGATCTATGGAGTTCAAAATATCAGCTTCTGAGTGCATTTTAACAGTAGATATTCTAAATTCTCGTTTGTCAAAGATGATCTTAATCTGGTTATAATTCTATTACCATCAATGGTTTAGAAGGAAGAGATTCTTGGGATTTGAATAATTTTGGGTCATAATAGGCCAGATCCTAGCTGAGGGCGCCCGCATGGTTACTGGAAGAATCAAGTCCATTCTTCAGTATAGTAGAGCCTACACCCTACAGTCGCAACACTCAACCCGGCCGCTCGGCTATATCGACGATAAGCCTTGTCGTAAAACGTCAGTTTTGGAACAGGAGGGCGCCAAAATTTCCAGGCTGGAGGGTGCACCGGGATACGTCCCGGTGTCCCAGCGGGCCAGCATGGGCCTGGCTGTATTGTATTCTGTATTGGTTCAGTTTTTAAAGGGCAGTAGCCTACCTACTGAGTAGGCTAATACTCAAGAGCTTTAACTGTATTTACATACCGTACTTGGTTACATACGGTACATATTTGAATGAATTCTCAAAAGGCTTCATTTGAGTTTCTATAATAATTTTAAAGCATATAAGAACAGCCTATTTAAAAAAAAAAAAACATATTTTTGATAATCCGGATGAGGTTTGGTCCCAATTAATCCGGATTATCGAAGTTCTACTGTATTCAATAATAACTATGAAGCAGATAACTTTCAATAACAACTTTGTGCAGTGGCGAAACCAGTGTAGGTTTACTGAGGTGCGATTATTGCTATAGTAATTGAAAACTTTTAAAAACTATGAAAATTATATTTCTGTGCAATATCTTTGAAAGACATCTTTCTTTGCAATTTCTTTGCTTGCCAGATTGGCTCTAATAATATATTCATATATATATATATGAATAATATGTGTGTGCAAAATGTATTAATCATAACCAATGCATTAATCAATGTTGGAATCATAACCTAACCTTGACATTCACTTTGTGATGTATTGAATTCAATTATGACTGAGAAGCAACTATCATAGCAAAGATAATATTTTAATACCTGATTAATGTCAAAACATATTATCTATCATATTTACTATGTTACATACCTTCAAGTTTTCATGTAGGAGAGGAATGAAAGCATTCCAAACCTCTGGTACAAACAATTATATTGTTGATTTTGAAATCTTAAACAAATAACTTGGACTTGTAATATTATGTCATATCAAACTTTGAACAGATTATCTTTTTCTAGCATTAAAGCCGGGTTTACACCGGAGTTATTAACATGTGTTACCAACAAAAAGTTATATAACATTTAGAAAGAGTCCAAAATGTCATGTAAAATTTGTTGATAACATGCCAAAAAGCTGTGTTAATAACATAACTTTTGTTATCCACAGAGTGTCGGTAGAGATCAAAGAGAAAATGTTATGTTGGCAACTTTTGTTATCAACACAAGTTGAGGCCGGTTTACACCAGAGTTATTAACAAAAATGTTTAATGTTAAATTAACCTTATTATCTATACCTTATTATTTAGGTTAATATGAAACCATTAAGGTTCCATTGGTGACACTTAACTTCATATATGTGTGTTCATGAATTTGCATTTTTTAATGTTTAATTAGATAATTACCTATTATTGAATAAAGATGATAATGTAATGTTTAAACTATTTTTTCACAAATGAAAGGCATATTTTAGTAATACGTTATTTACTATATATGTTACATACCTTCAAGTTTTCATGTAGGAGAGGAATGAAAGCATCGCAAACCTCTAGTACAAACAATGATATTGTTGATTTTGAAATCTTAAGCTGCGTTTACACCGGAGTTAATAACACGAGTTATTAACAAAAAGTTATTAACTTGACTGAATCGCCAAAAAATTTCTCTCAACAAAAGTTAATAACTCGTGTTATTAACAGAAAATTCCTTGTTATTAATAAGATTTATGTTACCGGTATCCATCAAGAGTCGGTAAAGATAAAAGGAAATGTGTTATGTTTTTTTTTTTTTTTAATAACAAAAGTTATAGCCTCTTTTAGCGCGTCAACTTTTGTTAATAACAGGTTCCTCTCTTCCCCGCAACCCCTGTACAGCTCCCTACCCCGTAACACCTAGAACTGCTGGCTGTGCATGAGCGTTGATAAACCATTTTGGTGGAGTGTTGTTAACTTTTGTTGATAACAAAACTAGCAGCCAAGAGAAAATGTTATTAACATATGTTAATGACTTTTGTTATTAACATCAGTTAATAACACAAATGTTAATAACTTGTGTTATTAACTCCGGTGTAAACGCGGCTTTAAACAAATAACTTGAACTTGTAAAAGAGTCTCCAGTTGCTAAAAAAACGCAAGGTCATCGCTAACTTTTCTTGTACCGTACTGGTACTGTACGGTACTGAGATTGCTTTCCTGTAATTTGTGTCTTGCTTGTCAATTACGTTTTCTAACACAATTATTAAGGACAAGTCACTACTGGTCATGCGTAGAAAGGTCTTGATGCTTCTATCACATCGTAATTCACCTGATAGGGGATCAATATCATCTTCTTGCAAGCCATTCAAAATATCAAATGAGGCAGAGGTAAGGTGGGATCCAGGAAGGTGGGGCGTTTGTTGATAACAAAAGTTACATGTCGCACTTGTGAAAATGTAACATTTTGTTATATAACTTCTCTTATGTATCATTGTTTGTAACAAAAATATTCTAACTTTTTGTTAATAACTCCGCTGTGAACCCAGCTTAAAGGATGTGTAGGCGCATAGACTTGTGCTACCGGTAGGCTACCTCTTCAATGATCATATAATCATGACAAATTAATGTTTGATGTATTGAATAGTGTCTTTGTAAGAAATGTAAGTTTAATTTCAGATCTGTTTGATATAATGGATGCTGACAAAGATCAGTGGATTGATAGAGATGATTACATCCGTATTTCAAAAGCAGAGGTTATGAACCAATACAAAGGTAAACTTCATCACTATGGATTGGGTCCTATATGTTAGTAGAAGATAATATGGAACTCCTAATCCAGTATCAGTTTGTGTTTGTGTTCACTTGGATTCATGTAGGCCGTTGTTCAAGAGACTGTTCTTGCTTATATTTGTATGAAACTACTCTATATGCAAAAAAGAGTGATATTAACCAAAATCTTGATGTACACAATTACAGAACAAGAAGCCGAGGACATTTAATGTACATGATAATAATACTCAGAGCCAAGGTCATTATCAATTAGTGAGCCACAATAGTAGCTTATTCAAACAAAAACCTAGTTAAATTGGTAGGAAACTCTACAACAAGCTTTTGCAGTTTTTAAAGAGTCTTCAAAATATAGAAATTTTTAAAATGCATTGAAAAAATTTCTATATTTTGAAGACTCTTCAGTTGATAAAGCTTTTTTATAGTGTACAGGAGTTCCTTCCACATCAAAATTATATAATTTGGCATATATGCCTCACCACAACTAATTGATACAGTAATTATAGTAATGTACACTAGTAAATGTGTATAGATAGATAAAGATACAGAAAAAGTAATGTACAAATTTTTATGAAGAATAAGTAGTAAACAAGCCTTGAAGATGGGTTTTAACAACTCGAAAACGTTTGGCCTTCAGAGTAAGTAAAATACTACGGTACTGTACTTATTTTCAATAAAGATTTGACTGCAAGTTGTTGAATTCACTTGAAAAGTTGATATTGTATGATTTATTGTTCATCTGATTTGTTTCATACTCCATAACTGGAGTCTCCAAAACGTAATCTACAAAAAAATTATTTAGAATTAGAAGCCATAACAATATAGGCTAATAATTATTCCTATGTTTTTTCTGGATGGCTGACTGAATTACCAACCTTAATCACAACACCTCCAATGTGCAAATGTGCAGATTTTCTTTAACTGCAGACTTTTTCCTCCTTGAAATAATAGTTTGTGTGTGTGTCTGTTTGTGTTTGTAGTTTGTATCTGAGCTCCAATTTAGCGCACAAGCATTGGCTTATGCTGGGGTATAGTAATTTATGGATCTACAAAGTAAGTTATTTTATTTCACAAGTTAGTTTGAAGTGACTGAAAATTGAATAAACTGACAAATATACATAAACAGAATTTATTAATTTCGAATTCCTTTAATTGCTATTACTTTATACTGAAGACTTCCGCAATGGCGGACACTTCAAACTAACTTGTGAGATACGAGCCGATATGGCCAAGTTGAAAATGAATGCTCCTGTGCAGAAAGGTCTCTATGGTCTAGTGGTTAAGGCGCTCAACCGGCAATTGAGAGGTCCGTGGTTCGATTCCCGGTGGTGACTGATGTTTTTGTACAGTGGCATTCATCGATTCCCATCAGCTTCTCAATGCTGTTGTCAGTGTCCGCCATTGCGGAAGTCTTCAGTATAAAGTAATAGCAATTAAAGGAATTCGAAATTAATAAATTCTGTTTATTTTATTTATTTCGTTATAGCCTATGATTAGGCTATGGTATGACTAGGCTTACTGGTAGTAAGCCTATTAATTTATGAAACAGATTTAGAATTTCTAAATTACACATTTGTTGTTTTTCTAATGATTTGATGTTGAATAAAGAAGTTTATTTATGTCTGTATCAAAACTGAAGCCGAATTATGTGATTATTTTTCAGGTGAGATAACTGAAATTCATCGAATTATTGGAAGTGGGATAAGGAGACAGGATTTCAATAACTATTTTAGGTAAGATAGTAAATTCACAGCTAATCAATCTATCAAACAGTTTCACATAATAAGATATATGGCATAGAAATCCAATATTCAGCATCAACATTTCTGACAAAATATTATTTCATGCATCGATTGTAGTATGACTGCCTTCAAGTCACAAGTGGGATGTAAGTTGAGACAAGAGCGAAGCGACTGTTTTTTTTTGTAGTTTATGTCTTGATGTCTTGGAGACTCCAGTAGAGAAGAATAAGATAAGTCAGAGGATAAGTCAAATATGAAGATTTCACTCTTCACTGGAAGTTCAAATTCGAGCTTCATGTGATCGGAGGGAAGGGGAAATCCCCCTCAAACGCTGTAGTAGAAGAAAAAGGAAAATAAAGAGTGTGTAGAAGGGAAATGATATAAACAGAAAACAATGGAAAGTAGAGGAAAATATTATGGAGAGTTTTCAAAGTGAAAAAGCGAGAGAAATGGGGCACCAGTGTCAAACCAACATTTAATTTTCTATTGCAAACATGGCGTGACTATGGGGGGATCAGGTGGATAAACTTCAGAAGAGATCCAGAAACAAAAGAAAATTTGCAATTTTATCAAGCCATGAGAGACAAACATTTTTAGCAAAAGAGTCAAAAATACATCTTAATTAACTGAGAATGTGGGTTTAGAGGGATTATTTCCAGGGAAGTACTCCGGCCACTCCTCTTGAATGAACAAACTAAGTCTGGAATAACTGTTAGAGAAGCCCTTCTTTTCCTTTTAAAATTCATTTTAAGTATGTTACATTACTATACACCAATCAGGTGAAGTGGGGGATCAGAAATAGCAGAGTGGAAATAGTTTTGAGTAGACCTGCTTTGAAGGTTAGCTACTTGAAAAAAATTCTAAGCACAACAGGGCAGATCTTGAACTAACAGAGATGCAAAAACTAGATGAGAATTTGACACACAATTTGAGTTTGATTAATGTTAGAATGGATGAATTTGTGTCTAGAATCAATTCAAGCTAGGAAACAATTTTCAGCTAGGAAAATGAGTCCAAACAAGTCATCTAAATCTAATTGTTAAAATAAAAATCAGTTAACTATGTGATCTGAAATATTAACCAAAACGTCACCAACAGCTCTTGAAGCTACTGTAGATGTAAAAGAAAAGGTTGCTAAACTATTGAGTGATCACACTGAATAAAAAACAAAATTAGAATCATCACTGAAAAATTCTGAGGAAGAACGCATGGATGCACAGACTGCAGTGATCTACTGGATAAAAGATTAAAACAAGAATATGAAGTTCAGAGTTTTTTCGAGCCAAGTGCAATTGTAAAGTCAGCTAAGGAACAATCAAAAAGATTTTGGTAGAAACAATTTTCTTATAGTACTACTGGGTGGCTCAAACAATATAAATGAACCTAGTCTAGAACATCTTCCTGAAATAAATGAAAAAATCAAAGAGATTGTGCCATTCAGCCAAAAAACTAATCTTATAATAAGTACAATTTCGTATAGGTTTGATAGGCCAGAGCTGAATGAAACCATTAAGTCAACAAATAAATGAATTCATAATACAATCAACAGCCTAAAAAATAAGAATTCTAAGCAATTGGGGATTTGTTTTTGCGAATGAAAGGCTGCAAAATGTAGGCGTAAATGGGTTTGAGCTGAAATGGTTTGAATCATATCTTATTGGGAGAAAACAATTTGTAGAACTATAACTACAGTAGTTGGGAGTAGTATAATAAATAATAAATCTAATACAAATACAAATACGAACAATCTTTATTCCATCTCAAATTTTTCACAATAAATCAGAATTCGACTTGATTACATAATTACACAGAATTCCTCCACAAAGACCAGTCGTCTGCGTATGGAGGAGAGTTCCATAGACAACAAAATGCAATCACAAAATAAAATAATAATAGTAATAAATTACATAACTTAAGTTAAAATTATATAAATAAATATTGGGAAATAAATAATTCATGATCCCGAGAAATGAAGAGGGCTATGAGATCACACCATGCGGGCCTCTAGTATCTAGTATTACATACAATATCTAGTATTAAGAACAAGTCTTTTTATTGCATTGTTTAATATTTTCAAAATTAATTATATTTGGCAATAATATTCACGAGAACGATGAACTTTTCACACTTTTCATAGTTCTGCTCTAATGATATGTTTGAAATTGCCATGTTTTTTATTCTTGTTTCCATATTGTTGTTTGCATTGTAAACATACTTTTATATTTTAAACTATTAAGAATTAAACGTGCAATACTTTTCCGAATATTAAGAACAAGTATTTTGATTGTATAATATTCCGTTAACTCATCATATTTCTGTCAGCTTATTAATTTTCATTCATTGGAAGTCTGCATACTGAAAATATGCAGAAATAGAATGAATAGATTTTTTTTTGTTTATGGAAAGGAAATGTTCTCCTTAATTGAGAACTTGAAAAATATTGTTGTTTTTTTCAGAACTCTAGAAAACTAACCATTTATGAGTTTGACAAGCTCTTTTGAATTCCATATTTCACTAGCAATGAGATAATAAGCCCTAGATGAAACTTCAGTTTTCACAAAATTCTTACTCAATTTCAGCTCACAATATTATTTAAAGAAACTGCTTGAACTGCTGTTTCGGAGCGCCTATTTTTTTAATTTTCCTGGGGAAGGACTCCACAACTCACTATGAGATAAAGACAGCTTAGTTCAAGGTACTGACAATTGAACAAACTGACAAATTTACTTAAACAGAACTTATTAATTTCGAATTCCTTTAAGTGCTATTAGTTTATACTGAAGACTCCCGCAATGGCGGATATTGACAACAGTATTGAATAGCTGATGGAAATCAATGAATGCTACTGTACAAAAATATCAGTCACCACCGGGAATCGAACCACGGACCTCCCAATTGCCGGTTGAGCGCCTTAACCACTAGACCTAGACCATGGAGACCTTTCTGCACAGCAGCATTCATTTTCAACTTGGCCATATCGGCTCGTATCTCACAAGTTAGTTTGAAGAGACTAACAATTGAATAAACTGACAAATATACATAATCAGAATTTATTAATTTCGAATTCCTTTTGTGGTTAAGGCGCTCAACCGGCAATTGGGAGGTCCGTGGTTCGATTCCCGGTGGTGACTGATATTTTTGTACAGTAGCATTCATCGATTTCCATCAGCTATTCAATATTGTTGTCAATATCCGCCATTGCGGAAGTCTTCAGTATAAACTAATAGCACTTAAAGGAATTCGAAATTAATAAATTCTGATAAAGACAGCTTTTTCAAGCTTTTATCTAGCATTGGCAATGCAAAAATTTCTCTAGAGGCGTCAATTTAGCCCTCGTAATTTTCAATGTAGGCTATTAACTACACAGAAAAAATGTGGAGACCATTATTCTAAGGAATTATTTGTATTTACAATATTGTAGAATGATTAGAATTTGGGTATGATGTATTCACTTTTTTGAAATAGAAGCAGAGAACTGAACTAAGAGCCAAATGTTTTTTAAGCTGAAGGGAAAAGCTCAAATGTATGGATAACTAAAACAAAAATTGGAGGGGAAGCTCTATAATTTTTTTTTCTTGAATTTTATCTTCTTATTATCATAAACAACACTTCAAGAAATCTGAAATACCTAATTTGACGACCCCCTCCCCTTTTTACTGCTCTGGTGACTGAACTATAATAATATGTGAAAACTGTGTTTTTAAAAAGAAGCCTAAACTCTCAAGGGCTATCAGATTTTTCATCCAGTAAAATAAAAGAGCTTCAAATCTTGTTTAATATTTGAGAAGACTTTTAAAGACTTTGAAGGAACAAGATTTGAAGGGATTGAAAGCAATTTGACAATACTTCAAAATACTTTTAAAGACTCATTAAAAATTCTTTTCAAAGATTGGACAAGATTTTAAAAGGTTTTCTGCAATCCCATTGATCGATCTCATCCAATAGAACGCGTCCAATTTGCTTCGAATTCCATCAAATCTTGTCCAAGATTTGACAAGACTTTATTAAAATCTTGTCAAACATTGAACAAGATTTGAAGCAATTTAATGCTGTTTATTTTATTTTATCGGATGAAATCTTGGTCCTGTACAGTGTATACGCCTTTAGAGAAGAAACAGAAAGACGAAGAGGGAAAAGAAAAAGAAGAGTGAGCGTAAGTGTGACAGTAGGAGTTATAATAATTATCATGAAGGAAGGCGAGAGAATGATATTATTCACTGTTTGTATTCAGTAGCTTCAAAGTGGAAGAAAATTGGCAACGTCGGTGTCAACGTTGCCGTTCCTTTTTGTCACCATAGTCGTGTGTATAATACCCCATATGGTTGGTATTTGAAGTACCCCTTATCGTCAGATCCATGCTTGTTCCAAAAAATTTAAATATTGATTTTTTCTTGTTATGGGTGTATTTATTTATAATTATTGACTATACATGTGGAATTTGAGAATGATTGGTGAATTAGAACACTAAGACCCCACATAGTGCGGAAAGTGTGTGCTACCCCTTTTGACCACTTGTACAAGTATGTGTGCGCTTGCCAGTTACAATCTACTAAACCGGATTTTTAGTAATTCCGTATCAGTACTATGTTTCCTGATTCCACAATAATGAGTTTCCTGTTTATAAATGCACTACAAGAATGCTACAAAATCAGTACATACCCAATCAACTGTATATAAGAAGGAAGCTCATATTGATACAATTTCGCTTTATACCTCGTAAGCCGGCCGCCATATTGAATTTGAAAAAAATAAATATATACATCGCTGGGCCTAGGAATAACGAACATCCATATGAAAAATCATAGCAATTGGTCTAGGCGTTCGTCTGTAATCGTGAGACAGAGAGACAGAGGAAATGCTGATTGTCTTAAAGGATAGACCTCACTATCGTTCGGTCAACTATATATCAATTGGTTGACGTGGAGCTTAATTTTGATGTGAAAGCAACTCTTGTACACTATAAAAAACTTTATATACTAAATATTTTCTCAATTGCTTTTTAAAAATATTTCTATATTTTCAATACTTATATTTTGTTGCTTATCTTTTTCGAGCTATGTTTCTCATCTGTCAATATAACTAACTTATTATTAAATACGGTAGCTCAAGAAATCCTAATAAGAGTATAATTGAAATATCGCTCAGTTAGATTAGAGTCTCACAATTTGCATTAGTAATAATATTATTTCCAGTTTTTGATTAGTCTACCAACATCCTGAAGAGTTACAAAAGATGTAATTAATTGTGTCACCACCACCAAAAGAGTTAGAAATTGCATCAAAAGTGAAGAAATATTCTATGTAAACTCGTTTGGTCCTTGGATACTCCGTTGTATCGTTTATTCGTTATTGATAACTACCAAAATATCATCACCAACACAAGCGAATAAAATTCCTTCAATAATAAATTATTTATAGTTGGATGGTTTTAAACTTTTTCCAAAACTGAATGTTTGTTCTTTGTTTCACCATCTTTTCTAGGCTGAAACCAGTTGATTTAGAGACAATCAATGGAGGAAAGAATTACACCTCAAAGAATTTGAAAGATTGCTTTGCCATAAAAAATGAACGATCAAAAACGTTTTTTGGAAAAAAAAGATTCCGTACACCTCAAGGTAATTTATCTAATTGCCAATTGCACAGCCGCCCATGAAAATATGGCTGATCACCTGACTCAAAGATCAATTTGGTTCAAGGTTTACAATACAGGAGGGCTGATCATTGTTGGACCGGCTTTTCCTATTTGACCAGGGATTTTGACAAAAGTTCAGTTGAACAAAATGTCAATTTTGTATAAAAAGTTTGTTGTTTTACTTATTTTTTTATATTGTTGGTTATAAGTAGACATATTATACTTACACTGTCTAGACAGTATAGGTACACACTTTTTTGTAGATTATATATTGGGGACTCCATTTACGTATTGGAGAATAAGATGAGTCAGATATCAAAAATTGTTCAATCTTATACACTAGTTACCATAATTACGGTATCAATTAGTTGAGGTGAGGCTTGAATCACCTGTGTAGCCAGACCCTGTGTAAAGGTGAGAGTAGACTGTTGAGCATAGAGCTTCAGAATCTGTTTCGGTGGGCTAGGAATAGAATGATACAACTCTGTTAGCTCAGTGAGGAAAGTAATTGCAGCCTATACCTTACTTAATCTGAACCAAAAAGTCACCTGCAGCTCAAATCGGCTATGGTACTATAGATACATGGACATTTTATCATACAAAATCATATTAATAATATATTGATTTTAATGAATAATAAGCCGAAATTGTCACAACCACATTTATTAAAACTTTGAGAAACTAATTTCGGTTGTTACACCATTATCAATCTCAATCAAACTGAAAACCAAAGTACAGAGAAGCCTTATACATGGAATGATACTATTGGCTAAGAGGGAAAGAGGTTGACCTTAATCGGACGTTGTGATTGGCTGTCAAGTCACGCCCCCTGGTGGGAGGAGTAACAAGCTAAAATACGAGTCAAATCAATATCTAAACACTGTGAACATCAAGAAGGCAACAAAGAAGAAACAAATTCGTAATAAGGCTAGAATTTAATCAAATTAAAATTAAAAAATTTAGAAGCTCACTGAAATGTAATCAAGATCAACTGAGAAATACATGTAAGAACTGCTTTTTAAATGTAGGCTGGAATTATAATGGAACCAAGTTAGTTGTATTGAATTGTTTAAAATAAATTGGTCATTTAAATCAGTTATGGAATCGTTTTTTACCAACTTAGTTATCTCCAAAGCTTCTAAAATGTTCAATTGTCTTTCTTTGCCAATCAAATGCAGAAATTCAACATTTTCTTCAACCTTGAACTGCACAAACTTGCAGCTTTCAATAGTATGATTTATAGAGCTTTAACCATTCCAATGAGCAATCATCACTTTGAAAAAGAGATTAGTACGATTAAACAGATAGCTATTACAAATGGATATGAGGAAATCATTGTCAATAAAATTTTAAATAAAATAAGTAGGAGACTAGCAATCAGTGCTAGCATTGCTGTAACTGAAACTGGGGAAAGGTCATGGATAACGGTGCCTTATCTTGGCCCAGTTTCTGATAAATTAGGAAAACAACTGAAAAAGAACGGTTTTGATGTAGCTTTTCAAACCAAACCAATTTTAAAGAACTTATTTGGGTGTAGTAAGAAAAAATTGATATCTGGGATGAAAGTGGGATTTATAAATTGAATTGCGGTGATTGTAATGCTTGTTATGTGGGTCAGACTGGTTGAAGTTTCAAATGTAGAGTAAATGAACATATCAGGGATTGGAAAACCCAAAAAGGAGATTCAAATTTTGCAGAACATCTCATTAATAATAGACACAAGTTCAAGGCTGAAGAAAATGTTGAATTTTTGCATTTGATTGGCAAAGGCAGACAATTGAACATTTTAGAAGCTTTGGAGATAACTAAGTTGGTAAAAAAACGATTCCATAACTAATTTAAATGACCAAATTTATTTTAACCATTTCAATACAACTAACTTGGTTTCATTATAATTCCAGCCTACATTTGGAAAGCAGTTCTTACATGTATTTCTCAGTTGACCTTGATTGCATTTCAGTGAGCTTATAAATTTTTTAATTTTAATTTGATTAAATTCTAGCCTTATTACGAATTTTTTTCTTCTTTGTTGCCTTCTTGATGTTCACAGTGTTTAGTTATTGATTTGACTCATATTTTAGCTTGTTACTCCTCCCACCAGGGGGCGTGACTTGACAGCCAATCACAGTGTCCGATTAAGGTCAACTTCTTTCCCTCTTAGCCAATAGTATCATTCCATGTACAGTATTATATAAGGCTTCTCTGTACTTTAGTTTTCAGTTTGATTGAGATTGATAATGGTGTAACAACCAAAACTAGTTTCTCGAAGTTTTAATAAATGTGGTTGTGACAATTTCGTCTTATTATTCATTATGGATACCTTCCACAATATCACCTTTGCCATTACTAAGAAAGGTATATTGATTTATTAAAACAAATCAATGTGAACTTTCATTCGCAAAAAATGTTTTGAAAGCTGTACAATTACTAAATGCAGTGCTAGCGCATTGGAAATTCTCTTTCCTAAATTGGCTAGTACAGAGATCAGTTTTGATCAAAGATCCGTGATTGTCCTTTGTTTGTCAAATCCAATTTCAGCTTGGTCAGTAATTGGGGATCAAATTTTGAACAACATTTGTGCAACTAGAACTCTTGAGTTAGAATCTCACTAACACAATCATGTTATCCTACTTGAATATCAACAGACATTTATTTCTACAATATATATTGTCAGGTGCTCTAACACTAAACTAGTCCTGTAACACTTGAAAGTAACACTCGAACCTTATTCACACAATTAAAATAACAGCATAAAACTGGTGAGTAATTATAACTCAAAACATTAATTATGCACCAAAAAATAATGACAATAAATAAACAAAACAAGAAAAACAGAGATTTTGGACAAAACTTTGAATAGAAATGGCTAGAATCCCAAACAATGATGTCAAGATTCTACTTCGAGACTTTAATGCATAGATTGGTGAGGAATACAAGTATAAAGAGGCAAATGGACACTATCCTGTGCATATAAGTTCACCAACAAGAACGGTTCAAGATTGATAGAGTTATGCCAGCAAATAAACCTAAAAATTATGTCAACCTCCCTTCAGAAAAAGACCAACATACAAAATACATGGCGATCACCAATTTTATCAGGGAAATTCCAAATTTTCTTAGTAATGAATTATGAATTCCAAATTGGTCATGTTGCCATATCATACAACTATCAAAAAGAAATATATGATGTTCAAGTCCCAGATGTGCAAATATAGATTAAGACCATTATTTAAGTAGAATTGAGAATAAATGCATACCCAAAGAAAATTCAACTGTCAGTCACAGAATTCAGTCCCAAAATTCAACTTGAAAAGAATAAAAGAGTCAAAAATATCAGAAAATTAAGAAGAATAGCACGCAGAAGTCTGGTGGGAATTCAAGACAAAAATTATTTAAAAACCGCAAAAGAATTAATTCCTTGTCACAAAAAACCAAAACATCCTTGGTGGAATGTAAAATGCATGGGAAGAGAGAAAGCAGGCATTTCAAAATTATAATTACAAAAAAACAGAGGAAACACAAGACAAACTTATTGGAGTTTGTAGACAAACATCCAAGATCTTGAGAATAACCAAAGAAAAGTATGTGAATTAGCAATAATTACTATCAATTGAAGAACATTTCAAGAATTCTAATACACATGATTTTCATAAAGAATCTGCAAATCAAAGGGTGTCTACCAAGAACCTTTGACTTTTAAAACAAGATGGCGAACTAGCTTTGAGAAATAAGGAAAATTGACATGAATTGGCTTCTTATTTTTCACAACTAGGCTACTAAATTGTCCAGACCCAAAGAGAAAATTTAAAAGCTGCCACTAGAAACAATAACACGTAACTCTCAACCACTAAGACAAGAAGACATCTCACAAATTAAAGAGCTAAAAAATAACACAGCACCAGGAGAGGATGGAATTGCAAATATTCACAGGTGAGCATTTTGATAGCCCCTTTGTTATGAGTCTTTTTTTTTGAGTGACGGAAATTTCAACAACTAAGACATTTAAATTCAAATCAATGTAAAAAAAGCCAAATATCATGTGAAACTCGAACTAACACAAGACAACTAGATCAAATACAAGACAATAATACAAATTAACATTCCTGCTTCAGCAAAGCTAAGCTTGTGCATGTTAAACTTCACACTTAGAAGGAGATTATTACTTGGTGAGTCACAATAGTAGCTCATTCAAACAAAAACCTAGTTACATTGGTAGGAAAGTCTACAACAAGCTACTGCAGTTTTCAAAGAGTCTTGAAAATATAAAAATATTTAAAAAACAACTGAAAAAATATTTAGTTGATAAAGCTTTTTATATTGTACAAGAGTTCCACATCAAAATTAAGCTTCAACTCAACTAAAATGAGAAAGCAGGTTAGAATCCCAAACAATGATGTCAAGATTCTACTTGGAGACTTTAATGCATAGATTGGTGAGGAATGCAAGTATAAAAAGGGATCAAAATAATTGAATTTTCATTTGTCATGAAAGTAATTATGGTAAACTAGTGTATGAGATTGTATAATTATTGTTGATTTGACTTGTCTCTTACTCCTTAACTGGAGTCTCAAACACGTAATCTACAAAAAATAACAATATGTTGACTTTTTCACCAGCTTCCACATTAGGCAACAGTTTTTAAAACCTTCATTTGCTATGAAGTGTTTCAATTTTTGAAATTACTCTTGAAATTCGAATCCATGGTGATCCAAAACTGAGTCATACAACTAACTACCAATCCACTGTAGAACCAATTATGCAACAGCAACTTAATTTCCTTCAGACAACCAGGAGGAACCTCTACAGATGGTTATTTCCCAAAATACGTAGGAATAGACAAGAAGAATAGGAGCAATAAGAATAAACAAAAGGGAAATTTTCAAGGGAAGTTATCAGGTAGAAACAGGAAGTCAGGTACCATAGCCCCCTCATATCTCCATAACTCATAAATTAATAAGAATAGAAAGTTCAAATGATTATCTTAGCTGCCATAATAAGTTTTTCTTGTTTTTTTACAGAAGTAGCAGATTTTCTGAGAACTAGATATGGGGGCATACCTACAAATGATCCTAGGTATCACTTTACAAATCAATATTAGCTGAGAAATAACATTTTTTACAGTTTTGTAGTCAGGATAACATGAGAAATCGATTGAAACCATAATATTTAAGAAAACAGACATGACATTTGATGTAAATATTAGTCTTAAACGTTTTCAGATGATAAGGTCAATAATCAACTTGAAGTCTAAAATAATAACACCGTGCATTCAAGAAATTTGTTGCAAGATGAAAATGGAAGATTCCAAAAACATCCTGAAACTAGAAGAGGTACTGTAGTATCAGAAGAGAGAAGAAAGACAACATCGGAGAGAATGAAGGAGTACTGGAAAGAGGCATCCATGTTCCATGATGTAATAATTATTGATTCAACGTACTCCAAAGTGGGTGATTTGAAAAAAAAATAAGAATAAAGATATTTGTTGAAAGATGAAAATAGAAGATTCCAAGAACATCCTCAAGCTAGAAGAGGCACTGAAGTATCAGAGGAGAGAAGAAAGACAACATTGGAGAGAATTAATTGAGTACTGAAAGAAACAGAGAGAAGCATTAATGGAGAAATAATTGATTCAACGTACCCCAAAGTGCGTGATTCAAAAAAAGAGAGAAAACATGTCTGAACTATATGACCATAAAATGGTTGTATCTTTAACATCCAATTAAAAATATAGAAATTCTATGTACTGTCAATATGATGAACATCTGATAACTTCATGATATTTATATATCTTCGAGTGTTGTTTTAAGTGAATCTGAAATTTTTGCCTGTTACTTCAAACATTAATTATTTATTAACATATGTTTTGAAAATTACCCCAACCTACTCCAAATAGGGTGAAATGCAAAAAGCAGTCAAATAATACAGTGATGAGGCCAATAAATAGTCTATGGAGACTTTATATTATTCAGGGAAAAGTCATTGTACTAGTCTTGTCATTCATACTAGAGTAATCTATATCTCAACTAATTGACTCCAGAATAATATGGAAATTTGGAAATATGTTGTGTAACATGCAGTACGGTTTCACTACAAGAAATATATTATTTGAAATAGGATGATAATTCACAGTGTGTTCTAAAAAAATAATTCTAGTGTGTTCTAAAAAAATAATATTTGAAGTTTAATAATAGACTTGTGTGATCAGTTTGATAGAATAGTTTGCAACTGATTTGTAAAAGTGGTTCGGAACCCACCTAGGTTTCATCCTCCAAAAAAAAATAATATTCACATCAAATGCCAGGTTTGTTTTCTCCAATATTATGATTTCAGTCATTTTCTCATGTTATCCTGACTACAAAACAGTCTTAAAAAATTCATCGTTTAAAAAAATTCATAAGATGTTTGTATTTTTAATATCAAAGATACAAACATGCAATGGATTCTGAGACATGTTATCATACTGGAGCTTTGGTATTCATAAGTATCTTCATAATTATATTGTAATGTATTTCATGCTTGTAAAGTTTCTCTTAAATATTATAATGGTTATATGTGTTGATTACTGAATAACTTATAAATAGATATATAATAAAAATCCAATTGAAATTGATTATAATGGAATAAAACGAATAGACTAAAATCAATCTTTTATTGAACTTGATCCTGAACAATTATCTCATTAATAAGACATAGTAATGTTAATAATAATTATTAAAAAGTAATTAATGGATAAAAATAGTGAATTATTCATCATAAAATGATCATTGGTCATTATTAGATGAATTCATTAGCTCCAGACGCCTGTTCTTCATTTCCAGGTTGCAGAATAAACTACTTGTGAATGTCTAATAATTCAGATTAATTTGCCTCAGCTTAACTCAGTGGCTATATTTTATGACCAGACAAATGTCTCAGGACCAATCTCAATACACATAACTATTTCTGTCTTTCCCACTCATATGTCACAACTGAATCATCATGATGAGTCTTCTTAATGACAGGAAAAATATGTCAATCCCATTGGTGTACAAAGCGGCTCTCAAATACATAATAACTATTTATATCTTCAGATAATATTTATAGCTACCATAATTATTAAATATTATATATCAATTTACTCATCTAAAAATAGTATTATTATATCATTAATTTTTTCAAGTAACAAATCTTCAGATTTTTTTGACTCAATATACAATGGCAACTCTATTCAACTTTATTATGGTCAATTCGAAAATCATATATCCCAACCTAACCTGACCTAACCTTATGCAAAAAATATATGCTTATATCAAGCTCAATTATGCAGATTCTGCACATTTAACATGCACTGTAGCTTGAGAAACTAATAAATTGATTGGCTCTCATATTTCAAAATTGTTTTATGCCATATCATATATGATGATTTTTGATGTTTTATATTTCCAACAATTATCAGGTGAAAACATAGTGAACAAGTTCATGATAATCTCTTAAGAAGAAATTTATTATCAAGTAGAATTATTTTATGTGATAAGTGAAATTGTGTAATTAGAACTATAATACATATGTTGGCAACATATTTTATATTATGCTAACCAATGTGATTGACATCTTTGTCCTAATGGTAATGGTAAATTCCATCAGATGAAATATGAAAAGAGATCCAATGGTCGGTTGAAATGAACAAGGACGACTGTTTTCCTTTGGACTGTGATGTTATAATGATAAGAAATCAGCATATTAATATATTACATCGGTTGAGACTTGAGAGTATATCTTAGAGTTATTGATCACTTTATCAATAATGCATGGCTCTAACCTACAACAAAGAGTAGAGTTACGGCCATTGTTAAAAAATAGCCATGGTAGAGCTGATAGATCATCATAATTATAAATATGTATAACAACTACAACAACATTGGTGTTCATCTATAGTGAAGTAGGAGCCGCCTGAAGTCACCAAATAGCTGCTCAAGATGATGTCAGGACGTCAGCTACATTTTTCTGAATTTACGCTCCCACCACTTTCTTTCACCTCCATGCACTTGTAGACTAAGCGACATGGCAGGGTTGGTGTTAACTATTTGTATGTTAGAGTTGATGGTCTCTACTATACAGAGTGGTCAATATGTATGGGAACTCCTAAATAAATTGGAAATTGTTTACTGTAACTTCCAGAATAAGTTATTGGTCAACTACTCTTCCTTTTGACATACAACTGAATTTCTACCCCTTCTCAGGGGGTGACCAAGGGGTTGTAACTCAAATACTTTAAATGTGAACACCCATTGTGTGACACATAATTTTAAAGGTCTCTTTAAAAAAAGAAAAATCACATAAATAAAACTTTTCTACAATACTTGTATCCAAAATGGCGGCCGATTGAAATTTTGGTTTTCAAATAAATAATTGGTATAGTAATGACACCTAAAACTTATATAAAATGTATGTTTTAAATTCGCAAATAATATCTAATAAACAATTTACTAAATAAATAGCAGTTTTTTCAATGTATTTTGGTATTTGTTCAATAACATTTTCATCAAACATGAACATTTTTAGTGTCATTACTATACCAATTATTTATTTGAAAACCAAAATTTTAATCAGCTACCATTTTGGACACAATTATTGTAGAAAATTTTTATTTGTGTATTTTTTTTTTTTGGTTTTAAAGAGACCTTTAAAATGATGAGTCACACAATGGGTGATCCAATTAAAAATATTTGAGTTAAAACCTCTTGCCCCCCTCCCTGAGAAGGGGTGGAATTCCAGTTGTACACCAGAAGAAATAATAGTAGTTGGCCAATAACTTATCTTGAAAGTGACAGTATTCCAGCTAAAACAATTTTCAATTTATTTAGTAGTTCCCATACATATGGACCACTCTGTATATCACAGCTGCCGGCGTATGGTCTCATATATCTGGCAACACTGCAATTACAGCCGCCTAATTTGATGATGTGAAGATCCATTTCAATTTTGTAGACTTGATAAGGCTAGTTCAATTCGATAGTATTACTTTCTTGGTCCAAATAAGTCTGAATTTTGAACTTTGCCAGCAGTGTCGATTTTGTTGGAAAATTTTTACAGTTTATAACAAGGCCTGAATAGAATTTGTTTTTTTTTTAGTGTTCGATATGACTCTTAAGCCACGTCTCCACCAACCAAACATGCTTGGCAAACAGTGTTTGCTGGGATCAGCTGTTGTTGCAAAAAATAATTTGGAGTTGGTTTGGTGTGGACGCCTTCTCAAACATTATGATCGGTGTGGTGGGAATAGTGGCGGGAACCTGTTGTTGGTCATCACTGTTCGCTCACAGACCGAAAATTTCAATTGAACTCACGAACATGTTCGGTGACCCATATGTTTAATGTTTGTCCGTTTTTTGTATTCACCAACAATTTTTGGCAGACGTGTTCGGTTGGTGGAGACGCGGCTTTAACAGAACTATTAGTTCTATATTGGGTCCTATTTCTATATTTATTTCCAATTATTTAGAACATAATCAGCTGTGGTCTCATTCACAATATTATTCCAGTAGCCGAGTATCATTTAGGTGATTCCAGGAAAAACATTATAACTTAGTACCAGTGGCAGATCCAGGAGGTGATTTCGGGGGGGGGGGGGGGGCAAACACCGGGGGGTTTCGGGGGTATGGAATACCCCCAACCAAAGGGGGGTCCGGGGGCCCAACCCCAGAAAATTTTTGGATTTTTTAATAGAAAATGGTGTATTTTGACATAGTGTTTAGTGCCCCTCATAATGTTATCATGGATAGCACTTTTTTATCAATATGTCTATACAAATTTGTATTTGTATCAGTAATTTGTATTCCTCACCGTTTTACCTGATATATATTTATGTCATTGTATTTTTTCTTATAAATTAAGTTTTCAAGTTGTTACATATCAAATTTCAAATGAGTTCTCATCCAATTTACTAAATAATTATTGAGCACATTTTTTCAGATATAAAGATATCAATATGGATAAGGTTATCTAAAGAAGTTGTTGCAAGGGTACGGTAACTGATAGTATGAGATCCAATGAACCTGAAAATGTTCTAAATAATATTTTTATTGAGTTTAAGACACCTACTGTTTTTCCAAAATATAGTCTATTAATGTGATTTCATGAGTCCAGTAGGCCTACCCAGGTACTTTGGTGGGAGAAAACATAGAGCAGTCTTCTTCTAGAATTTCCATGTATTTTTAGTCACAATCGGAACTCTGGCACCTTAAAAAACGCTTGTTTCACTAAATATTAGTATTATTTTACTAAAAAACCCGAAAAAGTTGGTTTTAGATGTCTGCCATATTGGTAATATTTCTAAAACCCAATTTTCTAAAACCCAAAACAGAAATCACATATTTAAATTCTGAAAACCACAGAGAATAATATAATCATTCCACAATTATTGCTCTAGAATTTTATCTTCTGCTGTAAATTGCCGGAATATGGAATTTTGGCCGCCATCTTGCAAATATTTTGTGAGGCAAGCATTTTTTGAGGTGCGAAAGTTCAAATTCATATTCAGCACCTGAAAATACAAAAGAATCTGCTGAGAAAACACTACTATCCTATAATAATTTACCTTACCGAAAAACTAAGAAGGTACTGGACCAAAAGTATACTGCATGGTACCAAGTATAATTATTGACAACATCAAGAATGATAAATGATCGAATGATATTGAAGGATACATAGACTAATTATTATTTGAAATAAAAATGTCATGTCGAAAATCATTAACATTGATAATTTTAATTCTAAATAAAACTGTAGTTTATGATTTATAATTAAATGTCATAATTATAAATCATAAACTACAGTTTTTTTTGTAGATTACGACTTGGAGACTCACTTTTTAAGGGACAATAAGACAGGTCAGATAAACAATTATACAATCTTTCACACTAGTTACCATAATAATTATGGTACATAAACTACTACAACAATTAGTTGAGTTGAGGCTTAATTTTCATGTGAAAATATTATTTTTAATTTTTAAAAATATTTCTATATTTTTAAATTTCTTAAAACTGTAGTAGCTTGTTGCAGAGTCTCCTACCAATATAACTAGGCTTTTGTTTGAATAAGTACTATTGTGACTCACCAAGTGATAATTTCATCATCTGCTTGTATTATAATCGTGTATGACAAGATTTTGGTAAATATCACTGTTTTTTACGCATAAAGTAGCTTCATACACATATAAGCTTATACCACTCTTGAACAACAGCCTACATGAATCTAACCTATTTACTCTTCCATACAACTAACAGCTTTCTTTTGGATCTTAAACACCCTATCAAGGCTTTATTTTGATGAATCACCCCTTACTAAGATATATATATCTTAGTAAGGGGTGATTATAGTATATTATAGTATAGTATCTTACAGTAGCTTATTCAAACAAAACCCTAGTTTTTGGTAGGAGACTCTACAACAAGCTACCACAGTTTTTAAAGATGAGTCTTGAAAATATAGAAATATTAAAAAAAACAATTGAAAAACTATTTAGTTGATAAAGCTTTTTATAGAGTACAAGAGTTCCTTTCACATCAAAATTGAGCCTCACCCCAATTAATATATATTGATATAGTAATTATGGTAACTAGAGTATAAGAGTATAACTGTTGATCTGACTTGTCTTATACTCCTTAACTGGTGTCTCCAAGATGTAATCTACAAAGAAAATGAATAGTATACCTTATAATATGTGACAGAAAGAGCACATGGTATGCTGTAAAAAGTACCTTTTTGTCATTTAATCTAGCAAGCTGTCGCTGGACACATACCCGAGATGAAATTTTACAACATTTTATCTCAATGTATGGAGCTCAGGTTCTATCGAACAAAACTCCTAGGTTTTTCTTTGAATAAGCTACCATTGTGACTCTTCACAGTATTATCATAAAATAAACTTGTTAAAGTTAAACACGCGTAATGCTAATATAAAAGAAACAAAACGGGAAGTAAGTGAGATTATGAGTAGGCCCAACTTCCTATCTGAGTTCCGCAGATAAATTTTTTGAGCCTACTCATTTTACTCATGTTGCATTTGCTATTGTCCCATCATTAAATTTGAATTAGTTCGTTGCTGACAGCATCAAGAAGAAGAGTATTGGACACATTCAATAAAAGGAAAACTCAACACAATAAAAAGCATTGTATATGCTAATCCAATATAACATTTTTCAGGTGAGTAACTTAATTAAATACTATTATTATTCAATAATTAAATATTATTATTAAAGTGATAGGGTACGGTATTATTTGAAACTACTAGAAAGATATTTTTGTCCCAGAGATGAAGCTCAGATTTTTGCTATGTTGAAGAATGTTGATATAAATTTCCATTATCTATTTATTTTATTTGGCCAACTTATTTCAATAATTGTTACTTTCCATCTGTACTTTACACGGTGGCGCAAACAGGGAGGAGGGCTTTTATTGTAGATTACGTCTTGGAGAATTCAGTTGATGAGTACTTCAAGACAAGTCAGATCAACAATATTATAAAATCTTATAAACTAGTTACCATAGTTACTATATCAATTGAATGAATGAATAATTTTCATAAGTCAAAAACACAAAACATTTCTTACATAATAAAAATCTCTTACAACAAATGAAAAGGTTTGCATGCCAAGGCTACGTAGAGCCTGTGTGGGATGGCACACATGAAGATAATAATAAAAGAGTATAAGCTCTAGGAGGGCTGAAGTCCAGACCGGTCAAAAGGAAGTAATAACTCTAAGAGATAGACAACATAAACAAACTTTCAAATACTGTTATGATAACAACACACTGCTATGATCAGCGAACACATAAGACCAATAGAACGAGCATAGCATTACAGTAGGTGAAGCTAAGTTCGCCATCCATGTAGTAGATAGAAAGAAGAAATCGAGTTTTTGAGAGCAGAAAATTTCAATACGTGCTCTCGAAATAAACTGCAGTTTAACACACTTAGGATTGAGATATAACTTTCAAACTTGGCATGGGTTGGGCAAATATAACAGTGGTATTATAAAAGTTGATGGTTACCTCTATATATTTGAATTATAAACTTAAAAAAACACTTTTAAATGGAAATTAACTCACGTTATGGCGTGACGGCCGTTTCGCTCTGTTGTCTAGAGCATCTTCAGATGACCCACAGTACACTGACTTAAGGTATCCTTAAGTCAGTGTACTGTGGGTCGTCTGACGATGCTCTAGACAACAGAGCGAAACGGCCGTCAATCCATAACGTGAGTTAATTTCCATTTAAAAGTGTTTTTTTTAAGTTTATATTACATATTAGTGGAAACAAGATGGATCTACAACATCATATTTGAATTAGTTGTTTAAAGTTATATTTTTTGTCCAAGTTTCAAACCATGACATAAAAATGTGAGTCAGCTACAAAGATTTTCATCTTTTGGGTAGAGATTCCATCAAAGCAAGAAAGTTGTACAGAAATAATGGAATGATTTTTTCATGATTTTTATTTTAATCTATGACACACTCTGGATACAATATGTTAGGTTTAAGTGCAACGTTGAAACGCAATTGAGATGGCGCACTGTCGTCAGCTGGCTTGTGCATCAGGGGACACAAAGACAATTCTTCACTTATTTCTTGTGTTGTATGCTATGTATTTAATACTTCCAGGGAGGAATACTATTGTAATGTAATAATATTATAGTTGGATTGTTTTTGGTAAATTATTGATTAAACTAGTCCAACCTTCAAATCTTTCCATTATGAATGCAAGTGAAAAATCCAAATAGAAAAATGTTTATTAGAACAATTACATTAATAAATAAAAACATCTTTAAAGTCATGTAACTAAATTGAATCATATAAATCAATGACTACAAAAAGTTGAACGTTTACTCAATTTGTCTAATGGGGAAATAGCCCAGGGGCGTATTCAAGAGGGGGTCCCCGGGTCCGGACCCCCCCCCTCCATTTGAGATGATTAAGCACTAGATAGAATGCTTTTTTGCTGTAGGAAAGGTCCTTGAGAATAATTCTATACCAGTGATAATAATTCCAATGAACAAAATTTAATCTAGACGGAATTAATACTACAATATTGGAGTGTTGAGAACTGAACTGAGCATGGCGGCTGTTATTGTAGCATGTTTAGTCTATCTTTATATGATAGAGGAGAGAACTTTAATGTATAGTACATTATCGAGGAAGAGTGGGTTAGAATTTCATAATAAGACTGGGAGAAGTCATTAGTCTAGAAAAAACCTATTATAGTAGCATAGCTCGCAAATGTTGACATTTTTCCATGATAAAATAACAAAATGATTTTATAGACTTCCGTTTAAGCTTTTCAACTGTCCAGAAGCTCAGTTTCTGCGTGGATCACGGTCGGTGTTATAAACAGATTCACGGCCTGGCAATAGCCTACAGCGAGCTGATATACATTGGCTCTATAGATGGGTGACGTCAGCTGGCAGCTCTCCCACTTTCCAGCGCCGTATTCTCAAGGCAATTGAAGTTTGGGCTCAGCCCTGAGCAGTTGTAATTACGTTCCATTCCATATGGCTCCCTGTTCCACAGTTTGCATTCCGCCGGAAGAGTGCGTAATACTTTGTCTGGACAACACCAATATGGAAAGTGAACTATTAATAGCATTATTTATTAATTAACTCGTATTATTTATAACTTACTTTTTATTAGTAAGTTAATGTGAACAATGAATTTAAATCATGTTCACAGTTTAATTTGCAGAAAGTTTTCGACATTGCCATTGGAGGTAAAAAACAAATTGATGAGTTAGGCACACATCAGCCCAAAGATTTTAAGCTTGTTGTCACATACACAAAGCAAAAAAGAGACTTTTGTACCTTGTGTTTCGATAAAAAGCTGTGGTTAACTCCAAGCATTGAAGAACTAGCTTTATTTTGTTTTTATTGTTTATGTTTTGTTAATAAGGGAAAAGATAATCTTTGGATGAAAACTGGCTGTAAGGATGTTAAACACTTGAGTGAGAAAATAAAAAAAACACGAGGAAAATAGCACTAATTGAACCAATGTAATTAAATATCCAGCCAAAGATTGCATCTACAGTGGTAGCCTAAGTTTGTTATTGCTTTAATACTTGAATTTATTGGAGATGTTAGAGAGGGATGCATTTCACTTCTGAAAAGAAGCTTCATCAGCCTAAAATTTAGTTCATTGACCAATCCTCTACACTCCTCTTGACTGTAATAATTACCAGTATTTTTATCCATTTCTTTTTTCTCACGAATAAAGACAATACTAGCCTATACCGTAAACCCTAATTTTTTTTTCAAATTGGCCATTCCACCATAAGTTTTATAAATTGTCTGTTGGGAAAAGGCAGTACCGTTTCAACAGATGATTTCAAAAAATCCAAGGATTCATCTTGAATACTGGTTGGTTTTTACAATATTCTGACTGAAATAGTCCTCATGACCGACCCACAGGAGTAGGCCTATTTAGAAATTAGCCCCACCAGTGAAAAACTTGACACGCCACTACTGCCCTGATGTGTATCTTATTGAGAGGGTACTAGAGAAGAAAGGTAACAAATTGTATGTGAAATGGTTGGGCTTTGATTCGAAATACAATTCATGGATTGATAATAATAGTGTTGTCAGAAAAAAATTATATTGTCTCTGTATTGAAAAATGAAGTTGAAACAGCACAGATCAAAACTACCACTGATCAACTTTGATAAGTATTTAAATGAGAAGAACAGAAAGCAACAAATGAGACACAGTGTACTTTTGAATTGTGTCTGGACCATCCAATGTTGGAAAAACCAATACCGATTTTAATTTATTATTTGCAGAAAATGGTGTTGAATCTTTATATTTATATGTACTCACCAAATCTCACCAGCAAGACTAGTATGAACTTCTCAAAGAAATTATGAGTTAAGTCCCTGAGATGGGATTCAATTTGTTTCAACATAATGAAGAAATCCCACGTCTGATTGATTTCTGAACTAACACAACTTCTGTTTGAGGATGAAGTCGATGTTTCTTTAATTGTTAATGTTTTAGCTGTTTTGCGTAAAAGTAATGGATTATATGCGAATATTTTCTTTTTTTCAGCCAAAACAGACTTAAAACGAGAAATCAAAAACCCAATTGAAAAATTAAAAACTAATATTAAACGGCAGTAAATATTTTATTCACTATTAAATCTTGTATAACTGCACGATTGTATGGCATTGTACCAGGACTGAGAACGAAATTATTAATTTAACTTCAAGAGCGACCTGGTCAGACCACGGCTACTCGCAATCGTCATGCAAATTAATATACTTGCCTTCCAAATTCATGTGCTGTTTTTTTATTTTTTCAGTGTTTATTCAAATGAACTGGTATTTCTTTTTTTTGCGGAATTATTGGGGGCTCAGCCCTACCTGCCCTAATGGGCGCGCCGCCTGTGCATCAGGGTACTTGGTTTCTTCATTTCATACTCATAGAATGCTATTGTATTCATTGTATTATAATGCACCCTGTATTGTTGTCTTCACCTATTCCCTTCACCTTTTATCTCACATGGGATGGGTGTCAAAAAAGTTCTTTTTAAAAACATGGAGTTTGGAAATTGCAAAATGGGTTTTGCAACTTTTCAACATTTTAAAAAAAACATTAGTAGTCCTATATGTAGACTATTGTGTAATAAGTAGTACAGTATAATACTTAATTAATAAATAGAATTAGGTTAAAATTGATGAACTAAGCTGCTGTGATACTTGCTGTAGTTACAACAAAGTGAATAAAAGTTTTTAGGATTTTATTGCTGGTGTGGGAGGGGGGGGGTAGTCAAGGAGTGTTGTATGTAGGTGAGAGGACAATTCTGGTGAAGTGGACCCCCCTTGAAAAATTTCTGGATATGCTTATGAGTTGATAATTTGATTAGCATACTTGGATTTCCGTGCTACCATTTATTTTATGTAAATTGTGAAAATATACATGTAAATTTGGAATAAATAGCAAAAAGCGGTTTCTCAAGCGCTCGCCACTAGTGTGAGTCATCCTTGCGCCGCCATCTTTGTAGTGGATGAGTGTGTAACAAGTGGCTTCACCTCAGCGACAAGAAGCCCCTTCTATTGGTCTTATGTGATCACTGGCTATGATTCATTGCTATGTACTCTTATATTAGATCCACTAATACTATTTGCAAATTTAATCACTGATGGGCCCAAAGCTGGAAGTGGTTTAATTCAGTAGAGAAAATAAAAAAGAATCATAAGAATAATTTTGTTGTATGATTCACTTGACATGAAATAGCAATTACAGAGAGATTATGAATTTATAATTATGAAGATCAAATAACCAGCAATGGAAGTATTATATGAAATAGATCTTCAAATATATAATGGATAACAGATTTGGAATATTAAAATATATGGATCATGTATATGATTATTACCAAAAAATCATTGTGCTCTCATTATTCAATAAGACTGCAATTTCAAATAATAGCTTATGTAAGGGACTTATGTAAGGAATGGAAAATATTCATTCAAGTCGAGAATTAGTGCTTCTAGTGCCAAAAATCATTTATGAATTGAAATGAGCGAAAACAACATTCGATACTTATAACTAATGAAATATTTAGTTCCGAATGAGATTATATGTACTTACATCAAATAAGATAATAGAAGTATTGAAAAATACTAAACCAATAGAATAATCGTGCAAATAATGAAATTAAAGTAATAGTCAAGTAAAATACACAAGAATATCAAAATATCAGGAATAAAAAAATTATTAAAACCAGTTCTACATTCTTGTTGCAATAATAATAACTAATCATTTCTCTGGGTGATACTGCGAAACATCCAGAGGAGTTTATTCAAAAAACAAACATGCAGATATTAAAGAGAATCCCAGCTCTTAAAGTTGCTCATAAAATACCCAAGAATATCAAAATATCAGGAATAAAAAAATTATTAAAACCAGTTCTACATTCTTGTTGCAATAATAATAACTAATCATTTCTCTGGGTGATACTGCGAAACATCCAGAGGAGTTTATTCAAAAAACAAACAAACAGATATTAAAGAGAATCCCAGCTCTTAAAATTGCTACTAAATATAATTTCATTCCTTATTATGATACCCCACTATAATAATATGTGTCGGGGTAATCATAAATATATATTATTCTGCGAAATTTCGTAACCAATTAGTATCTACATTATAACAATACCTAATCATAATAATAACTAATAACACCAAAACCAACAAAGATACACCACTAATATACCCCATAATAAGATATTAATACAATACCAATATACACCATAATAATGTGACAATTCTACAATATGAGCACTTAATACTACCCTATACTATATATAATTATATATTGTTTACATGCTACTTACTATTAGCTCCTCGCTAATGTAGATTCCAATTTCGTGTAATCAATTCCTAATTATTAGTTAGTTCGAAGTTACTGACAATTGAACAAACTGACAAATTTACTTAAACAGAATTTATTAATTTCGAATTCCTTTAATTGCTACCAGTTCATACTGAAGACTTCCGAAGGCGCCCGACCGGCAATTGGGAGGTCCGTGGTTCGATTCCCGGTGGTGACTGATATTTTTGTGCAGTAGCATTCATCGATTTCCATCAGCTATTAGATACTGTTGTCAATATCCGCCATTGCGGAAGTCTTCAGTATGAACTGGTAGCAATTAAAAGAATTCGAAATTAATAAATTCTGTCCTAATTATTATTTTATATCTATGTATGTTCTTCCCTTATTTGGCTATTTTTGGCATTTTATTATAAACCCTAGGACCCAAATATTCTACTTACCGCTGTCCAAAAGCTGTATTCATTCTTGGTATATTTTGAAAATTTAAGTTTCTGATTCTTGTGTTATGACTATGAGCAATTAAACTATTTAAATTTGTATTTTTCTTCATATAAGTGAGTAAAACTAACATATACAGCTGTCTGATGCTAAGAACTTTGTTTTCGGTGAATAGTTGGATACTTGGGAAGCGATTGTCTTTGTTTCCCATGACTTTGAGAATGCGTTTTTGAGCTTTGAAAAAAGGATCTATGAAGCTAATATTTGCTGCACCCCAGACCAATAAACCATATCTTAAAAGGGATTCAACTATTGAAAAATATACTGTTTCTATCACATCACTGTTGAGTATATTACGCAACTGGCAAAATTTGTGTATGAGCTTTCTTATTTTTGTAGTTGTATATGATATATGCTTATCCCATTTTTAAGAATCATCTACAATTATACCAAGATATTTGTTTTCTGGATAAGCGAAGTTAGTGTATTCCTATACAGACGGTAATGAGTTGCTAATTCTTGATTTTCTGGTTCTAGCTTCCTCCTCTTAATCAAAAGATTCCTTGTTCTGATAGATAAGACGAGCTCTCTCGTAATCCTTGGTTTGATGATTTTAATTTTCTTCTTTTGTCTGTAATGATGAGAGTTATTATCCATATGGCATTGCAAAATTTTTATAAATTTTTCGTAAGCCATATCTGTGTCATTACTCCCAAAGACCTCCTCTCAGTGCTCCTTCATTAGGCATCTTCTCAAACCAACTAAATTTATTGTTCTTCCGGTGTGTGGAATCAGCGTCATGTACATTATTTCACTCTGTGGTCGGCGTCCGAACATCTCTGTAGCCCCAAAATTGTAATGAAATGATCTGTGATACTAGAGTTATATATTATTGGATGACTCTGTTGTTTGGAGTTTGTTAATATATGATCGAGGCAAGTTGATGTTTCTGTTGCTACCCTGGTAGCCTGTTTGATGCAGTTTTTCAAGCCGTGTTCGCTCAATAAATCGTAGTTTTCATCGAGTTGCTGATGTTGATGTGGTTGGAGCGTATTAATGTTGAAGTCTCCTGCGCATATGATTAACTGTCCTCTTAGGCTATTCAGCACATTTCCTAGATCATCTAAGAACTCTGTTATATTGTAGTTCGATGGAGATCTATAGATCGCTAATATATTGTATTTCTCCTTTGTAGTTTGCAATTGTAGGTGGAGAACATTTGCCTGTCTAATATCCATCACCACTTATATATATTTACTTTTGTTTAAACGACGACTCCATCATCCAACGACTCCATGGTTCTGACTACGGAAATAGGTGGGGGGATTTTTTATTAGAGAAATAAAAAGTGTATATTAGGTAGCTAACTAATTGAGGAATATATGAGTTGAATGACCAATAATATTTACAAGTATCAATACCGCAACCGGAAGGATCTCAAGGCACAAAGTGGTTCGATTCAGCAAGTAATTGAGTAGAAAACAAATTAGAGAAGAATACATTGTGCAATCAACAATGACTGCATAACAGTATATGGATATTAAAAAGACAAAAAATAACAATTTAAGACAAAAAGACTCATGCTTATACATTGTAATTCTCAATGTAATTGAACCAGAAAATCATAAAATACGATGATTTTAACGTTTTCAAAAAAAAAAAAATGTCTTCCCTCTGTATGACTGATTTTATTTGGAAGGCTATTATAAAATTTGGGTGCAAGATATGTGAAGAACTTTTTGAAAAGAGTAAGCTTGGGTTTTGGAAAATAAGCGTTCAATCCACTTCTCAATTAGTTGCGGTGAAGCTTAATTTTTATACAAGGAACTCTTGTATAGGTACCGTACTTTAAAAAGCTTTATCAACTAAATATTTTCAATTTTAACTTTTTAAGTGAATTCAACGACTTGCAGACAAATTTTTAACAAGAATAAGTAGAATTTACTTACTCTGTAGGCCAAACGTTTTTGTCATGGAACAAGATATCCAGGAATATTTTTAATCATTTTTGAAAATATTTCTATATGTTGAAGACTCTTTAAAAAGTGCGGTAGTTTGTTGTAAAAGCCTCAACCCCCCCCCCATCCCTCATCGCACCCGGGGGATTTAAGATCTTCATCGCAATGTTAATATTTTCCAATAAAATTGACTGAATTAAGCAAACAGTGACAGTAGATATTTCATGATTTCACGCTTGTTCAAATAGAATAATGTTCATAAAAATATCATTCTGAGATGTATCTTAGGAATATCAAGGTTGGAAAAAGGTTAAGTGGCCTAGCAGCATAGAACATTCACCAAATAAGTAGTCACTGGCGAAAAAATAAAGATAGTGGATTGTTGTGACTGTTCCTATTAATTACAGTTAGTTTAGGTTAGGTTGGGTTAGGTTAGGTCAGGTTAGGTTAGGTCAGGTTTGTTAGGTTAGGTTACTTAGGTTTAAAGACAGATTTATAGGTTAGATTTTTTGTAGGTATCTTTATTAATTAGTTATATTAGTAGGAGACTCTACAACAAGCTACCGCAGTTTTCAAAGATTCTTGAAAATATAGAAATATTTAAAAAAAACAATTGAAAAAATATTTAGTTGATGAACCTTTTTATAGTGTACAAGACTTCCTTTCACATTACAATCAAGCCCCACCTTAACTAATTGATATAGTGATAAATTATGGTAACTATAATGTATAAGATTGTATAAATGTTAATCTGACTTGCCTTATACTCCTTTACTGGAGTCCCCAAGACATAATCTACAAAAGAAATCTTTATAGATTAATTATTTTGAATCTCTAGGGTTTTCATTCATGTAAAGAATTAGATGAGTTTGATGTAAGAGCTGAAAATTTTTCAAAACTTGTTACAAGTCTTCAACTACCGTTGGGAGGGGGGGATGAAGCCCACATAGGTCTGAGACCTGTGCGTGGGTAATGAGTTGGATGATGGTGATTGATGAGTTGGACTTACAGTTTTAGGTGAGTTGCAAATCACTGGGAAGTGACTTTACAGAGCAGAGAACAGTGTCTTTTTGCTGGCCAATCTAATCGGTCACCCTCACAAAGAGTGCCCAGGAGAACGCAGCTTTTCTCTATCTGATTAAACAGATACCTGCTATGGCTCACGGCTACCACTTCACTTATTTTACAGCAGAGAACAGTCTTTTTTGCTGGCCAATCCAATCAGTCACCCTTACAAAGAGCGCCCAGGAGTTTCGTATCTTATCTCTGATTGAACAGATACCTGCTACGTCCAATATTTAAACTGACACTGTATTTTCTATTAGAATATTCTTTTCACTCACACTGGAGATACTGGATGCATTCAACTTCTGAAGAGGCTGATTAAGCTTCTCTTTAGAAGTGAAATAATACATCCCTCCAGTATCTCCAGTAAAAATGAGTGAAAATCATGTACCGTACTAATTAATTAGAAATACAGTGTCAGTTTTGATATTACATTAAAAAAAAAAAACACTTCAATAATTTAACACTTTTAAAAATGTGTGAGGCTACTGACAACAAAAATTCTAATGCAATAATTATTCTGATTGGTAGATTCATACACTGGCTGACAAGAAGTTTCACAAAATTGAGTAGTAAAATGGTGCGAAGTCATACACCTGGGGTGAAGTCGTACATTAGGACATCACATGTTGAATATTGCGCTATATGCCACCTGGGGTAATCCAGAAAAATCTTCTTGTTTAAAAATTAAACTAGATTCATTTTTCCAAAATATACATATAAAAATTAAAAATGAAAATTATTGCATAATTTTTTTAAACATTTTTGTGGAATTCTGAAAAGCTAACTAAACCTCTGATGCAAAAAATTGTACTTTTTTTTGTAGATTACGTCTTGGAGACTCCGGTTAAGGAGTATAAGACAAGTCAGATCAACAATACTATATACACTAGATACCATAATTACTTCAATTAGTTGAGGTGAGGCTTAATTTTGATGTGAAAGGAACTCTCTTGTACACTATAAAAAGCTTTATCAACTAAATATTTCTTCAATTGTTTTTTTAAATATTTCTATATTTTCAAGACTTCAAAAACTGCGGTAGCTTGTTGTAGAATTTCCTACCAATATAACTAGGTTTTTGTTTGAATAAGCTACTATTGTGACTCACCAAGTGATAATCTCCTTGGCTTCTTGTATTATAATCATGTACATCAAGATTTTGGTTAATATCATTCGTTTTTACATATAAAGTAGCTTCATACACATATAAGCAGGGTACAGTTAGGAGACCAAGTCTCTTGAACAACGGCCTAAATGAATCGAATCTATTTACTCTTTCTATACACCTAATCGCTTTCTTTTGGATCTTAAACACCCTATCAAGATTTTGTGTTCATGAATTACCCCATACTAAGATAGCATACCTAATATGTGACAGTAAGAGCCCATGGTAAGCTGTAAAAAGTAACTTTTTGTCATTCAATCTAGCGAGCTGTCGCAGGACAAATACCCCAGATGAAATTTTACAGCATATTTTCTCAATGTATGGAGTCCAGGTCAATCGTCTGTCCAACATAACTCCTAGAAAAAAAGAAAAAGTATTTCGTCATGGAAAACATCAGAGTTATATAAACTCGAAGGAGGTTCAGGAGTGTTCATTTGTTATCTTCATTATTAATATTAGTAAGATTTAAATTATAGAGTATTATCTGCTGTCTCCAACATATTTATTAACTTTTCAATGAAAAAATGTATGAATAAATTGGAATATCAGATACAATATTGTTCTAATATTAATAATATTATTATTAAATCATTGTTCTGTGATCTGAACAGGTAAATTATTCGACTGACCAAAGATGGGCTTGCCACGCTTGGAAAAAGGTTTATGTGGTTGTTCTCTTGAAGTTGGCTCCAAGATAGTGGCATGGATCTGTTTGGTGAGTTATTTTGAACTTTTTTTGAATGTTGTCGACATGAGTTTGTGACTTGTGCGTAGGTGAATAGGGGTTCCAACTGATTACACACTACTACTGCAACTGACGTATGAGTGATACGTGATAAATAACTATGGGAAAGCAATATAAATGTATCATGGTTATAATATGGCTGCTTTGCGTTTTCTTCCACTGTGGTTTTGAATAGTACTTCAGGGGTGCTTACAGGTGGGGGGGGGGGGGCTTATGATGCAGACTGCGTCTTACGAATTCTTGGGGCTTCCAAAAATAGTTGGTGTGGAGGGGGTGTGAAGTTGATTGAAACCGTGTTTGACGTGAGGACATTCAAAAATATATTACTAAGTCACCAGATAGAATGTCAATTAATAATTATTTTTATAATTATATAATAATATGATTATAATTAATATAATTTTAAAATTATGATTTATAATTATTATTATCATAATGAAGCTATCAACTCATTGTTTTCACTTCTTTTAAAGGAACAAAACATTGTAGAATTATTCAACCTTAATGTAATTGGTACTAAATATGTACACCGAACATAAACTTATAGGTATTTGATTTTTATTGAACCATTTTTATTGTATTTATAATAATATTTGATTGTTTAAAAACCATTTAGGTTCACATTTTTATTTAGCTATTTTGCAATCAAGTTTATTGAGCAGAAATTCATACTGTATATTCATTACATTGAGAATTCTGTTTTACCTTTGCAAAAAAATGTTTGTAAAGAATCTCAGAAAATATACTTACATTTTGTATATTATCAACTGGGTTTGAGTTTTTTCAATACCTTTATAAATATTCTTTTAGCTTCAGAAAGAATACGGGGGGCTTATTTTTCGAATCTTTTTTGGGGTGTCTAATTTATGGGTTGCTGGTGTTAAATTTAGGGGGGGGGGGGGCGTCATGAGGCTTTGGGGGCATCCCTGAGTACTTCATTGGTTAGTTTGAAGTCCGGTTACTTATAATTCGATAAACTGGCTAATAGGCCTATAACTTACAGTAACAGAATTTATTTCAGAATTTAGAATTAAAACAGAATTTATTAATTTCAGAAGTGCTATTAATTTATACTGAAGAATTTCGCAATGACGGATATTGACAACAGCATTGAATAGCTGATTGAAATTGATGAGTTCTACTGTACATAAATATCAATCATCATCGGGGATCTAACCACGGACCACCCAATGGTTGGCCATCTAAACCACTAGACTACAGTGACCCTTCTGCACAGCAGCATTCACTTTAAACTTGGCCATATCAGCTCATATCTAAAAAGTTGGTTTTAAGTAACTGACAATTCTACCAACTGTCAAATAACACAAACAGAATTCATCAATTTCGAATGCCTTTAAGTGCTATCAATTTATATTGATGACTTCCGAAATTGACAACAGAATTGAATAGCTGATGGAAATCAATTAATGTCAGTTACTTCAAACTAACTTGTGAGATACAAGCCAATATGACCGAGTTCAAAATAAGTGCTGCTGTGCAGAATGGTCTTTATAGTCTAGTGGTTAAGGCGCCTGACCGGCAATTTGGAGGTCCGTGGTTCGATTCCCGGTGGTGACTGATATTTTTTTATAGTAGCGCATTCATCAATTTCCATCAGTTATTCAACACTGTTGTCAGCCATTGCTGAAGTCTTCAGTATAAATTATTGCAATTCGAAATTAATAAATTTGATGACTTCATTATTTGCAATAGTTGTCTCTCTATATTTACTCAAGGTAATATTCACAAATTTAATGACACGCGCTTATCTGTGGTTACATAAAACTCTAAATTGTTTCCTATTCCTTCAATCTTGATTTCGAATCTCATTCAATCATGAATGTTCCCCATCTTCCACAGATTAACCTCATAGCTCATGCACAAGTCTTAAGACTCATGTGGGCACTTGGCTAAATTATGCACATGTGTTTGGTTAGATTAGGTTGTTTGAAATAGAAAGAATTCTATATGATATCAGTTTCCAATCTTCGTAGTAGTTCATTCTTGAAACCAAACAGCTTACTGTAATATAGAGTCTGTATACATCTTAGTTATGGGGTACAGTGTTGCCAAACAGTAGCCGAGCAAGGAGCAAGTCCAGTCAAGCGTCACGTTCTCAAACAAGTGCATGAGTGACACAATCTAAATGAAAATATAAATCAGCGTGCTCATATTCCCACATTAAATAACACTTCTATAAGACTTTGGACTGCAATCTTAGGGTTCATAGTTTTCTGTGATCTGTGAATTTTGCAGTGGCCAACAAACAGTAATTATTATTCTGTGATGTTTTCCATGACGAAATACTTAATGAACAATCTAATATTAAAACTGACACTGTATTTCACTTTTAAATAATGTTTTACTCACATATATTGGAGATGCTTGAGGAATGCATTTCACTTCTGAAAAGAAGCTGACGAAGCTTCTTTTCAGAAGTGAAATGCATTCCTCAAGCATCTCCAATATATGTGAGTAAAACATTAATTATTATTATCATCACCAATTTCACAGATTTGGCGCGTCATTGACATCATTAGAACGATTTTCCAATGTTTTGACCAGAATTCTAATTTACAAGAAACACTTAAACTGCCATTTCCGCCAGATGTTGTAAAAGCTCTTGAAAACGCTTCTCAAGGTGAGTTCTACTATACATAAGTTGAGTTTTTTTTGTAGATTACGTCTTTTGGAGAGTGGAGACTCGAATTAGGGAGTATAAGACAAGTCAGATCAACAATAATTAAACAATCTTTTACACTAGTTACTATAATCACTATATCAATTGGTTGAGGTGAGGCTTAATTTCGATGCTAAAGGAACTCTAGTACACTATAAAAAGCTGCATCAGCTAAATTTTTCTCAATTGGTTTTGAAATATTTCCATATTTTCAAGACTCTTTAAAAACTGCGGTATCTTGCTGTAGAGTTTCCTACCAATATAACTTGGTTTTTGTTTGAATAAGTTACTATTGTAACTTACCAAGTGATAATCTTCTCAGCTTCTTGTATTAAAATCGTGTAGGTACGTCAAGATTTTGGTCAATATCATTCTTTTTCATATATAAATTAGCTTCATACACATGTACATAAGCAGGGTATACAGTTAGGAGACCAAGTCTCTTGAACAACGGCCTTCATGAATATAACCTATTTACTCTTTCCATACACCTAACAGCTTTCATCGTAAACACCTTAACAATGTTTTTTTTTTTGATAAATTACCGCATACTACGATAGCATACCAGATATGACAGCAAGAGCCCATAATAAGCTGTAAAAAGTAACTTTTTGTCATTTTTTAATGTATCAAGCTGTCGCAGGACAAATATCCCACATGAAATTTAAGGGAACTGACAGCAGTGAGCCGTAGCAGGTATCTGTTCAATCAGATAGAAATAAGCTGCGTTCTCCTGGGCTCTCTTAGACCGATTAGATTGGCCAACAAAAAATACACTTTTGTCTGCTGTAAAATCACTACCCGGTGGTTCGGAACCCAACTAAAACTGTAGGTCCAACTCATCAATCACCATCATCGAACTCATCACCCACGCAATGTTTTCTTTCCTTGTCAAGTTTATTTTATCACTTAAAAATACGTTTGTTTATAGCCAGTGGCGTAGCCAGGATTCCAGGATTAGATTTCAGGGGGGGGGGGGGCTCACCAAGGGGGGAGTGTGGGCAGTGGCTTAGCCAGGATCAAATTTCGGGGGGGGGGCTCACCAAGGGGGGTCTGGGGTATAGGAGGGTCCGGATTTTTTTTAAATTTAGTGGTGTGAAAAGTAAATCTAGACAACTTGTTAGGCTATAACGTTCAAAAGAAAGTTTTGAAAAATTACTACCCAAGAACCTAGGTGGCCAGGTTTGAAATGATAAAAGTTTGATATACCGATATCTGTGACTATTTTGAGTCAAAACCCTTGAATTGGAACTAATCATACTTAACTTATGTACTGAATCTCAAAATTAATACTAATTATTATTATTATAAGTTTCAAAAATGTATGTCATTAGCCTAAAACGCACCCAACCCAAAGTTCATGAAATCGGAATTTTTTTAATCATAGCACACTGATTTTACACGTTTGCATAGAACTTGCATTCATTTGTGTGTTTTCATTTATAAAATCCCGATTTTATGAACTTTGGGTGCGTTCAGGCTAGTGGGTTATACTGAATTTTAACTTAAAAACTAAATTTTCTACAAGATGAGTTTATTCAAAAATGTGATTTATCAATAATTTACAAAGTTAATCCACTTCAAACCTGAAAATTGCATTTTATTTAATGTAATAAATAAATAATTATGGTAGTCACAGTTTTCTAACATGATTTATTCGATTTCGTAGCTCATTTTAAATCAAAATTATCCATTTGTTAGTTTCTATATGAGTAAATATTGAGGAAATATTTGAAAAATGCATTAATCTGACTATAACTGTATAGCTATATTCCATTACACAAACAGGGTTTCTGTAATCTGTTCGTTATAACACAACAAAACAGATAGAACCCTTCGGCTTTAATAAGTCCTTATCTATTAGTTATTTGAGAATTTTTATTTCTGAAATTTCGGGGGGGGGGGGAGGGCCGGGCCCCATGGGCCCCCCTGGCTACGCCACTGTTTATAGCCTTATCTTTATTTGAATTGAAGGTATTGGCATTTTTTTTTTGTATTCTTTGTTAATTGCAACTGATTCATGGACTGATTCATACATGATTCAGACATGATTCATATGGACTGCATACCTATATATATGGTCACTTATTTCTAAATTAATGATCTAGAACTGAATTGCTGGAAATGAGTGATTTATCATCTATAAGAGGGTTCCAATTGATTTTAACTTATTATTGTAAATTGATTGACTTGCAGTGAAATTGACTACAATTTCACAATCAGTGAAATTGACTGCAAGTCGTTGAATTTACAATAATAAGGTAATATTAGCAACCCAGATTGTTATGGAACAATAATAAATACAAGACGTAATTAATTATTTAGGTAAACGGTTGTCATAGCAAACAAAGCAATGAACCTATTACAGATGGGCCAAAATTTCTTGGCGCGTAGCCAGAACCGGTTGGGCTATGGTTAGGGGGTTAGCGCGGGTACTATTCTGAAAACATCGGGCTACTGCACACACCAATCTATGTATAGTATAGTTCAGTGGCAATGAAATAGAGCAGCAGGCAATGTTTTTAATGCGGTTAGTAGTAACCAGCCGTCCATGCGCCCAGAAGTTTTGGCCCAACTGTACCCCTGAGGCACCCCAGCTTGGACCTCAAATTTATTAGATTTATTCTTAACTATACCTTTCTCAACTTCTGTAGTTAGTTCTACACATTGTTTTCTCCCAATAAAAATGATTCAACCCATTTCAGTTCACCCCCATTTATGCCTACATATTGCAGTATTTCCAATAAAGTTCTATGATCATTTAATCAACACAATCAAAAAATTCCTTCAATAGATCTAAGAAGATTGCGGTAGCTTTATCACCTGAATCTATTTTATCTATTAATTTCCAACTAGAGAAACTATGTCTGTATTCGTTGATCTTCCTTCTGTAAGCCATGTCTGTTTATCACAGATAAAGTTAGCTTCTTGAAGGTGCAGAAGTAACCTATTTAGAACTACTCTTTTAAAAAATTTACTAATTACATTTTGAATACTAATGGGACAATAGTTTTCCACTTTTTCCCTATCACCACTTTTGAAGATTGGCAAGATCTTCCCTACTGGTTATCTATTATAGGCCCATGATGGGCTATGAACAGCATCATAATGATCAAGGCAACACTACTTCTCCATTTGCCACACAAGTTCATCTCATTTTTTGGGACCAGCAATCCATGGCAGATCTCCAATGTAATCGATGCAAAAAACCATCTCCCCATACCCCGTCTTCTGAATCTCCTCAAACTCAGACTGCATCCTATCTACAATTTACCATTTCAAATATACTGTAAGTAGCTTAAAACATTTTCACATTTGCTTTCATGTGATAACATATTTCAATAGGAATCTATTAGTGATTTCCATCAAGTATGGAACCGCTCCACTAGAGGTACAACACCCAAGCTATAACCCTCTTATGTGAGTAATGGCATTATGTTGTAGCCAATTCAATTCCATTCAATCTATTTCCACAATAAATACAAAACAAATTGTAATTTTCTGTTCTTAGGCAAGCTTGGTAGAAGGCTATCTTGAAGACGTTCTTGAGATTCAATGTTCTATTATAATTTTGGCTTCTTTTTTTTAGTATAGTATTGATTTATCAAAGTAAAATAAAATCATATTTGATTTGTGTACCATTGAAATGTAATTCACTGGCTATGTAATTTAATTCATAAGCCTATCCGTAAGTTGCAAAATATGTATTTGCTGAGATCAACTCCAGAATGTAAATATTCCTTTCAGAATTAATTAATTTATTTATTGGAATAATTACAATCAATTTAGTATTGTCATCATGACACTTTTGTTAAATTCATTTTTGTAGTGTAATTAGTCATTAATCAATCATTAAGTAGTTACCGTACAACAGAGACTCTGAACTAATTGATCTGTGTCAGACTTATTCTGGCTACCTGAGTCAACCTGGCCACATTATATTATTTTGTTATGTACAATAAGTATAACTCTGCTTGATTTATAATAATCTGCTATTGTTCCCGCAATACAAACTAACTTGGTTTTATCATAATTCTGGCCTACATTTTAATGACAGTAATTTCGTGTTTCTCTCGGTTGACCTTGACTGAATTTCAGTGAGCTTCACTTTTCTAATTTAATGATTCAATTCTAGCCTATACTTGTGTATTGTTCTTCTCTGCTACTTTCTAGATGTTCACAGTTTTTGGTTCTTGATTATGATTCTTATTTTTGCTTGTTGCTCCCCCCATCAGTGGGTGGGTCTTGTTTTGGCCTTCAGCCAATCACAGATCTTCAATGAAGATCAGCCTCTTTCTCGCTTAGCCAATAGTATCATTCCATGTTTACTAAAGGCTTTTTGTTGCTACTTTGTAGTTTTAGTTTGTTTGAGATTAATAATAGTGTAGCAACCGAAACTAGTATCTCACTACTCTTAATAAATGTGGTTGAGACAACTTTGTCTTATTATTCATTTTGGATATCTTTTCACAATATCACCACCACCACTTATGTATTGAGATAAAAGATATTTATTGAGATAAAAGATATGTGCTGCACATTTGATACTTCAAATGCACTTTAGGATCCTATCATCAATTGAATCATTGATTGATACCATTCTTTGGGATGTCACCTTTGAAATTTTATCCTGAGCGCTATGTCTGAGTTTCATTGAAATTGCCAAAACTGCAGTTCCTCATAAGTTTAAAATAAAAAATATTATGTAGTTACGAAGTAGTTAATTGGAGAATAATGTTTTCCTACAGTGACCCAAAAAAGTGTCTATTTTTGCTCTAACTGTAGCATGCAAAATAGTCTATTCATTCACCAGTGCGAGAAAGTAAATTCTAGTGCGCAATAGTAGTTTATGCAACAATTTTATTTAGACCCTTATTAAGGCACGAGTTAAATGTAAGTTATAACATGAGTGAATGCAAGTGTTATAAATATCTCACAAGTGCTTTAATGGCCAAATAAAATCGTTGCATATACTATTTTATCTACGACCACTAGTATACATTTAATTAAAACAATTTCATTTTACCTGTGACTGTCAGAGATACCTAACCTCTCATCTCAAATACGAGAAGTTCTAGTAGATTGTTAGGTTAAAGCAGCTGGTGTAGAAGTTTCATCAAATCAGCTGATAGTTTCACAATATTGAATTACAATATTGATTCCATCAAAAATGCTTCTGATTGGTCCAGAACACATGTTATAATGTAGAACCTGTACTATAATGAGCTCATTATGCAACGGGTCTCAAAAAGCATTTCGAAAAGACAGCTGTTTTGTCATCAATTGTGAATCTGTAATGTATACATTATGACATGGTCGTAGATAAAAGTACTTTTTGTTACACTTGATAGAAAGTAGCTACTTTCCATAGATTTGTCACATATGGAAAGTGCCTCTTTTCCATACTAGATTGGAAAAATCAGCTGACAAATAGGACCTTATTTTAAAGGATTAATTAAATAAGAGCATTACAATCAATAAGATTTCTTATTTATTGTATTCAACACAAAGTGTATAACATGCTCACTTAACCGGAACAGGAACACATTGCAAAAGTATCAAATTACATTTTAGTATTAACTTACTTAGAGTCAACTGTACTGGTCGACTTAAACATCTATACCGTATATCTAAGTCTATATATCAACCCATAACACTCCCCCTCGATTGATAGTTTATCAATTTGAATTAAACAACATTAAAATTAAGCTCAAATTATATAACATAAACTCAAATTATTGTTAAACTATCAATTGAAACATTTAACTTGAAAAACAAAAAAATTGAGCACTATTGAAACATTTTATGATTAATTTTCATTCAGAACTGTCTTTCTATGTTGAATGAGTTCTACTTTGCATAAAGGTTTTGTTAATATGTCAGCTACATTACTATCTGAATCAACATACTCTACATCAATAACTTCCTTAGCATACAAGTCCTTGATAATAATAATAATATCGTGTGACCTGGCTGGCTCAGGTCTGGTGTCAGAGTTATCAGGTCGCACCTGAATAAGTTCAGGGCCTCTGACGTGACTTAACGACTGTTTTTTAGGCAGCCGGGACCGACAGCTTAACGTGTCCTCCGAAACACGGGAGTGGCCCGAGGTAAAAACTTTCGGTCAGGACTGGGATCGAACCCGGGACCTTTGGGCTAGCAAACCAGCACTTAACCCTTAAGTCCTTGATAAAATGCATTTTTATATCTATATGTTTAGCACGTTTTGATCAATGAAATGGCACTACAATAATTATCTACTTTAATTAGGTACGGTAGGCCTGCATTTCTTGTTGTAGGCTTTATCTAATTCGCACAATACCCCTTTCAAGTTAATAATTTCTTGAGCTGCTGCAAAATATTCGGCTTTCATTGTGGACATAGCTATACTGTTTTGCTTTTTTGCAAAACAAGCAATTGGATTTTTATCGTCTAAAGCTAAGAATCCACTTACGCTTTTGTGTGTTAGTGAGTTGCCTGCCCAATCAGCATCTGAATAGCTAATTAATTTTACATTACACTTTTCGAATTTTAGTCCCAAATCTGTAGTGGAATTCAAGTATCTAAGTATTCTCTTAGCTGCTTGCCAAGTTTGATTTGTTGGCTTGTCTAAAGTTCTACTTAACAAACTTACAGAAAACGAAAAATCATCTGGTCTAGTCATGACTGCAATATACATACCAACCGCCTATAAGGTACATCTACAATTCCCTCAGATCCTTCTAATTTAAATTCTACTTCCATTGGTGTGGCTACATTATGGCAATTTTCCATAGAAAATTCATTAATTAACCTTTCAATTACTTTCTTTTGTGTTACATATAAACAATTATCTTTTCTATTGAAATTCATTCCTAAGAAATTCCTAGCCTCACCCATATCTTTCACTTTGAAATTGTCATATAAAATTGATACTAAATTTTCAACTTTTTCTTTTACACCTGTAATTAAAGCATCATCAACGACTAATGAAAGATAGACATCATTGGCATAATACAGACAATAATCATATTGAGACCTTTCAAAACCGTTCTTTATCATAACTTCATTGAATTTGTCATTCCAGCACTTTGGTGCACCTTTCAGTCCATATAATGCACGATTCAATTTCTATATATTATTTGAACAGTTTAGTCCTTTTGGTTTCTTAATATAAATAAACCTCTTCCTTGAGAATACCATTTGAGAAAGCTGTAGAGGTATATCTACTTCATCTACTTGCCTTAGAGTCCAGTCATTTCTGACAGCTTGTGATAACAATATTCTTAGTGTAGTCATTCTGCATACTGGAGAATATACCGGTGATTCATTTTCTGCTAGCTGGAACCCTCTGGCGACGAGTCTCGCCTTCTTAGTGTCATCTTCCTTCAACTTGAATACCCATTTGGTGTCCATGGCAATTTTTTCTACTGGAAATTCAGCTGGAGACCATGTACCAAGAGTTTTATGTGAATCTAATTCATGTTCTATATCACACTTTTCCACTCTGGTGTCTTCACTGCTTCTTCATAAGTGTTAGGTACATCTGCTTGAGTTAAAAGACAGAATGCTGAATAAAGTTCATAATTTTGTAGATAACTAGGTGTTGTAATTTTCTTTTTCTTCTAATGCAGCTGTTTTCTTCTTCTTCCTGCTGTTGATTGGAGTCTTCATTTTCATTTTTGTCTCCCTTAAGTTCACAGTCTTGTTCTTTCTTCACAATTTTGAGTTTCATTCATCTGCTGATTTAAAATATGCTTTGAATTCAAATTTTGTCTCATCAAATCTAACATCTCTTGAACATATCACTTCATGTTCTGCTGGAAACCAAAGTCTATAACCACCTCTCCACAGTATCCTATCATGACAGCAGATTTTTCCCTAGAATCCAATTATTTGTTAGATTTTGGCAGTACAGTAAACCAAGCTCTGCATCCGAAAATTTGTAGTTTTGAAATATCTTGTCTTCCATTCCAGAGAAGCAATGGAGTTTCACCCTTTCCTAGTATTGAAGATGGACTTCTATTCAGTTCATAAGCACTGCACCTTATTGCTTCACCCCATAAGAATTTTGGTACACCTGAATCAATCAATCTGGTTCAGATCATGTTTGTTAATGTCTGGTTCATTCGTTCAGATTTACCATTACTTTGAGGACTGTAACTCATAGTATATTCCAATTCTATACCATTTATTGATCTTGCATATGGTTTGAATGAAGTTGAAGTGAATTCACTACCATTATCCATTCTAATCCATTTCACAAAATCCCTTGTTGTCACTGCAATTCATTTACATATTGTACTTTTGATGTTTTTTCTTGGTTCAATGGTTTTATGTAGTTTTCAATAATTTTGTAAGTAGTATGTGTGAACTATTAACATGTTGGAACACTCAGCTGAATGAACGTTTGGAGTAAGATCACTCTAGCTTTGCCAGAGAGGAGTTTGATTATAGTTTTATTGTCTGTGCTTGGACAAAGCACAGTTAAGAGCGGTTAAATCATTAGATTCAAATGTTGTATGCTCTTATTCATGCTGTACTTTTTGTATCGGTAGTAAACCAGCCACCATATTTAATTTGAGGAAAAAATATATACATCACTGGGCCTAGGAATAAGGATCATCCATTTGAAAAATCATAGCAAATTGGTCTAGGTAGCCTATATGCAAAGTGCAAAGTCTTTTGCTGTTCAAAGACAGTGTAAATAACGCCGCTAAGGGGCCTGCCATATGATTAAAAACTGTTGACTTCTATCAGCTGTTCCTCTAAGCTGTTTGGCCGGCAAGTTCAGTAGGTTAGGTCTATAAAATGGATTAATTAATAATAATTATTAGCTCCCCTATTAAAATTTGAAAAAAAATATACATCGCTGGGCTTAGGAATAAGGAACATCCATTTGAAAAATCATAGCAATTGGTCTAGGCGTTCGTCTGTAATCGTGAGACAGACAGAGAGACAGAGGAAATGCCGATCGTCTTAAAGGGTAGACCTCACTATCGTTCGGTCTACTGTTCACAGAACTACTAGTAAAGCAGCTGATTCAATTGTTTTGCATACTTTTGAATGTCTTGCATATTATCCAGCTGATTGAAGTATGCCTTTCTATCAAGTGTAACAAAAAATATCATAAATTACATGGCTGTAAACCTTTGCCGGTTCTTGCATATTCACATTTCTGCACTTGGCTGCGCCTCGTGCATAAACTATCATATGCTCGACCAGCAAAACGTTTCTTTCCAGCCTAGTAACATAATATACTATTTCCTACAACTGCTCGTAAAGTAGTTCTTTACGTACTGAAAACTAATTGTAAAATACATTTTTACTGCTCAGCAAGCGGTAAAGTACTTTACGCTCGCCAGCTGTTTTCTTTACGCTTCTGTTTTGATTTTGATGCCTTCTCATTGGTGGATCACGGAATCCGTGAAATTCACATAACCTCAAAAATGGCGTACGCTAACCAAATCCGCTCATGGTCTGTGATGTTACAAACTACAAGCTTTTACTGTGTTGGAATCCAGAACTGCAGTTTTAGGAAAAATATTGTATGCAATTCGCGCGTGAAGCTTCTTTATCGCTCTCGCAAAATTACTGCGCTCCGCTACGCGTCGCGCAGTAAATGTTTTGGCTCGAGCGATAAAGTCGCGCTTCACGCTCTTAATACATAAATAACTATTTCCACACTCCAGATTTGCAACCTAACAACACAAAATAGTGAGCCTGTAATACACAGGTTCCCCATTCTGCATACAAAAATAGGTTGGCTATGCTGCTTCAACTACAAAATAGTCAGCTGTAGTTGTTTTTGAAATTGATTTGATTTGAAGATAGGTTATGTGAGGAATTGTCAGGTTATGTATGTCATGTTTTGTTCTGTTTAAATCACTTTCTATGTTACTGTAGGAAAAAATTAATGTGTAATTAAGCACAAAGTACCATATTGTCTCTGCATTCAAGAAAAATTTTTCACTTGCTTTTGGCTTGTGATAAAAACTGTTTCCCTTGGTACAGAAAAACCCCATTTTGCACTCTAGTTACACAAATAGCTATTTCCAATGTGTATTAAAATGTATTTTCAATAATGTGTATTATGTAGTAATATATCTTTTTCTTTCATTTCTCAGAAAAGATCAGAATAATGATAATAGAAATGGTGATAACCGCAATAATTGCTTTGTTTGACATACTTCTGCTTATTGGATTGTACAAAGTAAGTGCCATTTTACATTTTAATCCAGTTTTTCTTTCCTTGTATGATGTAGTTACAGTTTCTACTTTTGGTAATTGTGCCGCAGATGTTAGCAAGAAAAAATCACTTGAAACTTCACTAAATTGTAGTATTATGTCTCCTGATCACAATTATCAAGTTTTTAAGTGTCGGTCTCAATTGATTAATTAATTATTCAATATTAAAAACTCACCATTTGAACATAACTATGGCTCTGTAAAGCCTTTATAGTACCTTAAGCATAACATCATAAACGAACAGATAGAGCAATGGAGTGCCATCAATATATCAGTGCCATCTATATCATGATATATGGTAATAACGGATGTGCTAAGGGCTAGCATTCGGGTGTGCATTGGTCCATTTGAGCCTTTTACCATTTACCGGTAAATGAAATTTTACAAATATTTAATTTATTCAAGTTTGGTTTTCAGTAAAATTCCATTTACTGGCAATGATAAAGATCATATTCTGAGCCCATGAGTCTGAATAGTGGGTGCAGTTTGTGATATTTAACCTAACCAAAGCTAATCTAGCCTAGCCTAACCAAAGCTAACCTAACCTAGCCCAACCAAAGCTAACCTAACCTCCTCTAAAATTGCTGAATTGGAATGCTAAAAATATAGCAATGCTAGGTTTGGTTAGATTAGGTTAGCTTTGGTTAGGTTAGGATGCATATGCAAATTACATGTTACAGGTCACATTTAACCTTGATAAATTGGTCCAATCTAGCAAGGCTGGTTTGGTTGGGAATTTCTATAATTTGGCACAAGACATCACAAACACACATATCATTTGGGAGGACATCATTTGTCGACTGTCGTTTTGACCGACCTAGTCACATCTAGCCAGGTTAGGTTAGGTTTGGTTATGTGTACCACACATAATTGTGGACTTCAGGCTGCGCTAGCAGTAGGTCGATCAAACTGTTAGGTCGATCAAACTGTTAGGTCGTCCTAAAGGATACCACCCAGACATTCAAAGGTTCCGCCGTGATGAACTATGAAAATTGTGTTATTTCCTTTTTTTCCGTAATGCAAAAAGTCTCTTTGATAATTTTTTGTTACTTTAAAATTTTTACATTCAGAAATATAATATCAGGTTGGAAAATAACAGTCAAAAATCATTATTCAACATAAAATGTATTATTCTTCGAATATATTATCATTAAAATATATCTGTGAGTTCAGAGTAAAACAAAAGCATCAGTTTCAGATTCTATAGCACTCTTATGATATTATCATACATCATCTTTAGTCACAGTCGTTAAAATTCATAAGCTAAAGAAATAGAAGGCCCAAGCGCCCAAAACCCAGGCTGTGGCAACATAAATTGTGTCGAAGTATGTGCAATGCATCAAGTGATAAGATTAAGGAACAAATTGAAAATGCTTTTATTATTGAATAGATGAATTGTATGAGTGAATAATTCATAAACTAGAATGCAAATTATGTGTTATTCTAGTGTTGCAATTATTCATGCATTCTAAACACTTAATTCAAGTTAATTGCTAAAGATACGGTAATCATTTTGGGGTTCAGTTCAAAAGGTGAGTTTTTAATATTGAATAATTAATTAATTAATTGAGACCGACACTTAAAAACTTAATAATTGTGATCAGGAGACATAATACTACAATTTAGTGTAGTTTCAAGTGATTTTTTTCTTGCTAACATCTGCGGCACAATTACCCTACTTTTTACTTCTAGCAAATTTCTTTTAATGATTTTTTATAGAAAATTTATAATTTTTTAGCTCCAAATGTGATTGTAACCCAATGGTGCACCCAGAATTTTGCTTTAGGGGCGAACAGGAACGAAATATATGTTATATGCAATTACTGACAGTGTCAAAAATTTGTAGGACCTTTTTGCAAAAATTGTTTCCAGTGGTACATTTTTGTATATTATTACATGCTTGCAAAGATTCTAGTACACTGATTTTTTATATTTTTTGTTATTGAAATGTATGTTTTATGTGGTTATGTAATTTGACCTTGCATTGTCTAAAACGTCCTTGAAAACCTACTGAGGGGGAGGGACCGATCCCGTTCGTACCCCTCGTTGGTGCACTCCTGTTGTAACCCTCTTCCTTTTGATTCCATATATCACTGAAAGTTGCTTGGGAAATCTTGTTGAATTTTGATATACATAATATATATTATATTATTATAGTAAGACTAGGTAACACACATATAGTAGGCTATTATCAAAGGGACCTAGGTTATTGCAGATCTCATATATTTCTTTGGCTCTGATAAAATTTATGATAGATTATCCAGAATTATGTACAAAAGATTGTGTCTGATTAGCCTATATTCTAAATGAATCTTTTTCATGGTACAGTAGCCGCTCCCGCCTAATCTAATGTATCAGTTTAGTCTTCATAATATATCTTTGTTATATTTTGAACATCGTGGTGAGTATTGATAAGAATAGCTTGTGAGTTATTGCATACTTTAGAAGGATTCCATATTCAATTTGATCTTGGCATTTAGAACCTGACATTAACTATTTGAAAATTTAATTTCATGGTATTTTTTCTAATCACTTTTCCTCTTCTTCTGATCCTTAGCACAAAAAAACGCTTACAACACAAATCTAATAGACAGAATCCTAAATGAAATGAATAAAAAAAATCCAAAACCTAAAGACCAAAACAGATTTGTCACACTCACATATTTGAACAAAAATCACACAACTTCCATAAATCCGGATTTAACACAGCATTTAGAACAACAAACAACATGAAACACCAGCTCAATCAAAAGCATCTCACCTAACAAACATCAAAATTCACAAATACAACAAACCAGGAATATATAAGTTCAAATACAACACATACCCCAAGTACTACATAGGACAAACATGCAGATCATTCAATACAAAATACAAAAAAAACACATAAAATCACACATTCCATCAACATTTGCAGATCACTTAATCAACACTGGACATCAACACAAAAACATCCAAACTGACTTGGAAATTCTACACACATTTCAAAAAAGCCACAAACTAAATACACTAGAACAATACGAGAAATTCAAACAACGTAAACAAGGCACAACCAACTTACTCAATGACCAAACACAATTTAAATCCAACACAATTTTAAATTATATAATTATGTAGGTAGTGCTGCTTCACTGGTCGTTTTTCCATGAAATTACCTTTTCAGTACAAAACTATAAACTAGCAGTGCGTTACTGGAGCAAAAATTCAATCCCAGACAGTAACTTAATTTCATATAATTTATGGAAATATTTGAAATTTAGAATCTTGAAAAAAAATTTAATCCATGTTTGTACAGTGATTACTTAGTTGTAAAAATTCCAAAAATATTTAGGTACTGTTGGAGACTGGCAACTTGACCCCTGAAAGGAATTCGCAGTGAATATTGATGAATACAGCACATTTGAGAGCGACTCAACTGGCTCACTATAACAGCAGTGATGTATATAACCCAAATACCACTGGCTCAGATTCGTGCTCTATTTAGTGCCAAGCATAGTGGAGCTATTACGCCATTACACCTTCCTTCACCTCTCCCCTTCAGGCGTCAGGGGTCATGTTGTCAGTCCCCAGCAGTAGGCAAGATTTAACGTCAATTTAATTTTTTTTAAATAATATGCAGTGCTACATAAATATTTGTATTTCAACTATCTCTGGGTATCCATGTGTTTTAATATTTAAATATGTGTGTCAATAGCTTATTTCAAGGATTTGCAGATTTCAAGTATTTTGTGTGTTTCAAGAATTAGTGTTTTGTAGATTTTTAGTACAGACTCTCCATGACGATGACGAGGTGAGATGTGATGTGATAATTTATTATTTAACAAAAATTTGAAAATTACAAAATTCAAATTTAGGCTCCAAAAACCTAATGTCAATATTTTATTGAAATTTTGTCGATTTTTTGCGAGTTTCCAAAAAGTGAATAGTTTTCTAGGAGAATCTAATGTCAGAGCGGTTGGGCAAAAAATGGAACTGCTGGATGCCTAGCTTACTGCGTTCTTTATTAAAAAAAACTGTGATAAGAAGAATGTTATTAAGACTGATGAACCATAAATAGATTTATTGTTTTGTCGATGACAATAGAATGAATTTGAATTTGAGATAGATTCATAAATATTATTAAGAATAGGACTATTGAAAATAAATATGACAGAAACTTATCAAAATCAATCATAAATGGAAAGATGAGCCTTATCTATAATATTATTCCATAGTAATTTAAAGGATCACTATTATAATAGTCGATTAATAGTTTTTCATTCTTATGCCTCCAGTTCTGTGCATCTACCTATTGTCTGAGGAATATCAAAACTATTACAGTGTACAGAATGAGTAGTAGACCATACAACAGTAGAAGGTAACTTAGGTAAATTAAAAGTAACTTGAAGGTAACTTAAAAATGTACGGGTTTCTTTCAATTTTTCAGAAACGACCATTATTTATAATTCCTTGGCCCGTCGTTCAGGTGATTTTCGTGGTTTGTAAAGCTTATTTCTTGTTCAAACCAGCCAACTATCTCTTACTTCGGATAGGATACGCCACAGTCTCCATCTGTGAGTATGAAAATACTTTATCTTATTTCATTTCATGTGTAGAATACATTTATTTTTCTTGTAGGCTATCTATAGTTGAATACATGAGGTAAGGGAAGTGATAGCCGTGAGCTGTAGATGGTATCTGTTCAATCAGATAGAGATAATCTGCGTTCTCCTGGGCTCTCTTAGTAAGGGTGACCGATTAGATTGGCCAGCAAAAAAAAAAAACACTTCTCTGCTGTAAAATCACTTCCCGGTGGTTCGGAACCCACCCAAAACTGTAGGTTCAACTCATCAATCGCCATCATCCTACTCAATACCCACGCACGGATTTCAGACCTATGTGGGCTTCATCCTCAAAAAAGCTCTCTATTTGCAAATAAAATGTTCGATGTGGGTGCACAACGCGGGAAAAATGGTTTGATCAGTTCTGGGCTGTTAACTGAGGAACTGCACTAAAGTATATTCTTGATTTAAAGTACGAGATGGGCGATAGGAGTTCACAATCAAAGAAAGCAAACCATTTTAGTAAACATTAGTGAATTAGCTGATGCAAGATGGTCAACTTTTAAACGTAGGTAGCACAAAAAATGTTTTGATACAGGATTATATGAATAATTATATAAATAATATTTTGCAACGATTAAGTTTATCAGAAAACATTGCCACAAGACCACATGTAACTGAGCAGATTATTATTTAGTGAGGAATCATCTTCAAAAAAGATTAGTGGAACAAAAGCATGGACTTATATGTATAGAAAATTCTATGATAAGCAATCGTAGCTTTTAAAATAATATTATATTTATCAAAATATTCAAAAACAATACAGGAAAATTATTTAATATCGATATAACCTTTAGGCCTATATATATTCTTTTGTAGATTACGTCTTGGAGACTTCTATTGAGGAGTATAAGACAACATAGTCAGATCAACAATAATTATACAATAATTACTTTATCAATTACTAATTTCAGGTGAGGCTCTATTTTGATGTGAAAGGAACTTTTGTTCTTTTTGGTTCAATGACAATATTATCCATTTGTACACTGTAAAAAGCTTTTTGTTGTAAATTTAACGGCTTGCAGTCAGTTAAAAAGCTTTAACTAAATATTTCTATATTTTCAAGGCTCTTTAAAAACTGTGGTAGCTTGTAGAGTTTCCTAACAAAAAAACTAGGTTTTTGATTGAATAAGCTACTATTGTTACTCACTAAGTGATAATCTTCTCTGCTTCCAGTATTATAATCGTGCATGTCAAGATTTTGGTTGATATCACTTTTTTCACATATATAAAGTAGCTTCATATAAGCAGGGTACAGTTAGAAGCAATCATAGTTCTGTGTGACTATTAAATAGTTCACTTTTACAATAAGCTAGTGCTTCCACTCTTTGCTTTATCAAGTTGCAGCATAACTGATTTGTAAATGCAACGATAGCAACAATAACAACGTCCGTTCAACAACGAAATAATATTCTGTTGGGCTAGTCTTCAATTCTTATATTAAGTTATAGCCTACTCCACCTCCTGTATTAGGATATATAGTAGAATTATATTATTAATAGGTATAATATTATTATATATTTTTATAGGATGATCATATTAAGATATATATATATATATATGTTACATTTTAAAGACTCGCGGATGGAAAAATATAAATGGTGTATTTCCGGGTACATCCGATTAGCAAGATAATAACGTGAGCAAGATGCACGTGAGTAACGATTCAAATAATTATTATCTTGCTAATCGGATGTACCCGGAAATACACCATTCATATGTATATATAAACAGAATTTATTAATTTCGAATTCCTTAAATTGCTATTACTTGAATTCTGTTTATTTATATTTGTCAGTTTATTCAATTGTCAATCACTTCAAAAAACTAACTTATATATAAATATATATTGAAGTGGTTTGGGAGAATGCGATGTACACTTGAGTTTATTTATTATCTTCTTTCATTTACAATACAGCTTTAACTTCTTCTAGATTCCAGACCTTCATCACTCCCACCATTTTATTTACAATGTTATCTATTAGTTAACAGAAATACTCTCCTCTTATTCATACTAAATTTGCGGATGTTATAATTATTATAGTACAACCGGCCGATCAGTGATTTAACTGGCACGTCTAATCAGATGAGCTATTATATTTTTGTAGTCTCGTGGACTGCGATATTTTGATAACATTGGTTAGCTCACCTGATTGACAGAAACGAGACATTACAAAATACAGGAGAATATATTATTAGGATTACAAATGTTAGCAAAAAAAAAAACCAGGAAATACATTAAATTTGAGATACTGTATTACTGAGTATGTTATTAATAGTGTACACTGTATTACACTCTTATGCGAAAGCTTCCGAAGCAATAATTTCGCCACCTCAAATCTGCACCTAGAAAAATATAAAATTGATGTATTTTTAAATATCTAAATTAAATGTTGAGGATGTTTTCTCTCTGATGTGAAACAACTGGATATCTCATAAGTATTATTTTACATCCTAATTCACTCCCTTAAACTGTAGAAAAAAGTAACCTTTAAATTTGGGATTTCATAATTTGGGACATTCATATTTTGAAAAAAGCAACCTTTAAATTTGAGATTTCATAATTTGGGACGTTCATATTTTGAATTTCTTGTTTCCCCATTCATTGTTTGATACTGTATCAGTCTTATTTTTTTCATTTCCTATTTCCAGGTTTTGAGATTTATGGTGTCCTGCTTGTCGTCAGCCATTACCGGAATTTTGCAACTGGATCACATGCAACTTATCATGATGGCTAATCAACACCTGCCAATAAATAAAGATGAACTCAATAAGCAATTTATTCCCATGAAATACTCACTTTGCTGTATCGCCACTGAGTGTTTTACTTGTCAATAAAGCTATGCAAAAAATCCAATGCAATCTTCAATTATATAATGGCCGCTCATCCTAACCTCAACAAAACATGACCTCTTGTGGCAGGCTGATGAAGCTTCTCTTTAGAAGTGAAATGCATCCTTCTAGTATGTCCAATATAATAAGTGAGTGAAAGTATATATTAAATAGAAATACAATGTCAGTTTTGATATTGGATTGAAAAAAAATATTGAAAGTTCCATTTCACACTCAATAGGCTATCATTCCATCTTTAGTTTTTCCATAGATCACATCATTTCAACTTTTCTTCAACTATTTATTGGCTTACTCTACTTGAAAGTAGTGTCAATCAATATTTCTCCCATTCAAGCTCTCATGAAGACTCAAAATTGAGTTTTTTACTATAATTCATGTTGAGTTGGCAACAGTGGTGATAAACCAGGTCAAGTTCTTTACTGCGTATTTTGGTGGTAGCAAGGTGATTAGATGACAAGGTAGTGTTACCTCAATAATTACGGTAGTTGGAGATGTGTAACAACTTTTATAACCGCCTTCCAAACAGGAGGAGGTGCTCAATTCGACCTTTTTTTATGTACATCAATCATTAGAACACTATTAAACAGATTTTGATGATTTTTTAATGAGAGAACATCATTCAGCAGTGGTCTCATCCACAGCTGTGATCTTTGTTTCGCAAGGATCAGCCCAATATTAAATCACTAGTAGCACAACAATATTTCTAAAATGTTGTATAAAATGTTTCGTAAATATTGTCAAAACAATTTTTTAATTTTACGAAAATATTGTCAAAATCTTGTCAAAACATTGTTTTGCACCACTGAACATTTTTCTTACAATATTTTTTACAATATTACAAAAATGTTTTAGCAAAATTTTCACAATCTTTACTACAAACAACTAAAATGTTTTCAAAATATTGTACAATTATTTTATACAAAATGTTTCATATGTTTTAAAAAACCTATCCTAACTTATGTTTATCTATGGTAACAGTGGTATGAGACTTGTATTTTTCTTTTAAACATATAATATAAAAACATACAATATGTATGACAAACATACAACTACATTGAAGTTATAGTAAAACTGGCATCAGTTTAAGTGATGTGAATTTGAAATGTCCCTTATGATCAAAACGTTTTGATTTAATGTGAGGGTTTTGCCTTCAGCGTAAGCACGTTTCTAATAATAATTACTGGTACAACTAATAAAATAACACAAAATTTACTTACCATTAGGACTCCCAACTAATGGTTAAACACTTCAACAAGAACAAGAGCAACAACAAGTGGAACTGAAAGTGAGTGATAAGATGGTGGCTGTGTGTGGGACAAGTAATAGGATGATTTCAATGACCTTGGTATTCTAGGAGAGCAGGCACCGAGCCATGCTATACTGCGCATGCGCAAATGTAAAAAGAGCCTTATGGGTAATTCACAAAGTATTTTACACTTTCAAAGTCTTTTCTTTTGCTGGTGGTGCCTGAACATAGATTTTAGTTTTTTTTCTGGTTAGTTAGGTTTCTTTTATTTCCTTTATGTTAATATGTTAATTTGTAACCATTAAATTATTTTGTTGTAAAGTTGTGGCAATAAACAATATTTTAAACATATTGTGTAAATATTGTTTTTACAATATTACCACTGCAAGGTTTTGAAAAAGTTTTAAAAATATTGCAGAACAATATTGTTTTTGCAATATTTTAGAAAACTTTTAAAAATATTATTACAATATTAAATTTACAAAGTTTGTGGCAATGTTAGATAAATATTTTAAAAATTTTTTCGAAATATTTTTGTGCTACTATAGGGTAGGAGCATCAATCTATGTCTTCAATTCAGTTTTGTTCGAGTAGGATAGTTTCACACATTACCGCCAGTCGGATAACCGGTGTCGTTTATCAGCCCGATCATTGTATTATATGGAGCGCTTCACACCTACCCAATTTTCAAAATCACATGATGGAATGTGCCGGGTAAACGACATCGGTTACGACATCGGTTACAGTTACACAAAGACGGTGATGTGTGAAACAAGCCCGTAATGTCCCGTTTTGACCAATCAGGTGAACTTGATTCGAATTGAATTTTTGAATAAGATGAATATACCATTTCTGCTCATATGAACATTGTAAATAGAAATTTTTCGCCACATTACACAATAAGAAACTGGTTTTTTTGGTCTCTTTGCAGACCAGAAGGTCGTTGTTTACAAACTGGGCTTGACCAAACTCTGCTGGAGTCTGGTAAATTTACTCTTTTTTGCTGTGTACGTTTGAAGTAGTTCAAAGAACCACCTCTAGATGGCACGGCAATGCATTTTCAGTGTAGGTATATTCCAAAAGGTACCGCATACTTTTACTTTACTTACTTATAAGGAGTCTTTTCGCTATTAGAAATTTCCTGAATACAATATTTCACATTAAATAAAGTGTTGCAGAATTTTACTTAGTTCATTAACTTTTCTTATTGGTCGATTTTTAGTTACTTTAGTTTGTATGTTATATCAATCATTCATTTACTAATTTGATAAATATTTAATAATGAAGACTAAAAGAAATTTCTAAAGTTTTCAAAGTTTGAAAATTCAACTAAAAAGCATAAAATAAAACAAATTTAAAAGCAAAAAACCAACTTCACTAAAATCATATTCAAAAATCGAATCCTCATGTACTAAAAAATTTAAAATATGGTATTATTTACTTTAAACTGATAAAACTTCAAATTTAATGCATATTTAACCTTTTGAAATCGGGGCCAAATTTTCCATTAACTTCTAAAATAATATCGCATAGGATTTCCTATAAACTTCATAAAATATTTGGTGCTGACTTCTTTTGATTACTTGTATTAAATTTAAAATTCTCTCATTTCAAAGTAAATACCGTACTGCTACTCAGGCCCGCCCAGAGAATTTCCGGGCCCCTGGGCAAACTTGAGTACGGGCCCCCTTCACCACTTCCAATATGGGCCTATGCAGCCTATTTTTTTAATTTTTTTTGACATTATGAATAAAGTATTGTTACATTGTTATGGAATCGAAATCAAACCACATTTGTTTATGAAGATAGAGAATTATTTTCATCATTTCACAACTGGCATAATGATAAGATTGTTAAATAAATAAGACTGGTCATCTTGATAAGCTCTTCTTATTGGATAACTATGTTCTGATTCTAAATTAAAGGCAGATTAATTTTGCCTTTCATTCCAAATATATTCATTGGAAGCAGTGGTGGATCCAGGCTTTGCGGGGCCCGGGGCAATTGACTTTGGAGGAGCCACACTTACCGGTGGTCTGGGGCTCCTCCCCCATGATTTTATGAGGAATTAGTCCTAAAAATGCGTTTTTTAGCCGTTTTTCAACTAGTCAGCTGTGCTATGATCAACTTATAAAACCGACCTTATTTATGTATTATTACTTTCCAATGTACTAAAAGCAGGAAACCCACTAGCCCGGCACCGGCGGCGACCGGCGATAACCGGCGACGGCCGGCAATTTACAACAATAACCCACTAGCCCGGCATAGCTCCGGCAGAAACTGGAGCTGACAGAAGAAATGCAGCAATTGATCAATGGAGAGTTCGTCAGATGAGGAGTTATTTGTGATAGTCGTGGTGTGTGCTGAAGAAGAAAAGAGACAGAAACTGAGGAAGCAGTTATTGAAAATAATAATTAATTAAAAATAAAATTGAAATGAATTGAAAATTAAAATAAAATAAAAATAAAAATTGAAATTGAAAATAAAAATAAAAATAAATTAAATTAAAATAGAATAAAAATTAATTAATTATTAATTAAAAATAAAATATTATTAATTATTCATTAATAAAAATAATGTCATGTTACTATTTCAATTCAATTTGAACCAATAACAAAAATAATCCATGAGATCGAAGTTCTGTCACTGGATCGCCTTTTGTGACTTCATGTCACCTGTCATGCCTGCTATCTCGTCCAGAACTCAATAATTTTTATTTCAGTACATCACAAAATCATGTTTTAATTTGTTATTGGTTCAGGTAAGTATTGATTAGTAAGATTTGAGATCAATGTGACTTATTTATCTGCAGTATTTTAAAAACAGCTATTTAATAGTTTAATCGTCACTATTTTACTTACTGATCAATACTTACCTGAACCAATAACAAATAAAACATGATTTTGTGATGTGATAAAATTTATTGAGTTCTGGGTGAGATAACTGGCGATTAAAAGGTGACATGAAGTCACAAAAGGCGATCCAGCGAAAGAATTACGATCTCATGGAAAATTTTTGTTATTGGCTCAAATTGAATTGAAAAAGTAACATGAAATTATTTTTATTAATTAATAATTAATTTTATTTATTTTTAATTAATTTTTATTTTATTTTTATTTCATTTTTGTTCTATTTTTATTTTATTTTCATTTTTTTCTATTTTTTTTATTTTATTTTTATTTTATTTTTATTTTATTTTTATTTTATTTTTATTTTATTTTATTTTTATTTTATTTTTATTTTTATTTTATTTTTATTTTATTTTTATTTTATTTTTATTTTATTTTTATTTTATTTTTATTTTATTTTTATTTTATTTTTATTTTATTTTTATTTTATTTTTATTTTATTTTTATTTTATTTTTATTTTATTTTTTTTTTATTTTTTTTTTATTTTATTTTTATTTTATTTTTATTTCATTTTCATTTTATTTTTTCTATTTTTATTATTTTTATTTCATTTTTATTTTATTTTCATTTATTTTATTTCTTTTTTTTAATTTTTTTTAAATTTTTTTATCTTTTTTTTATTCTATTCTATTTTATTTTTATTTTATCTTTATCTTATTTTTAATTTAATTTTATTTTTATTTAATTTATTTTATTTTATTTTATTTTTAATTAATTTTTATTTTTATTAACTGCTTCCTTCGTTTCTGACTCTTTTCTTCTTCAACACACACTGCGACATACTGCGACACATAAAGAACTCATTGTACCATTCACGCAGAACACTTGCGATACTGGCATCGACTAGAGAAATGCCGGACAGGCTGCCCGGCAAGAATGCCCCCAAGAGCTTCTGTCGCCGCCGGCCGCCGCCGGTGACGGACAGATATGGTGGGTTGCTGTTCAATGAAAACAACGCAAAGCAATGTTGCCGGTGAGCATCGGTCGCCGCCGGACGGTGCCGGGCCAGTGGGTTTCCTGCTTTATAGCCTATAAGATTTGATCAGTTTGCACTATAGCTAGTACACATTGGCTGAATTTTGTATACTAATTTTGTATACTAATGCGTTTTCTGTGTATATTTTCATGTTTAACGTGCTGAGAATGGTTAGCTAAGCCTAATAGCCAAAAAATGACAGGAGGAGGAGGAGGAGGAGGAGGAGGAGGAGAAGAAAGATGAGAAGAAGAATGAGAAAAAGAAAAGGTTCAAGTAGAAAAAGAAGAAAATGGAAGAATACAAAGGTAAAAAGCTAGAGGAGAAGAAAGAAAAAAGAAGAAGAAGAAGTAGGAGAAGAAGATGAAGAACAAGTAGAAGAAGAAGAAGTAGGAGAAGAAGAAGAAGTAGGAGAAAAAGAAGAAGTAGGAGAAGAATAAGAAGTAGGAGAAGAATAAGAAGTAGGAGAAGAATAAGAAGTAGGAGAAGAATAAGAAGTAGGAGAAGAATAAGAGGAACGAGAAGAATAAGAAGTAGGAGAAGAAGAAGAAGAAGAAGAAGAAGAAGAAGAAGAAGAAGAAGAAGAAGAAGAATTAGGAGAAGAAGAAGTAGGGGAAGAAGAAGTAGGGGAAGAAGAAGAAGAAGAAGTAGGAGAAGAAGAATAATAAGAAGTAGGAGAAGAATAAGAAGTAGGAGAAGAAGAATAATAAGAAGTAGGAGAAGAAGAAGAATAAGTGGAAGATGAATAAGAAGTAGGAGAAGTATAAGAAGTAGGAAAAGAAGAAGAAGAAGAAGAAGAAGAAGAAGAAGAAGAAGAATTAGGAGAAGAATAAGAAGTAGGAGACGAATAAGAAGTAGGAGAAGTATAAGAAGTAGGAGAAGAAGAAGAAGAAGAAGAAGAAGAAGAAGAATTAGGAGAAGAAGAAGTAGGAGAAGAAGAAGTAGGGGAAGAAGAAGAAGAAGAAGAAGTAGGAGAAGAATAAGAAGTAGGAGAAGAAAAATAATAAGAAGTAGGAGAAGAATAAGAAGTAGAAGAAGAAGAAGTAGGAGAAGAAGAAGAAGTAGGAGAAGAATAAGAGGAACGAGAAGAATAAGAAGTAGGAGGAGAAGAAGAAGAAGAAGTAGAAGAAGAATTAGGAGAAGAAGAAGTAGGAGAAGAAGAAGTAGGGGAAGAAGAAGAAGTAGGAGAAGAATAAGAAGTAGGAGAAGAAGAATAATAAGAAGTAGGAGAAGAATAAGAAGTAGAAGAAGAAGAAGTAGGAGAAGAAGAAGAAGTAGGAGAAGAATAAGAGGAACGAGAAGAATAAGAAGTAGGAGGAGAAGAAGAAGAAGAAGTAGAAGAAGAATTAGGAGAAGAAGAAGTAGGAGAAGAAGAAGAAGTAGGAGAAGAATAAGAGGAACGAGAAGAATAAGAAGTAGGAGAAGAAGAAGAAGAAGAAGAAGAAGAAGAAGAAGAAGAAGAAGAATTAGGAGAAGAAGAAGAAGAAGAAGAAGAAGAAGAAGAAGAAGAAGAAGAAGAATTAGGAGAAGAAGAAGTAGGGGAAGAAGAAGAAGAAGAAGAAGTAGGAGAAGAATAAGAAGTAGGTGAAGAAGAATAATAAGAAGTAGGAGAAGAATAAGAAGTAGGAGAAGAAGAATAATAAGAAGTAGGAGAAGAAGAAGAAGTTGGAGAAGAAGAAGAATAAGTAGGAGATGAATAAGAAGTAGGAGAAGTATAAGAAGTAGGAGAAGAAGAAGAAGTAGAAGAAGAAGAAGAAGAAGAATTAGGAGAAGAAGAAGTAGGAGAAGAAGAAGTAGGGGAAGAAGAAGTAGGGGAAGAAGAAGAAGAAGAAGTAGGAGAAGAATAAGAAGAAGAAGTAGGAGAAGAATAAGAAGTAGGAGAAGAAAAATAATAAGAAGTAGGAGAAGAAGAAGAAGTTGGAGAAGAAGAAGAATAAGTAGGAGATGAATAAGAAGTAGGAGAAGTATAAGAAGTAGGAGAAGAAGAAGAAGTAGGAGAAGAAGAAGAAGAAGAATAAGTTGGAGAAAAAGAAGAAGAAGTAGGAGAAGAAGATGTAGGCAAAGGAGAAGGAGAAGAAGAAGAAGAAGAAGAATAAAAGTATAAGAATAAGAAGAAGAAGAAGAAGGAGAAGAAACTATGGCGGACTTTTCCATTCCAGACACGCGTTAATTGTTTGCCTGTTGGCATCCAGTTCAATATCAATAAATAATGTAAACGATGATTGTAATTCACTTTTCAGGCTGAGGATCGAAAGTTCATAAATCACAGTTAAGGGTAGATGGTTGTTGGGGGGGGGGGGAGTGGTTGGCGAGGGGTGTAACAACCCTCAATTATTGTAGCCGTTCCCTCGCTGCGACTCCGTGATTAATATTCATTGAATAACCGAAGCTGCTCCCCCCGGGCTAAATGTTTACCTGTCGCTGAACGAACACCCATCCGCCTCTGGGCGTCTATCCACGTCGCTGAACCTCTTCCGCTGACAAGACAGCTTAATTGACAATTTATTCCCGGGCGCTGATGTTTTATGAGGGTAAACAGCGATTATCCAAGTTTACATTGTTCGGAGTTACTTGCCCCAATGAACTATTACTCTTGAGGGTTTTTCTCACTACCAAGGTTCAAATTAAATTTTGAATGGCTTTCAATTTTCAACCTTCATTCTTCGTGATCTCAACCTCGGTCACAAAATCATCGAAATATATAATGAATTATAATAAAAAGTTGTCACAACCACATTTATTAAAAAATATAGAGATACTAGTTTCGGATGTTACTCCACTATCAATCTCAAACTAAAACTTAATTACAGAGCCGTTTAGTATACAGAATGTTTCGGAACTCTCTACCAATACTTCTAGGCAGTGTTTCTGGACCACTAACAAAAGTAAATATCGCAATAAAAATTTTCTTAAATCCCCAGTTACTCACACAGCCGCCATTTTGTTTTATTTCACTCATTATTTTTTTATTCAAACACTTCTGGATGTATGATTTTGAAATTTTGCAAACAGCTTTATAACAATTAAAACAATCTTTAAAAAATTAATCAAAATTCTCCGACATCAAAAAACAAAATGGCGACCATTTAAAATCTTTGAACATGATTTAATTGATAATGGGTGATGATATCAAAATTTGACTGAATTAACGTTTTTTAGATATTTCTATTGCAAATCCAACGATACCTCATTTTCCAAGATTGGCCAACAATTAACAGAGATATGCTACTTTTTAGGGTGTGCAGTGGTTGGAAACGAAAAACTGCAACCCATTCTCAACCACCGCACACCCTAAAAAGTAGCATATCTCTGTCAATTGTTAGCCAATCTTGAAAAATGAGGTATCGTTGGATTTGCAATAAAAATATCTAAAAAACGTTAGTTCAGTCAAATTTTGATAACATCAGCCATTATTGATTTAATCCTGTTCAAAGATTTTAAATGGCCGCCATTTTGTTTTTTGATGTCGGAGAATTTTGATTAATTTTTTTAAGATTGTTTCAATCGTTATAAAGCTGTTTGCAAAATTTCAAAATCATACATTCAGAGGTCGAATAAAAAAATAATGAGTGAAAGAAACAAAATGGTGGCTGTGTGAGTAACTGGGGATTTTAGAAATTTTTTATTGCGATATTTATTTTTGTTAATTGGTCCAGAAACACTGCCTAGAAGTATTGGTAGAGAGTTCCTAAACACTCTGTATACTAAACACGGAATGATACTATTGGATAAGGGATAGGCTGCCTTCATTGACGATTTATGATTGGCTGAAGGTCATAACAAGTCACGCCCACTGGTGGGAGGAGCAACAAAAAGAAATAAGAATCAAATCAAGAACTAAAAACGGTGAACATCTAGAAAGTAACAAAGAAGAACAATACACAATTAAGTTGGGCTAGAATTGAAATTAGAATTTAAATTAGAAAATTGAAGCTCACTGAAATTTATTAAAAAAATATTTATTATTTATTTACAAAAATTTATTTCAGTGTTTTTAGTGGTGCATCCACGATACGGAAATGTTCGTTTTTGTGACATTCCTACTTTCTTCCGCTTACCCCACAATTGTGCACCGTAATTTATATCCACGATGGTGGAATGCATCTCAAATTTCATCAAAATCGAATAATTCTACATTACCATTCAAGAATCTGCGTCCACAGTCCTCATATAGCTGCAATCAAGACAGGATTCATTTCAACTTTAGCTATGCTCGACCCCATGGTGGACAAAAGCATAGGAATGGCCTGTTACTGAACAAAGAGAAACTGTGGAAAAGTAGAAGTCAGTGGAGGAGAAGGAGGAGGAGGACGAGGAGGAGAAGAAAAATAAAAATAAAAGGAAGTAATAAGAATGGCCTGGAGCTTATTTACTTCTTCACAGGGGTCTTTTGATTGGTTATGAATACGCTTATTTCGTCAATTCCAATTACTATATCCAGGCTCAGCCTCAAAAGACAAATAATAATAATAATAATAATAATAATGATAATAATAATAATAATAATAATAATAATAATGTTAATAATAATAATAATAATAATAATAATAATAATAATAATAACTGAATGCCAGTTAGCATCTTTTACTGATATTAGTTATGTAATCCTCCACATATTTTTCTTCTTATTATCATTATTATTCTTCTTTTTCATCTTCTTTTTTCGGAAGATGGGAAGTGATAGCCACGAGCCGTAGCTGGTATCTGTTCAATCAGAGAGATAAGCTGCGTTCTCGTAGGTCCCGTTCGTAACGGTGACCGATTAGATTGGCCAGCAAAAAAGACACTGTTCTCTGCTGTAAAATCACTTCCCGGTGGTTCGGAACCCACCTAAAACTGTAGGTCAACTCATCAATCACCATCATCCAACTCATTACCCACGCACAGGTCTCAGACCTATGTGGGCTTCATCCTCAAAAAAAAAAAAAAAAAAAAAAAAAAAAAAGATGGAGCCCACTTAGGTCTGAGACCTGTGCGTGGGTAATGAATTGGATGAAGGTGATTGATGAGTTGGACCTACAGTTTTAGGTGGGTTCCGAACCAACGGTGAAGTGATTTTACAGGAGAGAACAGTTTTTTTTGCTGGCCAATCCAATCGGTCACCCTTACAAGAGCGTCCAGGAGTTTCGTAGCTTATCTCTGATTGAACAGATACCTGTTACGGCACTCGGCTATCACTTCCCAAGCTTTTCTATTTTTTTCTTTTTTTTTAGGATGAAGCTCACATAGGTCTGAGACCTGTGCGTGGGTAATAAATTGGATGAAGGTGATTGATTAGTTGGACCTACAGTTTTAGGTGGGTTCCGAACCACCGGGAAGTGATTTTACAGCAGAGAACAGAGTCTTTTTTGCTGGCCAATCCAATCGGTCACCCTTACAAGAGCGTCCAGGAGTTTCGTAGCTTATCTCTGATTGAACAGATACCTGTTACGGCACTCGGCTATCACTTCCCAAGCTTTTCTATTTTTTTCTTTTTTTTTAGGATGAAGCCCACATAGGTCTGAGACCTATGCGTGGGTAATGAATTGGGTGATGGTGATTGATGAGTTGGTCCTACAGTTTTAGGTGGGTTCCGAACCACCGGGAAGTGATTCTACAGCAGAGAACAGAGTCTTTTTTGCTGGCCAATCCAATCGGTCACCCTTACAAGAGCGTCCAGGAGTTTCGTAGCTTATCTCTGATTGAACAGATACCTGTTACGGCACTCGGCTATCACTTCCCAAGCTTTTCTATTTTTTTCTTTTTTTTTAGGATGAAGCTCACATAGGTCTGAGACCTGTGCGTGGGTAATAAATTGGATGAAGGTGATTGATTAGTTGGACCTACAGTTTTAGGTGGGTTCCGAACCACCGGGAAGTGATTTTACAGCAGAGAACAGAGTCTTTTTTGCTGGCCAATCCAATCGGTCACCCTCACAAGAGCGTCCAGGAGTTTCGTAGCTTATCTCTGATTGAACAGATACCTGTTACGGCACTCGGCTATCACTTCCCAAGCTTTTCTATTTTTTTCTTTTTTTTTAGGATGAAGCCCACATAGGTCTGAGACCTATGCGTGGGTAATGAATTGGGTGATGGTGATTGATGAGTTGGTCCTACAGTTTTAGGTGGGTTCCGAACCACCGGGAAGTGATTCTACAGCAGAGAACAGAGTCTTTTTTGCTGGCCAATCCAATCGGTCACCCTTACAAGAGCGTCCAGGAGTTTCGTAGCTTATCTCTGATTGAACAGATACCTGCTACGGCACTCGGCTATCACTTTTCTTCTTCTTCTTCTTCTTCTTCTTCTTCTTCTTCTTCTTCTTCTTCCTCACCACCTCCTCCTCGTCCCACTCGTGCTCCTTCTTCACCTCTTACTTCTCCTTCTCCTCGTCCACTTCCCCTTCTTCTTCTTCCTCACCTCCTCCGAATCCTCGTCCCTCTCTTCCTTTTACTTCTCCTTCTCTTCCTCGACAACTTTCCCCTCCTTCTCCTCCTTTATCCTCTTCTCCTTCTTTTGGAAAGTTTTCTTCTTATCAAGTAAAACATAAAAACAACTCTAGAGACTTCAATTTGAAACATTTGGAAAAATAATTTTCTTTGAAGCTAGGGCGGAAAACTAAATTCCAGTGAAAAAATAGTGTGATGTGAACAGATTAAAAAAATTTTTTTGATGTTTTTTATTAATTTAAGATAAATATTAAGAGCTGCATTAAATGCATAGTAACTCCTTATTAGGTAATTTTTAGTATGAGTAATTGAATGTAGACATTACTTGACTACAATAGAGACTAAAAATTGAACAGTGAAAAGCAGTCCTACACCTGTGCTGATGGGTTCTAGTGTTATGTATTAGTAACCTAATAATATTCTGAAACGACTAGCAGTGCTGCCACTACAACGAAACCAAAAACGAAACACGACGGCATTTCAAGAGTTCTTTTTATAGCCGCAACAATCAGCTGAACAGCTTAGTCTTGACTCGACTGAGTTAACGAACGAAATCGTTTTTCGGGACGAAATTTGTTTTTAAAATTTATAATTTAATTTTTATCGAACGAACGTAGCTTGTAATCGGGAACGCGAGTTTTTTTTTTAAAACTGTTTTGTGACATTCGTGAAATGTTGTGATTTCCCATGAAGCAAAAATCTCAAAATTGTTTCGAACCTATCGTAAAATGTAGCGGTTTTTCGTGGACCAAAAAATTGTGTGGGCTCCCATGAACCAAAAATTAAATTCTCTTTAACCACTCGTAAAATGTAACGCTTCTCAAACCAAAAAAATCCGAAATTTTGAAAATTGTGCTATAACGTTTGTAAAAAGTGTGGTTTCCCATGAACCGGAAAATTTGAAAATTCAAAAATTGTGTTGTAACATTTCTGTGAACTGTTGTGGTTTCCTATGAACCGAAAAATTCGAAAATGAAAAAATTGTTCTGTAACTCTCTTAAAAGTTGGTGTGGTTTTTCTTTAACAAAAAATATTCATGTGAAAATTATGTGCTTTATCGAACATTGTACAAGGTGGTATTGCTGAATAGGTGTGTGGACTGGGAATTTTTTTATAAAATTTCCACAGTGTTGCAATAAATAGATAATATTACTGTAGTAGTTATACTACAGTCTATAAGAAAAGTGTGAGATTTTAAAAATTATAAAAAAATATATTTGAAGGTGTAGAATGGATTTTCTCCGTTTAGGGCCTATATGAGTTTTTTATTTTTTTGGGTGGTGATTGGTCACGTGGCGAGCGTGGTGTTTATGCGTTCATGATATCCAGTCACGACCGCCCAAGCCCACATTTGGATGGGTTGCCTTGCTTCTATGACTTGATGTTATAAGCATTATAATTACACGCCCGGTGGTTCGGAACCAACCTAAAATTGTAGGTTTACTATGTTTTCCATAAAATGACTCAAACGGCGATGTGGAACCACCCGTAAGAGTTTCCCTCCCATAAAAGCCAAACGCTTTTTAATATTATTTTATTTGATTTATTTTCATTTTCTTCTTAATAGCACTTAATTTGAGAGTAAAGTTTTACACCAAATTATCTTATATCTTTTGACACTGTAGCCTATAAGCCTTTAAATTCATTAAGTGGACTATAATCAATAACTTTTTTGAGTTTTCAACTTTTGTGTGTAAAAAGATAAGTGAGTGTTTGTATTCCACTTTCAAAGCTATTTATAGTGTCAAAATTTAGTTTGATTTTCACTTCATCTGCTCCACTTTTCTGATTCACCTTTCTCGTCCTTCTTCTCTCTTCTCTTGTTTTCTTATCTCTTATCCTTCTTCTGTCTTCTCCACCCTCTTCTTTCTCTTCCTTCTGTTATCTACTTCTCTCTTCTTCTTCTTCTTCTCTCTTATCCTTCGCCAGTCTCTATCTCCTTCTATCCTCTTGTTCTCTCTACCTCCTCCTTTCACCTTCCTCTCCTATATTCCTATTCTTGTCCTTCTTCTTCTGCTTCTCCCTTCTTCTCATCTTCTCATCTTCTCCTTCATTCTTTTTTCCTTTCCTTTCTTATTATTTTCTTCATATGTCTCATTCTCATATCATCCCCTTCTTCTATCCACTCCTTCCTCTCCACCTCCTCCTCCTCCTGCTTCTTCAGCTTCGTTTTCTTCTTTTCGCCTTCTTCTTCTTCTCCTACTTTTTTATTCTCCGTCTACTAATCCTCATTTGCTCTTCCCCTGGTCTTTCGCATGCCCTTTTTTAATTCCGGGTCTTTTCTTTGTTTTGTCTCTTCTTTTTTAATTTTGATTATTCTTTTAAATCCTTCTCCTTCTTCTCGTTCTTTAGCTCTATTTTCTTCCTTATCTGCTTCTTTTTTTCTTCCTCTCCTGCTATATTCCTATCATTCTCCTGTTTTCTTTTCCTTCTTCTCTATTCTTCTTTCTTTATCTTCTTCTCTTCTCTTGCTTTCTTCTCCTTCTTCAATCTTCTTCTCTCTTTTCCTGTCTTCTTTTTCTTCGATCTCCTTCTTCTTTCTCCCCCTGTATCCTTCTCCTTTCTCTATTTTCTTCTTTCTTCTTCTTTTTCCACTTCTCTCTTTTCCCTTCTTCTTCTCATTCTTTTATCTTTTGCTCTCTTCTCCTCTCCTCTCCTGTCACATTCTCTCTTATCCTTCTCCTATCTTCTTTTTCCACTTCTCTTTTCTTCTTATCATTCTTCTCCCTTCTTCTCTCTTCCCCTGCCGTCTTCTCTCTTATCCTGCTCCTGTTTTCTTCTCCTTCTTCCCTCTTTTTCTTTCTTCTTTATCTTTTTCTTCTTTTTCTTTGTCTTCTTCTTCTCTGTTCTCCTGTCTTCTTCTCCTCCTTCTTCTATCTTTTTTCCTCTTCTTCTTATCATTCTTCTCCCTTCTTCTCTCTTCCCCTGCCGTATTCTCTCTTATCCTGCTCCTGTTTTATTCTCCTACTTCCCTCTTTTCCTTTCTTCTTCTTCTTTTTCTTCTTCTTGTTTTTCTTTTTCTTCTTTTCCTTTTCTTCTTCTTCTTCTTCTTCTTCTCTGTTCTCCTGTCTTCTTCTCCTCCTTCTTCTATCTTTTTCCCTCTTTTTCTTATCATTCTTCTCCCTTCTTCTCTCTTCCCCTGCCGTATTCTCTCTTATCCTGCTCCTGTTTTCTTCTTCTTCCCTCTTTTGCTTTCTTCTTCTTCTTTTTCTTCTTCTTCTCTGTTCTCCTGTCTTCTTCTCCACCTTCTTTATCGTTTTCCCTCTTCTTCACATCATTCTTCTCCCTTCTTCTCTCTTCCCCTGCCGTCTTCTCTCTTATCCTGCTCCTGTTTTCTTCTCCTTCTTCCCTCTTCTCCTTTCTTCTTCTTCTCTTTCTTTTTCTTCTTCTTCCCTCTTCTCCTTTCTACTCCTTCTTCTCTCTTCTCCTTTCTTCTTCTCCTCCTTCTCATAACTTTTCCCTGTTCTTCTTCTTCTCTCTTACCCTGTCTTCATCACTCCTATCCTTCTCCTTCTTCCCTTTCTTTCCTCCTCTCCTTCTCGCTCCTCAACTTCCTCGAATGTCGCTAAACATTCCGTGCCAAACGAAACAAGCCATTCTTTTGTATCTCACATTGTTTGAAATACAAAAACAAAGAATCTTTTTGTCTTCAGAGTTGTTGACTCTACCATTTTTTATATTATTTAGGCAGACAGATCTATCTTTCGCCTTTGATATCAAGGGTCCGACATCACCAATTTGTATTAGGAGGTTCATTTGAGAGGAATCTCCACCCAGATCGTATTTATTTTATCAACATTTCATGATTATCTATCTGTTGAGGAGAGGCAACCTGCCCAATAGAATCAGTCTATCACTTTAGTAGCGCTGCCAAGTTTTCAAAATAGTTCGGGCCGATTTTTATTAGCTCTCAGTGTTTAAGAGAAAACATCATGGTTTTATACAGGTGGGAGGAGATCGTTTACAAATCACACTTCCAGATAAAATCGCTTTGAGATTTGATCTTTTTGAATCAATTTTCGACATCAGTTTCTTTCAAATTTTCCTGAGCTCGCATTTAGTGAATAAATAAAATGTTTTTCCTACAACTGCTCATAAAGTAGTTCTTTACGCACTGAAAACTTACTGTAAAATACCTCTTTACTGTTCCACAAGCGGTAAAGTACTTTATCTACGACCATGTCATAATGTATACATTATAGCAGTTTCACAATTGATGACAAAACAGCTGTCTTTTCGAAATGCTTTTTGAGACCCGTTGCATAAAGAGCTCATTATAGTACAGGTTCTACATTATAACACGGGTTCTGGACCAATCAGAAGCATTTTTGATGGAATCAATATCGTAATTCAATATTGTGAAACTATCAGCTGATTTCATCAAACTGCTACACCAGCTACTTTAACCTAACAATCTACTATAACTTCTCATATTTGAGATGAGAGGTTAGGTATCTCTGACCGTCACAGGTAAAATGAAATTGTTTTAATTAAATGTATACTAGTGGTCGTAGATAAAATAGTGTATGCAACGATTTTATTTGGCCATTAAGGCACTCGTGAGATATTTATAACACTCGCATTCTCTCGTGTTATAGCTTACATCTAACTCGTGCCTTAATAAGGGTCAAAATAAAATCGTTGCATAAACTACTATTACGCTCACCAGCTGTTTTCTTTACGCTTCTGTTTTGATTTTGATGCCTTCTCATTGGTGGATCACGGAATCCGTGAAATTCACATAACCTCAACAATGGCGAACGCTAACCAAATCCGCGCACGATCTGCGATGTTACAAACTACAAGCTTTTATTGTGTTGGAATCCAGCACTGCAGTTGTAGGAAAAATATTGTATGCAATTCGCGCGTGAAGCTTCTTTATCGCTCTCTCAAAATTACTGCGCTCCGCTATGCGTCACACAGTAAATGTTTTGGATGGAGCGATAAAGTCGTGCTTCACGCTCTTAATACATAAATAACTATTTCGTACTTCTATTTTTTTCAATTATCATTATTCATTCATATACACTGACCTCCTGTAAAGGAATATAGATTTGTGAATAAATTGAAGAAATTAAAATAAAACTCTGTTTTGCGTGTCATAACGAACCTGAAATTCCTCATTTGAGCTAACAGCATTATAATGCACCTCATTACCCACGCACAAGTCTCCGACTCATGTGGGTATCACAATTTTAAGAAATTGAAGATTCTCCTGCTTCCAAGCCTGTATATTGTTGAAGCCATTATCTTTTTTGAAAAAAATAAGGATAAATTGTAAACAGGCGAGTTCTTTCACAATTATTTAAAAGTCTGTTCAGCGAGCCTACGGAGTGGCGTAAACAAACATGTGCGTACGTGCAAGCCGGGACTCAACAAAGCCCGATTCACAGATAGCCTAGTTTTCGAAACGCATCGAATAGGCAACATGCCTACCAATTGAAAACGACTTTCAATAATCATTTCCAAACAGCTTCCTGGATAATACTTATTATTTATTGCAAATAGAAATAGATACATGAGATTAATGAGTTATATGAATGAGATGGCTATTTTCTTATTTTCAATGCTTAGGTAATGTATCCAAACATTCAGCAATCACTGGTAATCACTATTATTAGAATTGTTCATAAATTTGTCGATTGAATTATTTTTACCTATACATTTGAAATGAAAATACTGACTTGATAACTGAATTAAAAATGTAATATGTTCTTGAAATGATGCAATAATAATTATCTATTTCACAAACTGGAAGTGCGACAACAGCTGTTAAGAATGAACTGTAGGTGGCAATGAGTGTGAATAGGCCAACCGACCGATGCCAGTACAATTCTCGGAATTGCAGAGTTTGTTTGGGTCACTCCGTAGGCTCGTTGAACAGACTATAGAACCAGGTATTGGCAAGACATATATCTTTAATAATTTTTTTTTTATTTTAATTTTAAGTTTATCGCCTGTGATTGCTTTGAACCGCACTGGTAGTAAATTCATATACAAATTATATAGACGAGTCCTTGCACTTTTTACTCCCCTCTCATACAATGTTTTCGATGTAAGCCGTCTCGTAAGTCTTGTGTCGGAGTAGGCTGTGCCCTGTTTTTGGTCATGATTTTTTGGAAGTCTCCTGTATTAAATATTATTAGGGCATTTAAATGCTATATATTCCTGTGAGAAAACAAATTTTCTTCAATTATTTTGTGAAATATGGGAGTTTTAAGTTTAAATTTTTCGGTTTTCGGGGGCAATAATTAATCTCACCTATGAGTGGCTATAATTTTTCATAAATTTTCTGTGAATAAAAGACAACTTGAGGAATAAAATGACAGTTTTTATTTCAATCTAACAAATAACTTTTGTAAATTGAATTTTTTTATAGATTTAAAGAAATGATTTAAAAAAAAAACGAATTGCTTCATTGGAGTAAAAAATATGTCATTTCATCCCTCGAGGTGTCTTTTGGTTACAGAAAATTTATCAAAAGTTTAAAATCAGTCGTAGATGAGATCAATTGCCCCCAAAAACGAAAAACTTCAATTTTGAACCCCTATATTTCACAAAAATTGATGAAACTTTTTTTTTCTTACAGAAATAGATAACATTTCAATGCGATAAAATTTGAAAAAAAATTATGAACAAAAACTCTGCGCACAGCTAGCGCGCGTTTAAAGGAAATCACTGCGATAAAATTAAAATAAGGGAAGAATTATCAAATATATCTTGTCTGTACCTGATTCCATAATATTGTAAAAGGATTCACCTGTTTGGAATTTATCATTTTTTTCAATAAAGCAGATGACTTCAAGAATATACCGGCTTGGAAGCAGGAGAATCTTTAATTTCTTAAAATTATGATACCCATGTCGGAGACTTATGCGTTGGCAATGAGGTACATTATAATGCTGTTAGTTTCTGGTTACATAAATTATCCATAAAATAATAATATAATCCATTAAGTATTTTTTTATCAAGAGTAACATAGTGTAAAACCTTTTTATCAAGTGTAACATAGTTCAAATTCCAATGAAAATTCCAATTTATAGGCCATTCTCTTGAAATCTTCTAGTTTCTATCTTTTTATCAGAAAAATCTCTAAGAAAACAAATTTCAAATAAAAGTTTAGATTCTTTGTGATCATTCTTTGGAAGATTATTTTTGAAATGACATAACCATGAAATATACCGAACATTGATTGAAATTTGAGCTCAATCACTTTCAGCATTTATTGACTGAATTCCAAGCCCAGATATGAGCTCCGCTGTATAAGTCCATTTATTACCTATGTCGGAAATATTCAAAGTTGATATCAACTAAGGGTCAAGTGGAAGAGTGGGCCGGCTGCGCTTCAACCTCACCCTTTTAGGAAAAATAAAGGCCGCACTAAAATAAATCAACTACCCTTGAGAAAGATGACCCTTTGGAAATAAATTAGAAAATGTTAGATTCCTTTCTGAAAATTTTCCCAGAGTATTCATTCTATGATACGCTTTCAATATTCTATCCGTTTCTGTATCTATTCTGAAACAGAACATCAAGCCTTCGTTACAAAATAATATGCTGAAAGATTCATTATTCCAAGACAAAAGTGTGTGGAAATTATTCAGTTTGTTTTTTATTCCAGAACATATTCAAATTCTCCTCTACCACTTCATGTTCACGCCATATTGTTATCATTTTTCTGATACGGTAGTGCGAGGACTAATTTTTTAACCTTATTTGATAAAGTATCATTATATCGACAATTACTTTTGTATCATTTCAATTTTGCGAGTGCTGCGAATGGTTTGATACAAGGAACTTTGTTGTGGTGCAACGCCTATCATATTTATAGAGATACACTACGTTTGAAAGTGCGAAAACTGATTTGAAGCGAATTTGAAACAGTACTATCATATCGACAACTTTTGTATCAATTTAATTTTTCGAGTGCTGCCAATGGTTTGATACGGAAACTTTGCTGTGGTGCAACGCGTATCATATGTGGAGATACGCTACGTTTCACGTACGAGGAGGCCAAACAATGAAGCTATGGTGATATTCCTGTCAATTTCTATAGTAGTGGCTACATTGCTGGCTTCGTCTACTGCACTGTCAGCTGGTGAGTTAAAATTTCTCCTCTAATTATATTATTAATATTGTTTGGAACTGTCTACCAATACTTCTAGGCAGTGTTTCTGGACCACTAACAAAAGTAAAAAGCGTAATAGAATTTTTCTAAAATCCCCAGTTACTCATACAGCCGCCATTTTGTTTTTTCACTCATTATTTTTTTATTCGAACACCTCTGAATGTATAATTTTGAAATTTTGCATACAGCTTTATAACAATTAAAACAATCTAAATAAAATTTATCGAAATTTTCCGACATCAAAAAACAAAATGGCGGCCATTTAAAATCTTTGAACAGGATTAAATTAATAATTGCTGATGATATTGAAATGTGACTGGAATAACTTTTTTTAGATATTTTCATTGCAAATCCAACGATACCTCATTTTCCAAGATTGGCCAACAGTTAACAGAGATATGCTACTTCTTAGGGAGTGCGGTAGTTGGAAGCGAAAAACTGCAACCCGTTCTCAACGGGTTTTGAGATCTCGTATTTTGAAATTTTGCATACAGCTTTATAAGAATAAAAACAATCTAAAAAAAATTAACCAAAATTTTCTGACATAAAAAAACAAAATGGCGGCTATTTAAAATCTTTGAACAGGATTAAATCAATAATGGCTTATGATATCAAAATCTGATACAATAACTTTTTTTAGATATTTTTTTTGCAAATCTAACGATTCCTCATTATTCCAGATTGGCCAACAATTAACAAAGATATGATACGTTTTAAGGTGTGCGGTGGTTGGAAGCGAAAAACTGCAACCCGTTCTCAACAACCGCACACCCTAAAAAGTAGCATATCGCTGTTAATTGTTAGCGAATCTTAGAAAATGAGGTATTGTTGGATTTGCAATAAAAATATCTAAAAAAAAATTTTTTTCAGTCAAATTTTGATATCATTAGCTATTATCAATTTAATCCTGTTCAAAGATTTCAAATGGCCGCTATTTTGTTTTTTAATGTCGGAAAATTTTGATTGATTTTTTTCAGATTGTTTCAATTGTTATGAAGCTGTATGCAAGATTTCAAAACTATACATTCAGAGGTGTTCGAATAAAAAATAATGAGTGAAAAAACAAAATGGCGGCTGTGTGAGTAACTGGGGATTTTATAAAAATTTTATTACAATATTTACTTCTGTTAGTGGTCCAGAAACACTGTCTTGGTAGAGAGTTCCGAAACAGCCTGTATATTTTTTATAAATTAGCCAGGAGTCGAGCCCGTGACCAACAGGATACTATTGTTTGATACAGTGTTTCAGATAACTCCACACCTGGCAATCCTCAAATACTTCCTAATCTATTATATAGACGTCTTCATACTCTCTGTCGACGAACTCTAGCTCTGAAGAATAAGAGATTGGACGAGGTAAGAGGAAAAAAAACAAGCAGAGAAAAAAAATTAAACATAAGAAGAAAGAGAAGTAGGTAATGAAGAAAAAGACGGAGAAGAAGTAGAAGAAGAGAAAGGAGTAGTAGGAAAATGACCATTCTGCTCTCTCTTACACCAAACCAAAGTTGTGAAATTTTTCTCTTCAGTAAATGAAGAGATTGAGAAAGAGATTTGATTAAATTTTAAAATAGCTTTCGTCATTCATGTAAATTTACAAAGTATGCATACGAATGTTTAAAAACAAAATTATCAACACCAAATACAATAGTAAACTCAGATAATGCTATTTTCATAGTGTAAGATATTATATACAATGATCACATTTGTATGATCTTAATGATGGTAACTATGGTGATGACAATCAAAATGATACAATTACATGAAATGGCGAAGTTTGGACAAAGATTCGTCCATTTTTACCACTCAACCAGAGAGAGAGAGAGAGAGAGAGAGAGAGAGAGAGAGAGAGAGAGATAAAGAGAGACATTTTGTATTTTTTATATTTGATATTTATTTATTACATCTTACGTTGCCAGGTCTAGTAAGACCTGTGGCAAACACTAATAAATATAACCAAAAATATATATCACATAACATTAAAAGTAATTATAGTTGAAATAGAGTATAAATATTAATTAGAAGAAAAAATAATGCTTATAATAAAACATAACTTGTGAAATAGAAAAGAGAAAAAAATAGAGTGTCCTCTTTTACAAGGAGAGAAGGTATCTGTTCAATCAGAGAGATAAGCTGCGTTCTTGTAGGTCCTGTTCGTAACAGTGACCGATTAGATTGGCCAGCAAAAAAGACATTGTTCTCTGCTGTAAAATCACTTCCCGGTGGTTCGGAACCCACCTAAAACTGTAGGTCCAACTCATCAATCACCATCATCCATTTCATTACCCATGCACAGGTCTCAGACCTATGTGGGCTTCATCCTCCAGAAAAAAAAGAAAAAAAATTAAACATAAGGAGAAAGAGAAGGAGGTAATGAAAAGAAAGAGGAGAAAATGAGGTAATGATGAAATTCAGATTGATGAGATTAAAAGCACCAAAGAGCGCAATAGCAAGGATCAAGTAATTAAATTAATAGAAAGTGATCAAATGAAATAAGTAGAAACAAATTGGAATAAAGGATTAGAAAAGGGAGAGACATGTATGAATAGAGAAGAAAAAACGAGAATAATTATTAAGGAAAGAAAATAAATGGAAATTCCGATCAAAGCACAACCAATAGGACAGTCACTCAGTCACCCTCAAGTAGGTACTTGAACAGATTTCTTTTGAAACCAGCTAATGAATGGGATTGTATTAGAGATTGTAAGGGATTAGGGATTGTAAGGAAGAGAGAGATTAGATTAGATTAGATTAGATTATTTACTTTATTCATGTAGATTACAAAATGCACAGTCTTAGATTCTAGATTATGATAGTTAAAAATATATAAGTACTGTAATTATTGTTCTATGAATTTTACAAATCTAAACTAAAGAATTAATCAACGATATGTATACAGTATAAGATGCAATTTGATAACGATAATATGATTGTGATGTATCTACATGAAACGGCGAAGTTTGAACATATAAATGTCCATTCTTGGAAGAGGATATTCAAGAATATCCTTCTCATCAACACTTGACCGTATCAACACTTGACCGTAAGAGAAAGAGATAAGATAAGATAAGATAAAGATAAAATTACTTTATTTACGTAAATTTACAAAATATAACTGTGACTGATTAAAAAGAATATTATTAACAACACAATAAATAAGAAAATGAGAAAAAGTTTGGATATTAACAATAACATTTTTGTGAAGCATTTACGTAATAAGGGCGAAGTCTGGACAAAAATTCGTCCATTCAAACTTAACCTTGATAACTTCGAACTGCGAGACTAAATAATTGGTAATAATAGAATAAAATTTGAGTACAAATTGAAAAAGTTAAAAGTGATTAAAAATAATTGATATTGTGTTTTTTTTTAAATATTTTCTGAACAATACAGATGGGATATTATTTACAAAATGAAAGATGATGGTTGTCATGCATGTGCTCTATGGTTGAAAAGACGCAGTCATTCCCTCCAAAAGATACCTCTTCAATGATGAGGTGAAGCCCGCTCGACTCTCAATGCACCTTATGGAATTAGGAAGTGCGTTCCAAGCCCGACAAGCACTTACAACAAATGATTTAGTATAGATTGTAGTACGGTGGTTCGGTATCCTAAGCGTATTATCCCCGGTTCTTGTATGAGAGACATTATTCTGTCTGCCTTCAGAAACAAATTTGAAATCGTTTTTAAAGTAATTAGGTTTGCCATATTTGAGGATTTCTCTGACAAGTTTGTTTATTCTGAATAGTCTCTGATCTGGGAGTTTGAGAGTTGAGCTTGTAATGTGGGATTGAGTAATTCTATCATGCCATTGAAGAGAGTAAACGTACCGAAGACAGTAGTTCTGACTGCGCTGCAATCTATCATTCAGAATGACTGTCATGTCATTCATTACAGAATTACAGTACAGGAAATGTGGAAAGATGAGAGATTTAACCAGTAACAATCGGACACTTCTAGGGAGAATATCTTGCATTTTCTTTAAGGGATGCATTGCTGAAAAAACCTTCTTACATGTTCTAATAACTTGCTCTGACCAGTCAAGAGTTGAGTTCATGGTTATACCCAAGTTTTTAACTGAACTACAGTATGGTATTACATTGCCATCAACTGTGATTTTGTGAATTAGGTTCAAGTCAATACTATTTATCAAGCGTGAATAACCAATGATAATAGATTGCGTTTTTACAGGATTGAGTTTAAGACCATTTTTCCTGGTCCATTTCATAATATTATTAATATCTTCATTCATCTTATCAATAGTTGCATTGATTTTTGATTTTGGACAGCTGGAGTAAATTTGTAGGTCATCTGCATAAGTATGGAAACTGGAAAAATTGATAACGGAGGAAAGATCATTAGCATACAGGGTGAAAAGAAGAGGACCGAGGATAGAACCTTGTGGGACACCATGTATTACATTTTTCCATTGGGATCTGTTATTAACATTAGTGACACATTGTTTTCTACCTATGAGATAAGATTGGAACCATATTAGGGCTTCATGACTGAAGCCAAGCAGAGCTAATTTATTGAGTAAAACCTTATGATCAACAGTGTCAAATGCTTTAGAGAAATCAAATAGACTCAGAACAGTACATTTTCGTTGATCCATAGCCAACCTGATATCTTCAGTGACACGCAATAGTGCTGTCTCAGTTGAGTGGGATTTTCTAAACCCTGACTGAAAGTTATGTAGCTTACTGTTCTTCTCAAGGAACTCAACTATCTGAGAATGGACGAGTCTTTCAAGAACTTTAGATAGTGCTGGTAGAATGCTAATAGGCCTAAAGTCTTCAACTTTATTTGGAGAGGCAACTTTGTTTAACGGACGAACCAAAGCACACTTCCAATTTTTGGGGAAACTTCCACTTTGGAGAGATGTATTAAAAATGGAAATGATGGTAGGTAAAACTGCAAATAATATTTTCTTGATGAATTTGATAGGAATTTTGTCCGCCCCAGTTGCATTACTTTTTATATGTTGGAATGCTTTAAGAGCATCATGTTCAGAGATAAGATGAAAATGAAATTGAGAAGCTTGAGGAATATTTGAGTTGATAAACTGATTGTTCAGGTCATGGATGTGATTTTGGATGGCTGTCTCATCACGTTGAGTCGAATGTGAAACGAAGTGCTCATTTATGTCATCTAGTGGTAGGTCGATAGGGGTGTTTGATTTCTGTTTACCAAAACCAAATTCTTTAATTCCACGCCATAGTGATGCAGAGTTTTGTCGATTGTCTGTCATGAATGAGTTCAAGTACCTGATTTTCGAGTTACGTAACTCTTGTTTGACCTTATTTCTTAGACGTCGGTATTCATTTAAAGTATCTAGGTCACCTGTTCTCTTAGCTTTTCTGTGAGCTGAATCCCTTTTTCCCATCAACTGTAATATATCATTAGTCATCCAAGGTACACGTCGTTTACTACTAATTCTTCTTGTCACAGTGGGTGCATGCTTATCATAGATCTTTAAAATCCAGTCTTCAAGAGTCTCTACCATTTCATCAACTGAGGATAAATCCTCAATCTCATGCCATGGAGTCCAAGCTACATCGGTGATAAAAGCAGCTTCATCAAATTGTTTAAAGTCCCTGAATGTAATAAATTTTTGTGCTGGTTTTGGTGGTTTGTAAGAAAGTACACAGTAAATCAAGTCATGTGCCGAAATAGCTGGGACTGAGGTCTGGCCTGAGTATACTACCTCATCGGGATCGCTAACTATTAGAAGGTCAATTAACGTGTCAGATTCGTTTGTATGGTGAGTTGGTTCGAGTGGCACAATAGTCAGGTTAAGGCATTCAAATATTGTAGTTAGTTGGTGATAGTCAAAATTACGGTTTGTCATGTTAAGATCGGTATTCATGTCTCCCATTACTAGAATGCGGCTATAATTAGGCATAAAAGAAAGCAAAGCGTTCTTAAAATCCGTGAAATGACCTATTTTTGGAGGGCGATAACAAATACCAACAAGTAATTTATCTGAACTGGATAGAGCTATTTCTAGTAACATAAACTCCGGTCTGGCTGAATATTCTTGTTCTGATGTGGTTAATATTTTAGTCTTTATTCCGTCCTGAACATATACTGCAACACCCCCACACGCTTTATTTAATCTGTCATTTCGGAATAGGGTGTAACCGGGCAGTGAAACTTGATTGGATGAGATACTTGGTTTCAGAAAAGATTCAGAAATTCCAATAATATTGAAATCTTGAAGACGAAAAATTGCTCTGAGCTCATCAATGTGACAATTAAGAGAGAGAGAGAGAGAGAGAGAGAGAGAGAGAGAGAGAGAGAGAGAGAGAGAGAGAGAGAGAGAGAGAGAGAGAGAGAGAATGTGAGAGAGAAAGAGAGAGAGTGAGAGAGTGTGAGAGAGAGATATGGTGAGAGAGAGGGAGAAATTGAGAGGGGGAGAAAGAGTGAGAGTGAGAGAGTATTATATTTTATTAGATTCTATCTCTTTCTATTTATGTAAATTTACAGATTTCAAATATGAGAAGATAACAAAATTATTACTTAACAACATCACATAGATACTGTTCCCTACTAAAATTGGATGATGATATTTTTATAGTGCTGGAAATTATAAACATTGATCATATCTGTATTTTTCAATGATATGAGTTACTGCGATGACAATCCAAGTGATGCAATTACATGAAATGGCGAAGTTGGACAAAGATACGTCCATTCTAGACACTTAATGCTTGCGCAAGGGAGAAGTTTTAACTATCAAGAATCATGGAAAGCAAAATGGATGAATAGCAATATCAACCGCCATAATATTGATGGTCCCCACCAGCAACTCCCTGGTATGCAGCTTCCCCGTAGAACTTGGTGCCTGATGAACCGTGTAAGAGCCGGATGCACTAAGACAAAGGACATGATGTACAAGTGGGGTGCCATTGATAGCCCAGAATGTGATTGTGGAGCTCCTGTGCAGACACTGGTACACATAATAGAAGAATGCCCAAAAAGAAAGTTTACTGGAAGCTGGGAAGACTTTGTTCAGTCGGGACCAAATGCTATTGCATGGCTGAATGGACTGGATATTGAATTGTAGCCATATCTATCAAAATGTATCACTGCTATAATGTATGTGTTTGTATATAAGTGACTGTTTAACTTCGTTGCGTGCTCTTGTTGGGCCATACGATAAATAAATAAATCTAGACACTTAACCAGTATAATTTAAGAGAGAGTTGTTCTATTTGCATTCAGTTGCAGGTAGCCTATTTGTGTATCAGTAAGAAGAGAAGTTTATTATAATAGCAGCAGGCGTGTAATGTTTTGTTTTTTGTTTTTGTTTTGTAGATTACGTCTTGGAGACTCCAGTTAATGAGTATAAGACAAGTCAGATCAACAATATTATACACCAGATACCATAATTACTAGAAATCAATTAGTTGAGGTGAGACTTAATTTTGATGTGAAAGGAACTCTTGTACACTATAAAAAGCTTTATTAACTAAATATTTTTTCAATTGTTTTTTAAATATTTATATATTTTTAAGACTCTTTAAAAACTGCGGTAGCTTGTTGTAAAATTTCCTACCAATATAACTAGGTTTTTGTTTGAATAAGCTACTAGTGTGACTCACCAAGTGATAATCTCCTCGGCTTCTTGTATTACAATCATGTACGTCAAGATTTTGGTCAATATCATTCGTTTTTACATATAAAGTAGCTTCATACACATATAAGCAGGGTACAGTTAGGAGACCAAGATAGTCTCTTGAACAACGGCCTACATGAATCTAATCTATTTACCCTTTCTTTTCACCTAACCGCTTTCTTTTGGATCTTAAATACCCTATCAAGACTTTGTTTCGATGAATTACCCCATACTAAGATGTGACAGTAAGAGCCCATGGTGAGCTGAAGAAAGTAACTTTTTGTCATTCAATCTAGGGAGCTGTCGCAGGACAAATACCCCAGATAAAATTTTACAATATGTCTAAATACATAATAAAAACGGAAACAGAGAATATAAATTACGACTTGTACAAACTTAATTATAGTAATAAAAAAGCTATACAATACTGATGAAATATTATTTACAAAAAAGGTGAGTGTTTCTGTGGTATCATGCAGTTTTATGCATTGGTGACAGAGTCCTCTTGTTTGCAGACGATACATCACTCAGTTTCAACAATTGTGTTCTAGATCATTTAGAAATAAATGCCCACGTAGGTGTGTGCAGTCAATTGTCTATAATTCTTAAATAATTTGAAATTAACGATAATAGTAACAAACGCGAATACCGTCAAAACAAAAACAGACATAATTCAAATGAAGATAGGGCTATAAACTTGTTTGTTAACGATAATCAACTAGACTACTAGACCAGGAAGAAAACATTGCATTTCCAGGAGTTGTTTTTGGATAGAGGTTTAATTTGGGCTCCATACATTGAGAAAATAATGTTGTAGATTTTGATATGGGGTATTCGTCCTGCGACAGCTTGCTAGATTAAATGACAAAAAGCTACAGCTTACAGTGGATTCTTACAGTCACATAATATTAGATAAGCTATCTTAGTATGAGGTAACTCATCAAAACTTTTCCTCTTCCTCATCCTTCTCCTTTTCCATCTCCTTCTCCTTATTCTTTACCTCTTCCTCCTCCTTCTCCTCTTTCTTCTTGCCTAAAGTCACCAGTTGCCCAAAGTTGATAGGGTGTTTAAGATCCAAAAGAGAGCTGTTAGGTGTATGGAAAGAGTAAAATAAATTAGATTCATGGGGGGGGTCGTTGTTCAAGAATCTTGGTCTCCTAACTGTACCCTGCTATGTGTATGAAGCTACTTCATATGTGAAAAAGAGCGATATTAACCTGAATCTTGACGTATGATTGTAATTTAATTCAAGAAGCTGAGGAGGACCTACCATGATCTCCCCATTGATAAGGTTTTCAAGATCCAAAAGAAAGCTGTTAGGTGTATGGAAAGAGTAAATAGATTAGATTCATGTAGGCCGTTGTTCAAGAGACTTGGTCTCCTAACTGTACCCTGCTTATAGGTGTATGAAGCTTATATGTAAAAAGAGTGATTTTAACCAAAATCTTAACATAGCCAGCACGATTATAATTCAAGAAGGCAAGGAGATTATCACTTGGTGAGTCACAATAGTAGCTTATTAAACAAAAACCTTGTATTGGTAGCAAACTCTACAACAAGCTACCGCAGTTTATAAAGAGTCTTGAAAATATAGAAATATATTAAAAACCCAACTGAAAAGATACCGTATTTAATTGATAAAGCTTTTTATAGCACACTAGAGTTATTTCACATCAAAATTAAGCCTTACCTCAACTAATTAATATAGTAATTATGGTAACTAGTGTATAAGATTGTGTAATTGTCAATCTGACTTGTCTCATACTTGAAGTTTCCAAGACGTAATGTACAATAAAAAGTTGCACTAGGCTTGGGCAGACGCAGCCATTTTCTCCATGTGAGTGACAAAGAAAGAGCTGAAAGGGTTCAAGATATATAAAGTAGATTCTAATCAAATTTGATGGCAGACCCATTCTATAACCTTTTAGCTTCTGCACAGAGCTAGTTGCACTTTATTTTGCCTGTACTTTCAGAGCGGATCTAGCCTTACAAAAACTTGAATGGCGCTGTTAATTCCCCTAATTCCACTCTACTACGGGCATATGATGGAGTGGAGAAGGGTTGAAGGGTTGAACGTTGGTGCTAGGGATTGGAATAGGGATAGAAAGGGCAGTATTAGGGCTCGAAGCACCAATTGTAGCCAGTGTAACAGTCAGCAAATATAGTCCCATTACGAGATTAGGTAGTGAATTGTTGATGGACTCCTCCGCCTTTCCTGGCAACTATCGAACCTTTTGTTTCACTCTTCTACCTAGAGGATACTATACGACACAGTATTTCCATCTTTACTCAGCACTGACCTATATAGCAAGATCTGATGATAGTATTTGAACAGAGCTCTTCAAAATGTTTTTTTTTTGTACCTGTATAAAAATCAATACAACAAAATTCAATCATTTCAATTTTTTTGTAGATTACGTTTCGGAGACTCCAGTTTAGGAGTATAAGACAAGTCAGATTATCAATTATTCAATCTTATACACTAGTTACCATATTTACTTTATCAATTAGTTGAGAAGAGGCTTAATTTCGATGCTAAAGGAACTCTTGTACACTATAAAAAGCTCTATCAACTAAATATTTTTTCAATTGTTTTTTTAATATTTCTATATTTTTAAGACCCTTTAAAAACTGCGGTAGCTTGTAGAATTTCCTACCAATATAACTAGGTTTTTGTATGAATAAGCTACTATTTTGACTCACCAAGTGATAATCTCCTCGGCTTCTTGTATTACAATCATGTACGTCAAGATGTTGGTTAATATCATTCGTTTTTACATATAAAGTAGCTTCATACACATATAAGCAGGGTACAGTTAGGAGACCAAGATAGTCTCTTGAACAATTATACACTGGATATCATAATTACTAGAAATCAATTAGTTGAGGTGAGACTCAATTTTGATGTGAAAGGAACTCTTGTACACTATAAAAAGCTTTATTAACTAAAATTTAGTATTTAATATTTTTTCAATTGTTTTTTAAATATTTCTATATTCTTGAGACCCTTTATAAACTGCGATAGCTTGTAGTAGAGTTTCATACCAATATAACTAGGTTTTTGTTTGAATAAGCTACTATTGTGACTCAACAAGTGATAATCTCCTTGCCTTCTTGAATTATAATCGTGCAGGCTATGTAAGGATTTTGGTTAAAATCACTCTTTTGACATATAAGCTTCATACACCTATAAGCAGGGTACAGTTAGGAGACCATGTCTCTTGAACAACGGCCTACATGAATCTAATCTATTTACTCTTCCCATACACCTAACAGCTTTCTTTTGGATCTTGAAAACCTTATCAAGGGGGAGATCATGGTAGGTCCTCCTCGGCTTCTTGAATTACAATCATACGTCAAGATTTTGGTTAAAAACTCTATCAAGGGGGAGATCATGGTAGGTCCTCCTTTAAAGATGAGTTTCCATGACTCGAAAACGTTTGGCCAAAAAGTGAGTAGAAATATAATTTATTCACAATTAAAATTTTTTTTTTGAGGATGAAGCCCACATAGGTCTGAGACCTGTGCGTGGGTAATGAGTTGGATGATGGTGATTGATGAGTTGGACCTACAGTTTTAGGTGGGTTCCGAACCACCGGGAAGTGGTTTTACAGCAGAGAACAGTGTCTTTTTTGCTGGCCAATCTAATCGGTCACCGTTACAAACAGGACCTACGAGAACGCAGCTTATCTCTCTGATTGAACAGATACCTGCTACGGCTCGCGGCTATCACTTCCCTTGACTGCAAGTCATTGAATTCACTAGAAAAGATTAACGCAGATCGTAACGGAACAAGACATCTAAAAGCCCCTTTCCTTTTGGAAGTCGGTTAGAAAATGTTCATCGGCATTTCTTAGAAAAGTGTTTTGTTTCTTCTACTTGTTCAACAAATCTCATAATATATCATGCCCTGAAATCTCCTCTCTGTTTTTTCTAATTCGACGATTTAAATTAATTCAAGTAGATTCCTACACAATCAAGAATAAAATCGTCAACGCTTCCACGGTAAAAAAATGAAATTGATAATTGGGTTGAACGTAAGCCTTCGGAATTTCCAATGTTTTGATTTTAAAATGTGAACAACAGCTGCAAATGTTTTGATTTTCCCTCGCCCAAACTAACCCAGAGACTATAGATAGATAGATAGATAGATAGATAACGAATTTATTGTGATCATTTGAAATATTGCGCATTACAAAAGAATATAAAACAAGGAACAAGACAATACAAAATTTCATTCAATTGTAAATTCAAAACGTAATCAAAAATTCAATTGGCATGGCTCATGCCGTCAGCCAGAGTTGGTAGTTTATCTATTCAGTATTAAATCACTACAATATTTCTGATAAGATTGTCTCTCCAATTTATCATCTTCTAAAATTATTATTTCGAATAATAGCTTATCTTAACTGTATTTCTATGCCTAACCCCTTTGATTTATCAGCTGTCAATAAATAACTCTATTATTCTACCCTAGCGTTACCATGTGATCATTTTCAAAGAAAGCAAAACTTATAAATACAATCAATAAATACCGGTAAACAACTATAACAGACTAACTATCTCTACGGTTGAAAATCTCTGCACCAAAAATGCATATAAACACATGAAAGGAAGTAATAGGAGCAATCAGAAAATAAATATACTGCGTATATTCAAGTAGATTCCTACACAATCAAGAATAAAATCGTCAACGCTTCCACGGTAAAAAAATGAAATTGATAATTGGGTTGAACGTAAGCCTTCGGAATTTCCAATGTTTTGATTTTAAAATGTGAACAACAGCTGCAAATGTTTTGATTTTCCCTCGCCCAAACTAACCCAGAGCCTATAGTGGAAATCTATTTCACATCTGTTTTTATATAAAAAAAAAATATTTGATCCTTAAACTCCGAAATGAATAGTGATCTTACTTGGACGACAAGGAATATTATATAATATATTATATCAAGTTTCAAGTGTCCAGAATCTTCCTTTCAAGCACTAGAACACAGACGGACGGGCGGACAACGGCACGATTTCAATTATACCCCGTGGAGTTCTTGATGAACGCGAAAAATATTGAAGATCGATAGCTCAATCAAGGTCCAGCCTACAAAAATAGTCCAACTCTGTAAGCGCAGTTGGTTTTTTTTTTTTTATTGCTGATGATGCCCACATGAGTCCGAGACTTGTGCGTGGGTAATGAGGTGAATGATTACACATAAATGCCTGACGGTGGAGCGGGATTCGAACCTACGACCACTTAAACGACAGCAAGTTGAAGTTGCGACGCCCCAACCAACTGCGCCAAGCGGCCCGCCATTGGAGCGCTTGTCTAAGATAAGATAAGGCTCTAGCTGGCTTCGTTTCCTGCAGCCTTGGGTTCGAATCTCATTCAAACATGGATGTTTCTCATCATTCACCTCATTACCTACGCACAAGTCATCAGACTCGTGTGTCAGCAATAAAAAAAATCAATTGATACAACAATCTTGTCTTAGGAGAATTGGAATATTGATATTGACCTTTTTATGATAGAACAAGGTAAGTGAGTTTAAATTGGGTGAAATAGATTCATGATGTTATTCGTCTTGGAGATCTACTAAAACATTTCTATAACCTATTTGAGGAACCTGTCGTACATTTCATATTGTTTCATGTAACATGTTTTTGTGATGAATGATACACGTCACTAGCTCAATCTGATCTGACAGTTGACGAGTATTTTTATCATATGGCACGTAACAAAAGTTCAAATTTGACAATTTGGACTAGTTTAGCACGGTGCTGCTTTGCACCTGCTTGAACTTATTGTGCAAGCCGTTTAGTTGGAGTAAGTCCAACATTGGATGGATTTTGAGGATATTAATGACATCAGAAGACAAATAATACACCTACAGAAATAGGAAGCATCTTTCTTTGGGTAATTTGAAGAGAAGGGGAGGAGCTCTTCAGAGATATCTTATGTTCAATAATAATCCTAAATTTCGTCAATCATAACATTTGCTGTGAACAGTAGATCTCACGCTCAAGAATGAGGGTGATTGCACAGAGGAACATACTCCATGTACATATTGATAATCAATATCGCAAAATTAAACAAAATCATAACACCTAACCCTTGATTCAATTCACGTAGTCTATTCCATGTTTGTTTCTCACAAAAGGTTACTGTATTACATCAACAAGGCTGTGTGTTTCTATTTGCGAGACAGCTGATTGCTCAAATTAGATTTCACATGTCTGATGAATGAGTTTATGAAACAACCAGCGGTTCACCCGTGCGTTGCAACGGTATTTCAGTTATAATAGTGCTACCTGGCGAATTCCAAAGAGCCTAGCACAAACCGCACCTTCCGAAAATGTTAATTTTTGTTTGGATAAATTGAAATTAGAAATTTTTTTCACCAAAGAAATAATGGATGAAACATAAGCTGAGCTTTGATTCACCAGTCATATGTTTCCTACATGACTGCAATGCTCCGACCACACAAGTCTGCAGACAGCGTAAATAACGCCGCTAAGGTTATTAGCCGCTATGGTGGGTAACGCCCACATTATGATTAACACAAAAAAACTGTTGATTTCTATCAGCTGTTCATTTAAGGATAGATTTCTCCTTTTTGTATCCTTCAGCGAGGACTTTTGAACTATCAACCTTCACAGAAACCATCTCGGGACTATTCTACATTATGCCTGAAAATTTCATAAAAATCGGTTCAGCAGTTTTGGAATTTACTGGGAACACACATACATACATACATTCTTATGTGGTAATAAAACTTGGAAGAAATGTATCCAAAATCGCACAATACTTTGTTTTTTAACGTTTATTATTCTGTCAAAAAAAGTTAATTTAGTTTTTCATAGCTAAAGACATTGTCAATAAAGTTTTCAATACTGTTAAATAACTTAAATCCCGATCGATGCTCTCGTTTTTCAGGAGAAGGCCGCGTAGAATGCCTTCGGGGCCGTGACAGACAGAAATTGAGATAAGACTTGTTTCGGCTTCTTTAATGTATAAAACGTAAAAATAACCATAAAATATATAATTCTGATAAATGTACAGTCAAATTCTAATTTTATTTATATAGATATTAATATTACATTTGTATATGATTCACTTAGTAATCACTAGTTATTATACTTAATTGAAATTATATTTTTCTCTCAATCAAATATGTTATTCTTATGAATGATAACTTATGAAGGATCAATTAACGTATCAGTTAATGTACGTATCAGTTAATACACGTATTAACTAAACATAACGTATGAAGGATCAACTATATGTATAAGAGGACTCGAGGGTTGTTTTGAAAATTGATTCAAATTGCATAAATGATGTAGAAGCTCATTTTTTGAATCAAATGTTTCCTACAGGAGAAAGCCTCCCTTTTTTATATCATGGCGCCAAGCTTCGTTCGTGTGTGGGGTATGGAAGCCTATGCCTGAAAGTCTTATGAATTAAATTTTTTCCCAATACAATCTTTTATTGTTTTTTCAGGACTCCTTGACAATAGAAAATGGTTCCAACCGATTTCTGGATGAAATTCAGTAAAAATCAAATAAACACTCATACGGACAGTATCACTTCTTTGCTTACTGTTTACAGCATATAGCGCATATTGAAGATTGAAGCGAGGCTGTGACATATCTTATTATCACTCTAAGAACAAATCACAATTGTCTAGCTCTGTTTTCTACTGCCACAAAATGAAGAATGTCAACTGCCGCAGAAAGAACTGTCACATAAACTTATTGTGAGTACTGCTGAATCGAAACTGACTCTCCACTGACAAGGACAGCCTTTTTACAGATTTTTATTGTTCCAGAAGGTTGTATTTCAGATATTTCTATCGACACAATATTGAAAAACAGATAAGCTGTCATCTTGGATACCCTCGAAAATACTGGAAGCCACGTGACAAATATGAGTGAAAGAGAAGGTTGAGACAAAGAAAGAGAAACAAGAAACCATTATCTAAATGTAAATAGAATTCTGGAAGCACCGTTGGCACAGTTCAACGCTTGAAGGATGCTCTCTTCCTAACAAGTTTTGTGCTTTTCCACAATGTGATTAATCGTACTTTCCACAACTGATAACAGACTGAATTGATAACAAGTTCCAATATAAATTTAGTGGGAAAAGTTTGTTGACCACCAATAGTTCCCAGCAACGCCACCAGGGCGATAATGTGTAAAAATCATGGCCAATGAAACGATCTACGTTACTACAACACAATTGTTATTACAGTTGGAAAACTTCAACAACAAGGTTCTACTTACAGTAGAGGAGTAATGAGTCTTTTGAGAATTTTAAAATTTACGACTGTTATACAATGGGTGAGGGGGGGAAGAGGTGGAAAATACTAACTGCTCGCCTTATCATGTTCTCAACTCAACACTGCCGTTCCCAGAGATAACCTAACCTAGAAATGTCAATTATTCAGAATAGTTAAGTTTCACATTGCTCTGCTTCACTCGTTGTTGGATGGAACTATATACATTTATTGTAGTCAGTTATATTATATAGCCCACTAGATACATAGAATGGGGAACAAGTTTGAATGAAACTTACTTGTTTGACTAACTTGCTTTGTTTGAAACTTGACTGCGTTTTCTATCCTTGTCAGGTAGTCATGTCCCTCTTCTTCTAATCACAGTGTTTACTGCTTGAGCTATCTATCACCCTAATCCAACATATTGAAATAAAGTGATAGTATATATGTACTTCTATTTATACTAGTAGCATAAAATACCATAGATTATGGTACATCAACTTGATAAATATAATTGACCAAATTAAGAGGAGTATTCTTAACGACAGGAAAAACATTTCAACCCCATCGGTGTACAAGATGGCGGCTATAACCAAACTTAACCTAACCTAACCTAACCTAACCTAACCTAGTAATTAGAACTAGAATACGTATGTCGGCAACGTCCATGATCTTTTAAACACCATTGGGATGGACTTCTTTTTCCTGTGTTTAGGTGAAATCAGTGAAAAGAGGTCTCTGCTTCAAGTCGACCGTCTGTCTGTCTGTTTGTAAATATTTACGGCTGAACGCTTGGACCAAATTCGATGGAATTCTGCATGGATCTACCTTCAAGGAATTCCCAGCGATGTATGTGTAAGGATTTACGAAATTCGCTTGCATTTAAAGGATATTTGAAAGAGAAAAAGTGAAGCTCTGAGGCCTTCTCTTACATTTTCTTTTTCGCTTCCTCTTTCACTCACCTGACTCTCTTTCTCCTTCCTCCAAACTTTACACTGTCTTCCTTATTCACACTCTATCACTCTATCTCTCTCACCATTCTTCTCCTCCTTTTTTTTTTCTTTTTTGTTCTTCTTTTTTTCTTATTCTACTTCTCCTGCCTCTTTTCATCTCATTTTCTTCTTCTTCGCTTTTCCTTCTGCTTCTTTTTCTTCTCCTTCCCATTCTTCCCTTTTTTTCATTTATTTGTCTTATCTTTTCCTTCTTCTTCTTCTTCTCCTTCTTCCTCTAGTTTTCTTATTCTCTTCCTATCACCTCCACACTTTACATTCCCTTCCTAATTCACTTCATCTATCTCTTACTTCTCTTGCCTCTTGTCTCTCTACTTCTTCTTCAACTCCTTTATCTTCTTCCTATTCTTCTTCTTTTCATTTAATTCTTCTTCATATCTTTTTCTCCTTCTTCCTCGTGTTCTTCTTCTTCTTCTCGTCTTTCTATCATCTTTACACTATACATTCTCTTCTCAATTCACTCCATCTCTATCTTACTTCTCTTGCCTCTTTTCTTCTTCTTCCTATTCTTATTATTTTCATTTTATTCATCTTCTTCTCTTTTTTTTCTTCTTCCTCCTCCTCTTCTTCTTCCTCTTCCTTTTCTTCATCTACTCTTTTTCTTCTCCTTTCCCTTCTAAATTTTATTCTATTTTCTTCTTTTTATCTTCTTATTTTTCTTCCTCTTCTTTTTGATCTTAATCTATCTTCCTCTTCTTCTTGATCTTAACCTTTCTTCTCCTTTTTCTTTTTCTTCTTGAACTACTACTACTACTTCTTCTACTTCTTCTTCTTCTTGTACTACTACTTCTTCTTTCTCCCCTTCTTCATCATCTTCTGTTTTCTCCTTTTCTTCTTTTTCCCATCTACATCCATTTCTTCTTCTTCTTCTTCTTCTTATCCACCCTCTTCTTCTCTTTCCTTCCAATTCTCTTTCTTCTTCTTCCTCGCCTTCTCCTCTCTTTCCTCTTCATCTTTTTCTTCCTCCTATTCTTCTCCTCTTCCATTCAATCTTGTACTTGTCTTCTTCTTTTGCTACTTGTTCTATTATTCTTTCAGATTGAACAACCCTTCTCCATTCGTTTGCTCCTCTCCCTCGTTCATGTATTGTCTTTTCACTCTATCTTTCACACTCTCTTTCTTATTCTCTCTCTCTCTCTTACACTCTCTTTCTCCCTTCGACAACCTCTCTCTTGGGAATCAATACCAAGTGCCAATTACCGAAATTGTACAATTGCATTTTACTGCTTTAACCTGACGATGTCTTTTTAGAGCTATCGTAAACCCTTTTCAGCTCTGCTAACTTTCACCTTTCTCGTTCACCAATCTTCTTTTTCCTTCTGTTTCTTCCACCACCTCTTTTTAATCTTCATTTTCTTCTCCTTCTACTACCACTTCTACTGACATTTCTTCATGTTTCCCCCCCCCCCCCTTCGTTTACTACTTATTTTTCTTTTTTCCCTCTTGTTCTCCTCAATTTATTTTTCTCCCCCTATTCTATTTCCTATTCTTCTTCTTTTTTCTTATTATTCTTCTCTTTCCTCTTATTCTACTTCTCTTTCCTCTTGTCTCTTTTCTTATCATTCTTCTTCTTATCTTCGTCTTATTATCCTTCTTCTTTTTCTTTATCTTCCTCTCATTTTTCTTCTTATTCTTCTTCTCTTGCCTTTGTCTCTTTTTTATTCTTCTCCTTCTTTTTCCCCTTCTTCTTCTACTGTTTGTCCTCCTTCTAATTTCTCTCCTTTTTCCTTCTTATCTTCTCCTCCTTCTTCTTGATCTTCCTCGTGCTCGTTCTTTTCTACTTCATCTTCTTCTCTTCTGTTCCCACCTCTTCTAATTCTTCTCTTTTTCTTCCTCTTCTTTCTTCCATCTTTCTCTCCCTCACTCTGTTTGTCCTCCTTCCAATTTCTCTCCTTTTTCCTTCTTATCTTCTCCTCCTTCTTCTTGATCTTCCTCGTGCTCGTTCTTTTCTACTTCATCTTCTTCTCTTTTGTTCGACCTCTTCTAATTCTTCTCTTTCTCTTCCTCACTCTTTTCTTCTCCATCATTTCCTCTTATTTTTTCTCTCACCTCTTGTCTCGTTCCACGTTTTCTTCTTTCTCTGATTATTTTTGTTCCTCTCTTCTTCTTCTTCCTCTTTTTTTGTTCTTCATCATCCTCTTTCTCCTCTTATTCTTCTTTCTCTTCTTTCTCTCTTCCCTTTTCTTCTCCACCTACTTCTATCTCATTCCTCTTTTTCTTCTTATTATTTTTCTTGGTATTCTTTCGCTCTGTCTCTTTTTATTCTTCTTCCTCTTCTGCATCATCCTCTTCCTTTCCCAACTCCTCTTCCTTTTTCCCCTCCACTCTTTCTCACTCATCTTCTTATTCTTCTCCTCCTCATTTTTTTTTCATTTCCACATCCCCTTTCAATAAACTATTATCTATGACCCCTGAACAACCATCTTATTGAAGAGCCTATTCAATCACCTCAATTTATTATTGCTGTGTCAAATAAATCTTCTCCTCTTCTTCTTGTTCTCTCTCTTCCTCCTTCCTCTCTTCTTCTTCTTCCTTTTCTTGTACTACCACTTCTTATTCCTTTTCTTTTCACCCTTCCTCTCCTTTTCCTTTTTCATCCTTTTCTTCTTCAAATAATCTTTATATAAAATAGGCGAACATGTTTTTTTTGTGATGACAACTCCTCCGTGGTTTCTCGACCGATTTTGTTCGTTCTCGTTCAGTAAAGTGCATAAAAAAAATCAATTTTTAAGTACATCTTACTGCTTGAGTCATCGCGGATTGGAAGACTACAATCTTCAACCCCCCCCCCCCCCCCCGTCACCTGTGGATACACTCAAATTGACAAAGATTTATGAAAACAATTATAACAGAAATAGTAGATGTCAGCAAAATAGAAATTAACAAACAGCATTTCGTCTCAACACGGAAACCTCAATTAATTTCGGCCGTTTCGGTTTACACGCAGTAATCTACTCAATTTTGTACAGGAATATTTATGCCATAGAATATTAATTATTGATTTATGGGGTACTAAAACAGAGTTGCTGAGCAATATATTTGTGTAATTCCTTATGAATATTCGGCAAAATCTCTGTGATTTTCTCAAGGACTAGAAGAGGTATAACTAGTGAACAGTAGACCTCACGCCCAAGAATAAGGGTGCTTGCACAGAGGAACATACTCCATGCACTCAATGATAATCACCATCACAAAATTATGTACAGCCATCAGACCTAACCCTTGATTCAATTCGGGTAGTCTATTTCATGTCCGTTTTTCACAAAAAGTCAGTCTGCATCAAATTAAGAAGGCTGTGTTTTCTATTTGCAAGACAGCTGATTGATCAAATTAGATTTTAAATGTCTGATGAATGAGTTTATAAAACTTAGTATCTCTTACTATTATATTTAAATGGCATATTAGAAATTATTTGTTTCTCTTGAACAAATATGTTATTTTTATGAATCATTACTTTATTCATATGAATAATAACCCGATGAATAAGGGGGGATCTATGGATCTGATTCCAATTGCATAAGATTAGGAAGCTCATTCTACAAATCATATGTTCCTATAGAAGATGACCTAGGACCCTTACTTTTTCCTTTTAAATATTCTTTAAATGCAAAAAACTCTGAGACTCCTTACACATACATCACTGGGCATTTCTTGAAGGAAGACCCATGCAAAATATCATTGAATTCTGTCAACGCGTTTAATTGTAAATGCGTCACAAACTGACGGACACGTTGCACTGATCATGTGGAATTTTCAGAGTTTTTCATGAGTAACTTTTCCTACAACTGCTCGTAAAGTAGTTCTTTACGTACTGAAAACTAATTGTAAAATACCTCTTTACTGCTCAGCAAGCGGTAAAGTACTTTACGCTCGCCAGCTGTTTTCTTTACGCTTCTGTTTTGATTTTGATGTTTTCCCATTGGTGGATCACAGAATCCATGAAATTCACATAACCTCAACAATGACGAACGCTAACCAAATCCGCGCACGGTCTGTGATGTTACAAACTACAAGCTTTTATTGTGTTGGAATCCGGAACTGCAGTTTTAGGAAAAATTAATATTGTATGCAATTCGCGCGTGAAGCTTCTTTATCGCTCTCGCAAAATTACTGCGCTCCACTACGCGTCGCGCAGTAAATACTTTGGCTCGAGCGATAAAATCGCGCCTCACGCTCTTAATACATAAATAACTATTTTAGCAGCTTTGCAGCTCTACAAACCTGCATATTTTTTTGTTTAGTTCTTTAGAATAATGTATTACAAGGAATGTTAAAAACATACAATAAGTAAGTTCGCATGAAGCTGTGTAATTAGCAATTTTGATAATGTTTGAGTTCCTGGGAGCTTGTTACCGGTTTCATGTGATTGATATATTCAAATTTTGTAACGTCTATGAATTCGAATAGACAAATCACACACATTATTTACCAGTTACCGGTAAAGCTCCCAGGAACTCAACCTTTGATAAAGATACCATTGCTAATCTGTTGTTATGGCTTAAGACATATCTGCTTATAATAATATATATTATTCAACTAAAAATATAGCTATATAACTAATATATATATATCTATATCTATATAATCGAAATACCACTGACTGACTCACTCACTCATTCATCACAGTTTCTCAGGAACCACTCGACCAAAAACGATAAAATTTGGTACACGTATTCAGTAGGGGGACTAGACGCGTGCTAAGAAAGGGTTTCAAAATTTACCCCAAAATTGAAGATTTTTGAAAATTTAGGTGACAACAATTTCTAGAGAACCATAAAATCAAATCAGATAAAATTTGGTATTCATGTTAAGTATCGGCCTTAGAAGTACCTTGGAAAAAAGTTTCAAAATGGGCCCAAAATGGGCCCAAAATCGACGATTTTTGAAAAGTTTGGTGATAAACAGCCAAATATTTTGAAATTTGCACTTAACAGATGTCATCAACCTGGCATAATAACATTTCATCATACCCAGTCATATGTTTCCCACATATTGCAAGGCTCCGACTGTATGGTAGCCTACATGCAAAGTGCAAAGTCTTTTGCTGTTCAAAGACAGTGTAAATAACGCTGCTAAGGGGTCTGCCATATGATTGAAAACGGTTGACTTCTATCAGCTGTTCCTTTAAGCTGTTTGGCTGGCAAGTTCAGTAGGTTAGGTCTATTAATGAATAATAATTTGTTTCAAACAAAGCAAACTTATCCCGAGCTACCAAAATAATTTCAATAGCTAAAAGCCAACGTTTATGAAAAGTATATGTTTGATTAAGACCCTAGATGCATACTAAGTAATGGTATCAAAATTCTCCCCAAAATCACCTATTTCTATAAATTTATCTAATCACAATGGAAATTAGTTGGACCCCCCGGGGGTCCAGGGGGCGGAGCCCCCTGGCTAGACGGTTAAGGCGAGCGAAGCGAGTCTGCCGGCTAGTTATTAATATATTTATTATGTTATCAATATAATATGTATTTTATTATCATCATAATGACGAATCATGTACAGTATCAGCCTTTCTATGAGCTCCCTGCACCTAAACACATTTTGAAACAGTAACAGTGACCTTGAGTGAAATTTGAGCATTAATTTTTAAAATTCTGAAAGTTAAATAGAAAGTCGTGCTACAAGGTGCACTGAATTGAGTTTAAGGAAGCTGTGTGCCAAATTTAGTGTTTCTAAATGTCTGAGTTCCTGGGATTTTCACCGGTAAACGGTAAATGTTACCGGTAGCGTCTGATTGGTCTATTCAAATTCATAGACGTTGAAATATTTGTATAGACCAATCTGAAGCCACTAGCATTATTTACCGGTAAATGAGAACGCTCCCTTAAACTCAATCATTGTTATCATTTTCTTCTTCTCCTTTCTCTTATACTTCTCTTGCCTCTTTTCTTATTATTATTCTTCTTTTCCTTCATCTTCTTATTATTATTCTCGTTCTCTTGCCTCTTGTCACTTTTCTCCTTTTTCCTCCTCTTCTTCTTCTTCTTCTTCTTCTTCTCCTTCTTCTTCTTATTCCACCTTTTCTTCTCCCCCCTTTTCTTCTTCTCCTTTTCCTTTTTCCTCTTCTTCTTCCCCTCTCCGTTTTTCTTCTTCTTTTTCTGCTTTTCCTTCTCCTTATCTATTTCCTATAACAGACGTCCCTGGTAACATTTACCGGTGAATGAGAAGGCTCCCATGAACTCAACCATTGTTATCATTTTCTTCTACTTCTTCTCCCTCTTCTTATACTCCTCTTGCCTATTTTCTTATTATTTTTCTCTTTTTCTTCATCTTCTTATAATTAATCTTATTACTTTGCCTCTTTTCTACTTTTTCCCCCTTTTCTTCTTCATCTTCTTTTTCCTCTTCTTCTTCTTCTTCCCCTTCCCTTCTTCTTCCTTTTCTGCTTTTCCTTCTCATTCTTCTTCTATTTCTAAATCTCTAAATCTAACAGACGTCCCTGGTAACATTTACCGGTAAATGAGAAGGCTCACATTAACTCAACCATTGTTATAATTTTCTTCTTCTTCGGTTCCTCCTTTTTCTTATACTACTCTTGCCTTTTTTCTTATTATTTTTCTCCTTTTTCTTCATCTTCTTCTTATAATTATTCTTATTATTCTGCCTCTTTTCTTCTTTTTCTTCTTTTCCCTCATTTCTTCTTCTTTTCCTCCTTCTTCTTTTTTACCCAATTCTTTGTCTTCTTCCCCTTCCTCTTCTTCTTCTATTTCTGCTTCTTATTCTAACTATTCTTATTGTCTTGCCCCTTGTCTCTTTTCTTCTTTTTCCCCTTCTTATTCTTCTTCTTCTTCTTTTCCCTCCTTTTTTCTTCTTGTTTTCCCTTTTTTTTCTTCTTCTTCTTCTACTTTTCGTTCTCCTTCTTCTTCCTTTTCTGCTTTTCCTTCTCCTTCTTCTTCTATTTCTAAATCTCTAAATCTATCAGACGCCCCTGGTAACATTTACCGGTAAATGAGAAGGCTCTCATTAACTCAACCATTTTTATAATTTTCTTATTCTTCTTTTCCTCCTTTTTCTTATACTTCTCTTGCCTTTTTTCTTATTATTTCCTCCTTTTTCTTCATCCTCTTCTTATAATTATTCTTATTATTTTGCCTCTTTTCTTCTTTTCCCCTTCTTCTTCTTCTATTTCTGCTTCTTATAATAATTATTCTTATTGTCTTGCCTCTTTTCTTCTTTTTCCCCTTCTTCATCTTTCCCCACCCTCTTTTTCTTCTCCTCCTTCTTCTGCTTCATCTTCTTCTTCTTCGTCTTCTTCTTCTTTTTCTGCTTTTCCTTCTCATTCTTCTTCTATTTATAAATCTCTAAATCTAACAGACGCCCCTGGTAACATTTACCGGTCATTGAGAATACTCCCATGAACTCAACAATTGTTACCATTTTTGTAAAATTCATCAGACGGAGATACACAGCCCAACTCTCTCTTTTCATATAAATTTTACATAAATTTTTGTGATCTCAGGCTTTATTATAAATAATTTAAAACCATTTCACTCTTCCCTCCATTATAGCAATAATTGATTAAATAAAGAGGTAGACTCAACTGCTCTAACTAGATTATACACGTGTAGAGCTGCTCTAAGCTCTCAATTATCATACAATTAGTGTGGCTCCTGCTTTAGAGGGTCGGGCAGACCTTTAAAAGAACTTAAAAAATGAGAAACAGTAAAGAGAAGTGAAGAAGATGGTAAATGAGGCTAACAAAGTGAGTGAGAGAGAAATTAAATTGTACAGAGTAAAACGATTTGTGTGTGAGAGAGAGAGAATTCTGTTTTGTACAAATTATCGTCGTGTGTCCCCCTTTTTCAGTTCTGAATTATTTATTCCATCTTATTCAAGTAGCGGGTTGCACAAACTTGGGCTTCGACAAGCTTCACCTCTTTACCATTTAGCCCCCCACTCACCACCCCCCATCTCTGAACAACCTGGGCCCCTCCCCTCCCACAACATTCCCCCCTCCCCCAAACACTACCAACACCAAAACAGTTCCAAGCCACGTTTCCACGATAATAATTACCAACGATTCTGAACAACAGTCGTAATTACTGCTTCACTTAATTGCTCCTTTTAATTGCTGTTTCTCACCCCCTCCCCGCCATTTATACTTTTCATTTTTCTTCTTTTTCTTCTTCTTCTTCTTTCTCTTCTACTTCTTCTGCTGCTGCTACTGCTTTCTCTCCTGTTCCGCACCCCCTAACCAACTCACCTGCTTATTATTTTTCTTTTCACTTTCTTCTTCTTCTTCTTCTTCTTCTTCTTCTTTTTCTTCTTCTTCTTCTTCTTCTTCTTCCTCCTGTTTCTTCTTCTTCTTCTTCTTTCTCTTCTTCTTCTTCTTCTTCTTCTTCTTCTTCTTCTTCTTCCTCCTGTTTCTTCTTCTTCTTCTTATTCTTCTTCTTTTTCTTCTTCTTCTTCTTCTTCTTCTTCTTCTTCTTCTTTCTCTTCTTCCTCTTCTTCTTCTTCTTCTTCCTCCTGTTTCTTCTTATTCTTCTTCTTCTTCTTCCTCCTGTATCTTCTTCTTCTTATTCTTCTTCTTCCTCTTTTTCTTCTTCTTCTTCTTCTTCTTTCTCTTCTTCTTCTTCCTCCTGTTTCTTCTTCTTCTTCCTCCTGTTTCTTCTTCTTCTTCCTCCTGTTTCTTCTTCTTCTTCTTCTTCTTCTTCTTCTTCTTCTTCTTCTTCTTCTTCCTCTTCTTCATCCTCTTCTTCTTCTTCTTCTTCTTCTTCTTCTTCTTCTTCTTCTTCTTCTTCTTCTTCTTCTTCTTTCTCTTCTTCTTCTTTTTCTTCTTCTTCTTCTTCTTCTTCTTTCTCTTCTTCCTCTTCTTCTTCTTCTTCTTCCTCCTGTTTCTTCTTATTCTTCTTCTTCTTCTTCCTCCTGTTTCTTCTTCTTCTTCTTCCTCCTGTTTCTTCTTCTTCTTCTTCCTCCTGTTTCTTCTTCTTCTTCCTGTTTCTTCTTCTTCGTTTTCTTCTTCTTCTTTCTCCTGTTTCTTCTTCTTATTCTTCTTTCTCTTCTTCTTCTTCTTCTTCTTCTTCTTCCCCTTCTTCTTTTTCCCCTTTTTCTTCTTCTTCTTCCCCATCTTGTTCTTCATCTTCTTCTTCTCCTCTTATTCATCTTTTCTCTCTTTCTTTATTCAGACTACCTCCACTGCCTCCTCATCGTCCAGTTCCTCTTCACTATCCTTTTTCATCTTCTTGCTTTTTCTCTTTCCACCCTGAACCCTCCTAACCACTCTTCTTTCTCATCCTTCTCCTCCTCCTCCTTCTTCTTCTCACTTTTTCCTTCTTCTTCTTTTCTTCTTCTTCTTTTTTTCTCTTTCTTCTTTTTTTTCTCTTTCTTTTTCTTCTCCTTCTTCCCCTCTTCACAATTTTCTCCCTGTTCTCCTCCTCCTGCTTCTTCTATGTTCCTTTTTTCTTTTTCTCCTTTTTCTTTTTTCTTATTCTCCTTCTACTCTTTTTTGTCTTCATCTTCTTCCTCTTCTTCAACTCCTCTTCTGCTTCTCTTTCTTTCGCTTCGTTTCTTCTTCTTCTTACCCTTTGTTTCCCCTCCATCTTCACCACCACAACTCAAACAGTCATCTACAGCAAAGGTGCTTCTTTTTTCTTTCTTATTCTTCTTCTTCTTCTTCCCCTTCTCCTTCTTCTTCTTCTTCTCCTTCCTCTTCTTCTTCTTCTTCTTCTTTTCCTTCATCATCTACCCTCTCTCTTTTTCTCCACCTTCCGCTATCACCTTCTCCTTCTCCTCTCATTATTATTTTTTCTTCTTCCACTATTACTATACTTTCCTTCTCCTTCACAAGATCTTTTTCTTCTTTTTTCCTTTTTCCTGCACTACTACTTCTTCTTCTCCTCCTATTATTTTTCTTCTTCTGCCACTACTTCTTCTTTGCTTTCTCCTCTTTCTACAGCACCTCTTCTTCTTATTTTTCCACCACTACCACTTCTACTCCCATTCCCATTATCCTTATCTTCTTCTTCTACAACTACTTCTTCTTCACGTTCTCATCCTTCTCCTTCTCCTCGTCCTCTTCCTCCTTCCCTTCAACACCTCTTCCTTTTTGTCCTTCCCTTCAGCTCTTCTTCTTCTTCCGTCTCTTCCCCCAACCCACCCCATCATCCACCACAAGCAACAGTGCAAGGTTAGCCTCGTGACAAGTAAATTATTCTGCTAAGGTATTTTGCCGAGGAAATCCCCACTCTTCAGTCGTCTCAATGTTTTGTTTGTGATTTCCGTTGTTCGTGGGAGTGGTGTTGAGTGGGGGGGGGGGGGGGGAGGAATTGCATGCAAAGGGTGTAGCGTATGGGGGGGGGGGGAGGACTGTAGAAACGTGAACGTCCTTGTAATCAAATTTGTTTGTATAGCAATTTAATTTGGAAGCTCACCTTTTACCCGAACTACCCTCTACTTCTATCAATCAACCTCCTTCTACGCAGGTTTCCCTTGTAGCTGTTCTTTTTCTTGTTCTTGTTCTTTTTCTTTTTCTTGCTCTTGTTCTTATTCTTGTTCATATTCTTGTTCTTGTTTCTGTTCTTGTTATTTTTCTTTTTCTTGTTCTTGTTCTTCTTATTGTTCTTGTTCTTCTTGTTTTTGTTCGTGTTCGTGTTCTTGTTCTTGTTTTTGTTTTTGTTTTTGTTTTTGTTTTTGTTTTTGTTCTTGTTCTTGTTCTTGTTCTTGTTCTTGTTCTTGTTCTTGTTCTTGTTCTTGTTCTTGTTCTTGTTCTTGTTCTTGTTCTTGTTCTTGTTCTTGTTCTTGTTCTTGTTCTTGTTCTTGTTCTTGTTCTTGTTCTTGTTCTTGTTCTTGTTCTTGTTCTTGTTCTTGTTCTTCTCCTTCTTGTTCTTGATTATGTTCTTATTCTTGTTCTTGTTCTTGTTCTTGTTCTTGTTCTTGTTATTGTTCTTGTACTTGTTCTTCTTGTTTTTGTTCGAGGTCGTGTTCTTGCACTTGTTCTTCTTATTGTTCTTGTTCTTCTTGTTCTTGGTCTTGTTTCTGTTCTTATTCTTGTTCTTGTTTCTGTTCTTGTTCTTGTAATTTTTCTTTTTCTTGTTCTTGCTCTTGTTCTTCTTATTGTTCTTGTTCTTCTTGTTCTTGGTCTTGTTTCTGTTCTTATTCTTGTTCTTTTTCTGTTCTTGTTCTTGTTATTTTTCTTTTTCTTGTTCTTGTTCTTCTTATTGTTCTTGTTCTTCTTGTTTTTGTTCGTGTTCGTGTTCTTGTTTTTGTTTTTGTTTTTGTTTTTGTTTTTGTTTTTGTTCTTGTTTTTGTTCTTGTTCTTGTTCTTGTTCTTGTTCTTGTTCTTGTTCTTGTTCTTGTTCTTGTTCTTGTTCTTGTTCTTGTTCTTGTTCTTGTTCTTGTTCTTGTTCTAGTTCTTGTTCTTGTTCTTCTCCTTCTTGTTCTTGATTATGTTCTTATTCTTGTTCTTGTTCTTGTTCTTGTTCTTGTTCTTGTTATTGTTCTTGTACTTGTTCTTCTTGTTTTTGTTCGAGGTCGTGTTCTTGCACTTGTTCTTCTTATTGTTCTTGTTCTTCTTGTTCTTGGTCTTGTTTCTGTTCTTATTCTTGTTCTTGTTTCTGTTCTTGTTATTTTTCTTTTTCTTGTTCTTGCTCTTGTTCTTCTTATTGTTCTTGTTCTTCTTGTTTTTGTTGGAGGTCGTGTTCGTGTTCTTGTTCTTCTTTTTCTTGTTCTTGATTCTGTTCTTATTCTTGTTCTTGTTCTTATTCTTGTTCTTGCTCTTGTTCTTCTTAGTGTTCTTGTTCTTGGTCTTGTTTCTGTTCTTATTCTTGTTCTTGTTTCTGTTCTTGTTCTTGTAATTTTTCTTTTTCTTGTTCTTGCTCTTGTTCTTCTTATTGTTCTTGTTCTTCTTGTTCTTGTTCTTGGTCTTGTTTCTGTTCTTATTCTTGTTCTTTTTCTGTTCTTGTTCATGTTATTTTTCTTTTTCTTGTTCTTGCTCTTGTTCTTCTTATTGTTCTTGTTCTTCTTGTTTTTGTTCGTGTTCGTGTTCTTGATTCTGTTCTTATCCTTGTTCTTGTTATTGTTCTTGTTCTTGCTCTTGTTCTTCTTATTGTTCTTGTTCTTCTTGTTCTTCTTCTTGTTCTTGTTCTTGGTCTCGTTTCTGTTCTTATTCTTGTTCTTGTTTTTGTTCTTGTTCTTGTTCTTGCTCTTGCTCTTGTTCTTCTTAATGTTCTTGTTCTTCTTGTTCTTGTTTGTGTTTTTGTTCTTGTTCTTGTTTTTCTTGTTCTTGTTCTTGTTCTTCTTCTACTTCTTCTTCTTTTTGTTCCTGTCTACTTTCTCCTTCTCTGTTAATATTAGAAAAAACTGTCATTGAATTGAATGAGCTCCTCCTTTACTACACCATTTGTATTCGTTATTGTAATCTTTGTTGTGTAATAGTGTATTGGGTATTGAGACCTGTACTCAGCACCCCTCCCCCCACCAAAACAAAGAAAAATTCTCACCTCTAATTCGTGTCACTGTTTATCCAAAGCTATCCCACTTGTTCTTCTACTTTATCCTCTTTTTCTTCTTCTCCTTTTTCATCATCTCCTTCTCCTTCCTCATCCTCTTTCACTCCCTCTTCACCATCCTCTTCCTCTTTCTTTTTTCTCTTTCTCTTCCTCTTCTTCTTTTCTTTTTCTTCCTTTCTTTTTTCATCATCTTCTCCTTCTTCTTCATCTTTCTCTCCCTCTTTACCTTCTCCTTCCCAATCCTCTTCCTCTTCCTTTTCTTCTTCTTCTTCTTCTTAATCTTCTTCTTCATCATCTTCTTTTTCCTTTTCTTCTTCCTTTCCCTCTTCCTTTTCCTCTCCCTCTTCCTTCTCCTCTCTCTCTTCTTTTTCCTCTTCTTCCTCCTCCTCTTCATCTTCCCCTTCACCCTTCTCATTCTCTTTCTTCTCCTCCTTCTTCTCTTTCTTTTTCTTCCTCCTCTTCTTCTACCTCCTGCAGTTGATATACTTCATCGACCTTCAGTTAGTGTTTGCTAATATACTATTATCTGTCTTACATTGTAAAATAAAATCATAGATAATTGCATACTAAGATTAGCCACCTCTGTTTTCAACACAAGTAGTGCTCCAGAACTGTGTTGTTTGTCTATTTGCAGGATATTAACCTGTGCTATATGGAGAGGCAACAAAAAACTGTTTTATCGCTCGCAAACTATCTCCACTTCACTTCCTCATCACTCCCTCACTCTCACTCTGTCTCACTTACTCCCTCTCCAGACTCTCTCTTCTGTCTCCCTCACTCCCATTCCCCCACTCACAATCAGTCACGCTCACTCACTCTCTCAAAGTATCTCTCTCAGTCTCTCTCACTTAATCTCTCGCATTCTCCCACTCTCTTACTTCTCGCTCACTCTTTTTCTTTCTCGCTCTTTCCCTTCCTTCCTCACTCGTTCTCTCTCATTTTGTCTTTCCCTTTTGCATTGTCGATGAAGTGTTTAAGAGCTGCGTAAATAGCATTGGCCAAGCTATGCCAGCGATGCTTTGTGTGAAGGAACGAAGATTCCAGAAATAATTCGCCTAGCCAGAAACAATTGCGATAGAATACTATTCAGACTCCACAAAGCAGGCAAACATCGTCCAGCTACGCTCTTGTAACCGCCGTGAAACTGAACGAAAACTGAACGAAAACTGACTCGTTTGTTGGAACTAAAATTGAATCGGTTTAGTTTTGAACTCACGATTAGTGTAGCCTACCGATTAGATTCAGTAATCTCTATATATAAAAATGAATGTCTGTCTGTATGTATGTATGTATGTATGTTCCCTATAGACTCCAAAACTACTTGACAGTTCAGCATGAAACTTTGGGAATATGCTGTGTGAATATTGGGGATGGTTTCTGACCATAAATTTCAATAGGGGAGCTAATAATTATTATTAATTAAACCATTTTATAGACTTAACCTACCGAACTTGCCAGCCAAACAGCTTAAAGGAACAGCTGATATAAGTCAACAGTTTTTAATCATATGGCAGGCTCCTTAGTGGCGTTATTTACGCTGTCTTTGAACAGCAAAAGACTTTGCACTTTGCATGTAGGCTACCGTGCAGTTGGAGCCTTGCAATATGTAGGAAACATACGACTGGGTATGATGAAATGTCATTAAGCTAGGTTGATGACATGTGTTAACCAATGCAGCTAGAAATTTGAAATGCAGCCTCAGCGGGAGGTGGCGAATAATAAAATAAAAAACCTAGCTTCTACCCTTATAGTCATAGGAGGTTTAAATTTGAAATGTTTCTTCATTCAGAGGTGGTGATTAAGAAAACAACGAAGCCTCTATGATCAGCTGGAAGAGCCCTAGGACTAACTTCTTTCCTAATTTTAAATGTAACCTCAGCGGGAGGTGGCGAATAATAAATCAAGGAGAATTTTCATGAGAATGCAGCAACGCGCGTTGGGCCAGCTAGTAACAGATAAGATACAGGGATAGAGACCAACTCTGTTAATGAAACAAACCAGCTCTTGAAACCATCTCAATTTGGACTGTTGAAATAAACTAATTTTGTTTCATTTAAAAGTAAGCTAGCGGGGTTCCTACAGATATATTAATTTGTTGAAGAAATCACACTGCAGGAAAAAACAAATGTTTCAATGTGGAAGCATAATGCAGTCATCAACTGGAAAATTAAAAATCTCAACATAATTTGGCGTTAACCAAAAACTGTCGAGCCATTCCTTCAAAAATTGGAACATTTCAAATTCTAACATATTCTCCCACCATGCACAATTTGACGCCAACCGGAAACCATCGGACTATTCCCTCTAATAATCGAAGAATTTACAATTTCAACATAGTATTTCGCCCAGCACAATCTGATGCCTTTTCAATCGCTGAACTATTCCCGCCAATAATTGGAAAATTACAAGTTCCCACATAATTACCCGCCAACTGGAACCCAGTAGACTATTCCCACCAATATTTGAAAAAATTAGGTTCTCACAGAGTGCCGCCAACCCTGATTTGATGCAACCAGAAACTGTCGAACTATTCCCGCCAATAACTGGAAATTTCAAATATATACATGTTTTCCCGCCAACCCGTAACTGCCGAACTATTTCTGCCAATAACTAGAGAATTTCAAATTCTAAAATAGTCTCCCGCCTAGCACAATAATTAAGACTAACCAGAGTCCGTTGAACTATTCCCACAAATAATTTCAAATTTCAACATAATTTCCCACCAACCACAATTTGTTGCCAACCTGAAACCATTGAACTACTCCCGCCAATTACTGGAAAATTCCAAATACCTACATAATTTCCCGCCAACCAAAATTTGGCGCCAACCGGAAGCTGTCAAACTATTCCCGCCAATAATTGGCGACCACGTGACGTAGCAGGACGTCACGTGACAAAGACTGGCATGGAAACTGGACTACAACTGAGATTTGCCGTCGTCGCAAGAACAGCAGCACAAGTGTCGTGACTGAAGCCTAAAGCTCTCCGCACCACGTCGCGTTATTCACTCGAGCTATTCTGTTGTGTTGCTGCTGGGGAAGGCAACATTTAAATTAATGAGGGTCTCAAGTCTCGCCCGGCTTACAAAGAGACAGCTCCAGATTTGCATAAAGTTGCAGCAATCGCGTGGTCGTAATTCACTCACCAGACAAGAGAAGTGACTTGTTGTAGTCGGAGCTGAGACTACTGTCGTTAGAGACAGGCAGGAGGCAATTCTTGTCACTGAATGGAAGGTACTACTTGTACGCTCGCGTGACATTGTACGTAGCTGGTAAGGAACTCTTTCTAGCAGAAAAAAGTATAGTTATTATCTTTATAATAGACTGGCGCAAGGGGTATGATGAGATAGTTCCTCAAACAATTCTCCAAAACTCTTTAATCTTTTGAATTGTCAACACTTCTTTTTTTGAAGATGACATTTTTTAGGGCCGAATTTATGAACGTAGCTTGCAGTTGCAGAGTCCTTATCTAAGAACAACTTGAAAAGGCTCTATTACATTAAACATGGTAACAAGCTGACCTAGCCTAGAAACGTAATTTCAAACACTAATAAACCTAATTCAACAGAGATGGAAAAATAGAGGCAATCTACCATATGTAAATTTAAAGTTACTGTTACGTAATTATTATCACACCAATATTTTTTATAATATTATTTTCTGTTTTCGAATTTTGAAATATTATGGAATTTCGATGTAGTGTAGTGAGCGCTATCTGACAGCAGAGCAAAGAACTTTCATCCATCCCATTTCTTTATCATGAGTAGAAAGAAAAATTGATAGGCTAGAAGTCAATTTATATGGAGAAAGTGAAAATAGATTGGATAGGTCAAATAAGCAGTGAACTACATTGCAATGGTACAAAAATTTAATATGATGATTCTATTTTATTTTGATAAATATCCAAAATAGCCAAATAGCCAAAATATGATAGAACACAATCTCAAAAACGGCTTCAAGACAGCTCTCTCCCTATCTTGGCTAACAATGGATCTGAGATACCGATTTAAAGAAAGACTTGACATTTAAGTTGAGAAGACCTTTAAGTGAGGTTCTTAAATTAATACGAACTTAAGATAAAGTATTGATTATACTATGTGAGTCTACTAGCTGACAAGTCAAGTTACAAGCCGACCCAGCTGTCCTAACCATATTTATGTAGTGTAAATTCTTATATTAGTGTTTTTCAATGTAAATGATTAGTGTTGAATTATTTATCAGGAGTTAGGCCTTTTGTTTGGGGAGCTGGTGCTTCCAGTGTTACAGCTACTCGCTGGCTTGTCACTTCGCGAACTTGTGAGTGCAGGTAAGACTTATTGCCGCTAAGTATGACTTTCTTTGATAAGAACCGTTCATGAATACGGTCCTGAGACTCCGGTTAAGAAGTATGAGATGAGTCAGCTCAGCAATTAATTATGTACATGCAATATTACCAATGTTATACACTAGTTACCAGAATTACAATATCAATTGGTTGAGGTGAGGCTTAATTTTGATGTGAAAGGAACTCTGGTACACTAGAAAAACTTCAACTAAATATTTGTTTATTTGTTTTTAAGTATTTCTATATCTTCAAGACTGTTTTGAAACTACGGTAGCTTATTGTAGAATTTCCCAACAATATATCTAGTACACAAATCAAAACTAGAATAACTTGAAACTAAACCTAGGGAAGTGATAGCCGCGAGCCGTAGCAGGTATCTGTTCAATCAAATAGATAAGCTGCGTTCTCGTAGGTCCTGTTTGTAACGGTGACCGATTAGATTGGCCAGCAAAAAAGACACTGTTCTCTGCTGAAAATCACTTCCCGGTGGTTCGGAACCCACCTAAAACTGTAGGTCCAACTCATAAATCACCATCATCCAACTCATTACCCAAGCACAGGTCTCAGACCTATGTGGGCTTCATCCTCAAAAAAAAAAAAAAAACCTACAATATAAACCAAAGCAGTCGAATGGCAATACTAATAGAGGTTAGTATGCACCTTGGTTGAATGGTGCTCACGCCTATTAGCATAATTGATAAATGATGATAATTATTCAATTCGTCGGGTCCTTGGGTAACCCGTTGTATCGGTAAAAGGGCAATTCACACACATCAGTCACAGCGCGTCTCAGCTGCGAGCTGTCCGTCTCCTCACAGTCTATTTATATCTGAGTTTCCGGTTACGCTGTTTACACTCGTCCGGCGCCGACCCGTCAGGTGACTGAAATGAGACGGAACTGTGACTGTGACGCGCCGTAACTGATGTCCGTGAATTGACCTTTATTTATTTCATTTAGTCACTAACACCGTCAGCTGGAGGTCACAGTGTTATTTGTATCATAGTCCTTCAATTCTCAAGTTTGTTTAAGTTGATGAAATTATAACAAACTAGCCGGCAGATTCGCTTCGCTCGCCTTAACCGTCTAGCCAGGGGGCTCCGCCCCCTGGACCCCCGGGGGGTCCAACTAATTTTCATTGTGATTAGATAAATTTACAGAAATAGGTGATTTTGGGAAGAATTTTGATACCATTACTTAGTATGCATCTAGGGTCTTAATCAAACATATACTTTTCATAAACGTTGGCTTTTAGCTATTGAAATTATTTTGGTAGCTCGGGATAAGTTTGCTTTGTTTGAAACAAATTATTATTCATTAATAGACCTAACCTACTGAACTTGCCAGCCAAACAGCTTAAAGGAACAGCTGATAGAAGTCAACCGTTTTTAATCATATGGCAGACCCCTTAGCAGCGTTATTTACACTGTCTTTGAACAGCAAAAGACTTTGCACTTTGCATGTAGGCTACCATACAGTCGGAGCCTTGCAATATGTGGGAAACATATGACTGGGTATGATGAAATGTTATTATGCCAGGTTGATGACATCTGTTAAGTGCAAATTTCAAAATATTTGGCTGTTTATCACCAAACTTTTCAAAAATCGTCGATTTTGGGCCCATTTTGGGGCTAATTTTGAAACTTTTTTCCAAGGTACATCTAAGGCCGATACTTAACATGAATACCAAATTTTATCTGATTTGACCTTATGGTTCTTTAGAAATTGTTGTCACCTAAATTTTCAAAAATCTTCAATTTTGGGCCCATTTTGGGGTAAATTTTGAAACCCTTTCTTAGCACGCGTCTAGTCCCCCTACTGAATACGTGTACCAAATTTTATCGTTTTTGGTCAAGTGGTTCCTGAGAAACTGTGATGAATGAGTCAGTCAGTGGTATTTCGACTATATATATATATACCGTCAGTTGGAGGTCACAGTGACCCCTCCGACATGCAACACGTCATACTACTAGCAAGGCTACTGGACTTTGAAAACTCGAGACATTGGAAATTCTGCACTATTCACGTCAAATACATAACGATAAATACTATATATGAAGATAATGCCAACCTGAACACTCTATGCATCTGCCTGCTCCAAAGCATCTTGAATTTCAGTGTAGGCAGACGAAGAGAGTGTTGACGTTAGCATTATCGCAATCTCTAAAGGCGTTTTACGCATACTCTCATGTTCTTGGACCGACACATAGAACGAAAGTGGGAACTAGACTGTTGATGGCCAGCGGTTTCCATGGTTACCATTGGCCATCTCGTTCGGCACATACCGTTTCCCAAGTTTTATAATAAGACAGAGTAGGTGTGCATATCATGTTTGCTTTGGGGTTGAATTGGTTCATAGATTAAAAGCAAGCAAGCAGCCTCACAAGGGTGATTAATATCAGCAAACATAAAGTAAACTGTACCCTCTCACTCACTCTCTCTCTCTGTCACACCCTCTAACACTATCACTCGTTCTCATAATCATTCTCTCACTCATACACTCTCTGTCTCCCACTTCCTTTTGCACTCTCTCATCCTCCCCCACTATTCCTCGTCACTTCCTCACACATTCTCCCTCTCTCTCACACGATCACGCTCACTCATTCACACTCACACTCTCTCTTCACATTCACTCTATCTCTTTCTAACTGTTTCTGACTACTTCTCTTCATCACACACTCCCTCTTTCACACTCTTTCCAACATTTCTCTTTCTCTCTCACTCACTCTCTCTCTCACTCTCTCTCTCTCTCTCTCTCTCTCTCTCTATTTCTCTCTCACACTTTCACGTACACTCTTTATTATATATCGCTCTCTTCAACTTTTTTCACTATTCTCCTTTATTAGACACTCGCTCTTCTAAACTCTTTCACATTTTATTTCCAACTATTTCTCTTCCTCTCTCACTCACTATATCTCTCTCTATTTCTCTCTCACGCACACTCTTTATTATTTCTCTCTTTCTTCAACATTGTTTTGCTACTTTTCTTTATTTCATGGTCACTCTCTCTCTTTCACACTCTTTTTCTAACCATTTCTCTTTCTGTTTCTGTACATAAATCCTATTTTAATGGTCATTATGGGATAAAGTAGATTCTATCTAGAGCCTGAGTCACAATTTTTTGTGTTTTTTTTCTGGAGAATCATAGGTCTGAGACCTGAGCAAAAGGGGATGAGTTGAATCATGGTGATTGATGACTTGGACCTACAGTTTAAGGTGGGTTCCGAGTTACCGGGAAGTGATTTTACAGCAGGGGTCTGGTACCGGGAAACCCCTTAACTACGTCCATGGGATGTTTTAATTTATGTATTCATTCCCGATCATTCTTGAAAATTATTTATCAAGGACTCGACAGGGCCTTATTGAAATCCTGCCAGTGTCCGTCCGTCCGTCTGTGCTCTAACGCTTCAAAGAAAGATTCTAGAGTCTTGAAACTTGGTATAAAGCTTCCTCATATTATTCCAAGTAAGATCGCTTTTTTGGAGTTTACGGGTCGAATATAAAAATAATTATGATATAAATCAGATTTCCACTAAAGGATCTAAGGTAGTTTTGGCTAATGAAAATCAAAACATTGCACACTTAGTTCATTTCGAAAACAGCAATTTCAATAATATCACAAATGTTGCTGTTTGTCCCAATTATTCACTAAAATTTTCCAGTGCAAGCGTTGACGTTTAACTTTTTATTGTGTTGAAATATTTTAAAATTATTTTAAATTGTCCAAAAAAAAACCAGAGAGAAAGTATTGAGGCATGGTCTTTTTAGAGATCAGTTGAATAATAATAATAATAATAATAATAATAATAATAATAATAATAATAATAATAATAATAATAATAATAATAATAATAATAATAATAATAATAATAATAATAATAATAATAATAATAATAATAATAATAATAATAATAATAATAATGATAATAATATAATAATATGAAGAAAAAGACGAAGAAAACGGAAGTGATAGCGGTGAGCCGTAGCAGGTATCTGTTCAATCAAAGATAAGCTCCGTTTTCCTGGGCACTCTTTGTAAAGGTTAGATTGGCCAGCAAAAAAGACACTGTTTTGTGCTGTAAATTCACTTCCGGGTTGTTTGGAACTTACCTGAGACTGTGGGCCAAGCTCAAAAAAACAGGTGAAGAAGAAGAATTAAAACTATTTTTAAGAACTGTCAATGTGCATTTTTTTGTAAATTGGGAAGCATGTATGGTGTTTATAGAAACCGAAGCAGAACAATGACAAGTTTAGTAGAGAGGTTAGTAAGCACTTTGGTTGAATGGTGCATATTTATGCCTTTCAGCACAAATTAAAATAATTATTATTATTTAATTCATGGGGTCTTATAATAATAATTATTAAATTTGTCGGGACCTCGAATACACCGCTGTATCTGTTTATTGTGCTTCCTCAGTTTCCTGGGAGAACGGCTTCCAAAAACCAAGTAATGAGACCAAAGAAATGGGAGTAAAGTCTCGATTGCCGTCGTTTCAAGCCCCAAGATTAAATGGCGAGCCAAAATAGTAGTAAAATGGGGAAAGTTGCTATAAATTAGAGAGGAAATTCTCGATTTATATATATTATGATTGCGGAGCTCGAACTTTCCGCTTTGGAAAAATCCGACTACGGATAAACGACTTCCAGAAAATCTTTTTCGGGCTAGAGATTGCTTCCATTGCGTTTTTATTGCCGCTATATATCTTTAGTACTGTTCACAAGGATTTTCAGAATATCCATTATTGTAATTATTCTTTAAACCTCACTTTTATCAGGAATTGTTTTCATTGCAGAGGTTCCGCTCTGCTACTCTCTGTAATCGTCTTTATTACGCATTCTTTCTTCTTTTATATGATGAAAAAATAAACGAATATTACTTTTTATAATAAACGAGGAGTCAACATGATTTTCGCAATAATCCTTTCTTCCTATTGTTGTCCACATCGTTCTTATACTAGAGAAATGTGGTTGTTAATAACATAATAACATAAAATATGCCAATTCAACGGGAATCAAACCCGTGACCGCAGGAGTAACAGTCGATATCTCTAGGAGTAGCAGATAAGCTCTCTACTACAGGTGGGTACAGCTGCAAAGTAGCCAAAAATGTAGTTAACTTATAAAAAACTGGTCAAATTGAGAACCTCCTTCTGTTTTAAAAGTCGGTTAAAAACACGAAATGTTCACTTCATCAGTGTGAGAATAGTAGTTTATGCAACAATTTTATTTTGACCCTTATTAAGGCACGAGTTAGATGTAAGTTATAACACGAGTGAATGCGAGTGTTATAAATATCTCACGAGTGCCTTAATGGCCAAATAAAATCGTTGCATACACTATTTTATCTACGACCACTAGTATACATTTAATTAAAACAATTTCATTTTACCTGTGCCTGTCAGAGATACCTAACCTCTCATCTCAAATACGAGAAGTTATAGTAGATTGTTAGGTTAAAGCAGCTGGTGTAGCAGTTTGATCAAATCAGCTGATAGTTTCACAATATTGAATTACGATATTGATTCCATCAAAAATGCTTCTGATTGGTCCAGAACCCGTGTTATAATGTAGAACCTGTACTATAATGAGCTCATTATGCAACGGGTTTCAAAAAGCATTTCGAAAAGACAGCTGTTTTGGCATCAATTGTGAAACTGTAATGTATACATTATGACATGGTCGTAGATAAATAGTTTATTTGTGAACTTCTCTTCTCAATCAGATGAATTGTACGATATCACCACGGGTTCCATCAAGAATAATGATGACAAAAGTGTAAGAATAAAACTAGAATTTTATTTACTCAATAAAACACTTCAGAGATTTATCACACAAGATGCAACACAAATAATGTACAGATTTTTCCATTAAAAACGTCCAATAACTTTAAAAAATAATTAGTACTTCCAAAATAAATGTCTAATATCAGTTACAGTCCTATCTATATCAATTTATCAATAATGATAGCAAATATTCTGATGTATGAAACTGGTATAATTGAATAATAAACAATTTCTTTGTATCGAAGGTGATATTGTGGAAGATATCCACAATGAATACTAAGACATGATTTTGTCACAACCACATTTTTCAAAAAATAATAGTTTCGAATGTTACACTATCATCAATCTCAAACAAACTAAAACAGGGAACGATACTATTAGCTGAGGGAGATAGTGCCTCTGATAGGCTGATCTTCATTGAAGGTCTGTGATTGGCTGAAGGCCAAAACAAGTCCCGCTCACTGGTGGGAGGAGCAACATGCAAAAATAAGAGTCAAAATCAGGAGCCAAAGAACCGTGAACACATAGAAAGCAACAAACAAGAACAATACACAAGTAGGATAAAATTAAATAAATTTGATTTAACAAATTGAAGTTCACCAAAATGCAGTCAAGGTTACCGAGAAGAACAGGAAAGTACCGCTCATAAAATGCAGGCCAGAATTATTATGATTAAACCAAATTATTTTTATTGAATTGATCAAATTAAACTCGATCATTAAAATAGTGTTGGAATCGCTTTTTATAAATCAAGATTTCTCCAAAGCTTCAAAATGTTCTGCCTTTGCCAAATGCAGAAATTAAACATTTTTTTTAGCCTTGAACTTGTGTCCGTCATTAACGAGATTCTCTGCAAAATTTGAGTCTCCTTTATGGGTTTTCCAATCCCTAATATATTCATTTATTCTACATTCGAAACTTCTACCCACATAACAGGCATTAAAATCACCGCAAATGTATTCATGGACTCCACTTTTATCCCAGTCATCAATATTTTGTTTACTACACCCAAACATCTCTTCGAAATAGGTTGTGTTTGAAAAGCTACATAAAACACATTCTTTTTTAATTCTTTCCCTAATTTATCAGAAACTGTGCCAAGATTAGGTACCTGATCCATAACCTTTCTCTAGTATCAGTTACAGAAATGCTAGCACTGATTGCTAGTCTCCTACTTATTTTATTTAAAATTTTGTTGACAATTAACTCCTCATATTCATTATTTGTAATAGCGTTTTGTTTAATAGTACCCTACTATTGTCTTTTTCAATGTGATGTTTAATAATGGGTATAGTTGAAGCTGTTAGCTGTTAGTGGTTAGGTGCAGGCTATAGAAAGAGTAAATAGATTAGATTCATCAATGCCGTTGTTCAAGAGACTTGGTCTCCGAACTAAATCCTGCTTATATGTGTATGAAGCTACTTTATATGTGAAAACAAATGACTATAATTGACGTACATGATTATAATTCAAGAAGCCGAGGAGGTTATCACTTGGTGAGTCACAATACTAGCTTATTCAAACAAAAACCTTGTTATATTGGTAGGAAATTCTACAATAAGCTACCGCAGTTTTTAAAGAGTCTCTTAAAGAGCATTAAAAATATAGAAATATTTGAAAACCAAATGAAAAAATATTTAGTTGATAAAGCTTTTTATAGTGTACAAGAGTTCCTTTCACATCAAAATAAAGCCTCACCTCAACCAATTGATATAGTAATTATGGTATCAAGTGTATAATTATTGTTGATCTGACTTCTCTTATACTCCTTAACTGGAGTCTCTAAGACGTAATCTACAAAAAAAAATAAAATTAATAATACTATACTAGCCGGCAGACTCGCTTCGCTCGCCTTAACCGTCTAGCCAGGGGGCTCCGCCCCCTGGACCCCCGGGGGGTCCAACTAATTTCCATTATGATTAGATAAATTTACAGAAATAGGTGATTTTGGGAAGAATTTTGATACCATTACTTAGTATGCATCTAGGGTCTTAATCAAACATATACATTATATCATATTTCACTCCATGTGGCCTTGAGGTTCTTGAGAAATTGTGATCAACTGAATTCCAAAAATCCTAAATTTTGAGATGAATCATGTAACCCTATTTTTCACGTGTTTAGCACCCCAGCTGAAAATTTGAACTTTTTTGGCCTTGTGGTTCTTAAAACAAATTATTATTTCATTAATAGACCCAACCTACTGAACTTGCCAGCCAAACAGCTTAAAGGAACAGCTGATAGAAGTCAACCATTTTTATCATATGGTAGACCCCTTAGCAGCGTTATTTACACTGTCTTTGAACAGCAAAAGACTTTGCACTTTGCATGTAGGCTACCATACAGTCGGAGCCTTGCAATATGTAGGAAACATACGACTGGGTATGATGAAATGTAATTATGCCAGGTTGATTACATCTGTTAAGTACACGTCTAGGGCCTCAACCAAACTTTTCAAAAATCGTCGATTTTGTGGCTAATTTTGAAACTTTTTTCCAAGGTAAGGCCGATCTAAAGCCGATACTTAACATGAATACCAAATTTTATCTGATTTGACCTTATGGTTCTCTAGAAATTGTTGTCACCTAAATTTTCAAAAATCTTCAATTTTGGGCCCATTTTGGGGTAAATTTTGAAACCCTTTCTTAGCACGCGTCTAGTCCCCCTACTGAATACGTGTACCAAATTTTATCGTTTTTGGTCGAGTGGTTCCTGAGAAACTGTGATGAATGAGTGAGTGAGTCAGTCAGTGGTATTTCGATTATATAGATATATAAATAATCTATAATAAGCTCTATAAATAATACTACTGGAAGCCGTTAGTTTGTAGGATATAAGGTGACATGAGTGATGAGGTATGATACTATTTTCTGAAAATAGAGAAATTGTGGGCTCCTGTGCTATGATCTATTCCCAAATCCAGAAAGTCAATTAAAGTTATTAAATCTGAATAATAACTGTCCACTTCCTCTCCGCATTTTCAGCACTCACTATTCACACAGTCCTTTATAGCTCACAAGTTGTACATTGAATTCAATCACACTCACAAAGACGGATTCCTTACACGAATACACAGCTCTTCCAGAATAGTTACTGGAACTGCCACAGCACATTCCAAGCTTTTTTCTCGTTGTTCAATCACAAACTGGTACTACCACTATACGCTGCTCGTTGATTACTCAAATCTCAGAACAAGACTAAACATTTTGGCCACCAGCAGCATTTGAATATGAAATTCGACGCTGTTGTACTTTATTCTACATTTTTCTATTAAATTTTTTTGTTTTCGTTCTACCACCTTCTTTAAAACATTATGCCCTTCCTTGGAAAAATTACGCTGCCAAATGTGATGAATGTGATAAAATATGATGAATGCAATGAGATATGACAAATGTGATGAAATATAACAAATGTGATGAAATATAACAAATGTGATTAGATATAAAAAAATGAGATGAAATATGACAAATGGGATGGAATATGACAAATGTGACCTAAATATGCTACTTAATCTCAATGTTTAACCAACAAATACAGTCTCTCAGCTGTTCTAGAACAGTCCAGTAAGTTCATAGCACTACAAACACCGTATGCTTTTTCACTCACCCTCCCCAATATTTAATTTTGTGACCGCTACCATGAGTTACCTACCACAAAAAAACTCCAAACTAGACTCCTGGGCAGGACCGGGTAGAATGGTTGTATGAATGAAAACTACTTTTTACATCTCACCATAGGCTCTTACTGTCACATATAAGGTATCTTAGTATTGGGTAATTCATCAAGACAAAACCTTGATAGGGTGTTTAAGATCCAAAAGAAAGCGGTTAGGTGTATGGAAGAGTAAATAGATTAGATTCATGTAGGCTGCTGTTCAAGAGACTTGGTCTCCCAACTGTATCCTACTTATATGTGTATGAAGCTACTTTGTATATAAAAGAGAGTGTTATTAACCAAAATCTTGACGTTCACGATTATAATACAAGAAGCCGTGGAGATTATCACTTGGTGAGTCACAATAGTTGCTTATTCAAACTAAAACCTAGTTATATTGGTAGGAGATTCTACAACAAGCTACCAAAGTTTTTAAAGAGTCTTCAAAATATAGAAATATTTAAAAAACATTTAAAAAATTATTTAGTCGATGAAGCTTCTAAAAATGTACAAGAGTTCCTTTCACATCAAAATTTAGCCTCACTTCAATTCATTAATAGAGTTATTATTATAGTAACTACTAGTATATAATATTGTTGTTAATCTGACGTGTCTTATACTCCTCAACTGGAGTCTCCAAGACGTAACCTACAAAAAAATGTATATTTTATCATGAAATTGGAGTAGAGAAAAGTTTTAAAACGTGTATGTGAGTGAGTTAGTAGAAATGAACAAGAGTGTTGGATGGATGGCAGAATAGTTTTAAAGTGCATTAAAAAGAGTGCGAACAGACAAATAAAGTAGATTAGAACAGTTGAGAATGTTGCAGGCAGTATTACTTATATGTGAGGGGATGGGATGGATGCCTTTTGGCTAACATTCAAAACTGCTTCATATCAATTTCGGCCTCACTAATGGACTGAACATTGTATTCAGTGAGTATGATAGAGAAAGACGGAGTGAGAGAGAGTGTGGGAGAGTGAGAGAGATAGTAAACAAGAGAGAGATAGGATAAGATATAGCAATAGTGATAGGAAGCGAATTTATTAAGATTCGTTCCGTTGCGAGGGACCTGTGCATAGGCAATGAGTTGATTCATGGTTATTGATGAATAGAATTCACAGCTTTAGGTGGGTTCCGAACAATCAGGAACTGATTTTACAGCAGAGTCTCATTGTCACGCCCAAGGGATGTTTGAATCCATGTATTCATTCCCGATCATTCTTGAAAATAATTTATCAGGGACTCGACAGGGCCTTATTGTAATCGTGCCGTTGTCCGTCCGTCCGTCTGTGCTCTAACGCTTCAAATAAAGATTCTAGACTCTTGAAACTTGGTGCATAGCTTCCTCATAGTCCAAGTAAGATCGCTATTGATTTTGGAGTTTGGGGGTCGAATATTAAAATAATTATGATTTAGAACAGATTTTCACTACAGGCTCTAGGCTAGTTTTGGCTCCTAAAAAACAAAACCAAAATATTGAACAGGTGGTTTATTTCGAATACCAAAATTTTTAAGAATATTACGAAGTCTGATGCGTAGCCCAATTATTCACTTCATTTCTACAGTGCAAGCGTTGACGTTTTCATTTTTGAAGTCGTTTCTAAATGATTTTAAATCGGCGAATTGAGAAAAAACAGAGAGAAAATATTTAGGCATACTTATTGGATTTGTTGAACTCGAAGATGATGAAAGGGAACTATTTCTCAAGAACTGCGGATGTGTATTTTTGTTTTAGTTGGGAAGCAAATGATTATTATAGAAATTGAGGTAGTTGAATGGTTCATATAATTATGCTTATCAGTTCAACTGATAATAATAATGATTATTTTATGTTAATTCGTCGGGTCCTTGGATACTGCGTTGTATCGGTTTATTTTATGTAAATTCGTGGGGTCTTTGAATCCATTTTATTCGTCGGTTCTAATAATTTCAGCTCTGATATATTCTCTCACTGGATGTGGAAAAATGGAAGATTATTACATGGAATAAGCTCTAGTGTATCAGTAAGTTCAAAATATTACAAGCTATTTTTTAAAAACCGATACAAGTGAATATTCAAAAATCCAAAATCATTATTATTTCATCATTTGGAAGTGATAGCCGTGAGCCGTAGCAGGTCTCTCTTCAATCAAATTAGATAAGCAATGCTCTCTTGGGCCCTATCTGTAAGGGTGACTGATTGGATTGACCAGGAAAAATGACTGTGTTCTCTGTTGTAAAATCACTTCCTGGTAGTTCGGAACCCAAATAAAATTATAGGTCCAATTCTTCAATCTCCATCTTCGAATTCATAGCTCTTGCACATGTACAAAACTTATGTGGGCATCATTCAAAAAAAAAAAAAAAAAATTCTTTGATAGGTCTATGCACCATTAAAAACATCTATCATTTTTATAAAGAATTTATGAATGAAATGAACTTTTCTGGGGTAGACCCTTGTGGGTGTTATCTCCAGAGTTATCTTTTATAAATTCAAAATAACAGTAAGTAAAAGTGAGAAAACACAATAAGAAAGAGGAGAAATAAGAGTGGTTGATTAATATTGCCTTGGTTTCAACTTCAAGGGCGAAGTTAGAGTGCAGCCGGCCCTTTCTCCCACTCAACAATCAAGAAAAAACTAATCTCCAATCTCTCATATTTCACCTAAAGCCGGGGTTTTTTGAGCTCCACATTTATTGCGTAGCGCACTGCGCACCAGTATTGCCAGATTCAGGCTGTAGAGTGGGGATTTTGCGCAAAATTACCGTACGTAACAATTAAATGTACGGTAATTTTGACCCAAATCTCCCACAATTCTCAGCTGCTTCTGGCAATACTGTGCGCAGTGCCCTACACAGAAGTGCGCAACACAATAAGTGCGTAGCTGGGAAAACCCGACTTAAGTGGCAATTTTTGTTCCACTCAATCCCGTACCTTAAACTTCTCATTAGCGTTTATTTTCTGTTGTTTGTTTTTGCTGGTAATCATTGTCTGATGGCTGAGTGACGTAGCCTGAGGCGGCCTTCGTGGAGGCGTCAAATTAAATAAGATTGGAAGGAGAGAATTAATTGGTAATAGGGAAGGAGAGAAGAGAACGGTAGGGTGAGTGTGAGGGAAAGAAAGAGAGAAAGTGAGTGTGATAGAGTAAAAGAGAGTCTATGAGAGAGAGTGAGTGAAAGTGATTGAGAGAAATAGTGAGTGAGAGTGAGTGTGAGTAGAAGAGAGTGAGAGAGAGAGAGAGAGAGAGAGAGAGAGCGAGTGAGTGTGAGTGGAATTAAGAGTGAGATAGAGAAAGAGTGTGCGAGTGAGAGAGAGTGTGCGAGAGAGGGAGAGTGAGAGAGAGGGAGAGTGAGAGAGAGGGAGAGTGAGAGAGAGTGAGAGTGAGAGAGAAAGTGAGTAAGTATGAGTGGAAGAAAGAGTGAGAAAGAAAGAGTGAGTGTGAGTGAGTGTGAGTGAAACAGAGAGTGAGAGAGTGAGAGAGAGTGTGCGAGTGAGAGAGAGAACGTGAGTGAAAGAGTGTGAGTGAAAGAATGAGTGTGTGTGAGTGGAATAGAGAGTGAGAGAGATTGAGTGTGAGTGGAATAAAGAGTGAGAGAGAGAGTGTGCGGGTGAGAGAGAGAGAGTGAGAGAGAAAGTGAGTAAGTGTGAGTGAAAGAGAGAGTGAGGAAGAGAGAGTCAGTGTGAGTGAAAGAGAGAGTGAGTGAAATATAGAGTGAGAGAGTGGGAGAGAATGTGCGAGTGAAAGAGAGAAAGTGAGTGAGAGAGTATGAGTGAAAGAATGAGAATGTGTGAGTGAAATAGAGAGTGAGAGAGAGTGAGTGTGAGTGGAAGAGAGTGAGAATAAGAGAGTGGGTGTGAGTGAAAGAGAGAGTAAATGAGTGTGAGTGAAATAGAGAGAGAGAAAGAGAGAGTGAGTGAGTCTGAGTGAAATAGAAAGTGAGAGAGTGAGAGAGTGTGAGAGTGAGTGTGAGTGGAATAAAGCGTGAGAGAGTAAGAGAGAGTGTGCGAGTGAGAGAGAGAGTGAGTGAGTGTGAGTGAAAAAGAAAGTGAGTGAGTGTGATAAAATAGAGAGTGGAAGAGTGAGTGAGTGAGTGAGTGATTGGAAGTGAGAGGGAGAGAGATTGTGTGAGTGTGAGTGAAATATAGTGTGAGAGATTAGATAAGATTATTTAAGCTACTTTATTCATGTAGATTACAGAATGCAGTGAGAACGTGAGTGAGTGTGAGAGAGTATGAGAGAGGACGTGAAGTGCGGGTGAGAGAGGAGGAGCGTGCGAGTGTGGGTGAGATAGAGATTAGATAAGATTAGATTACTTCATTCATGACAAATTTACAATTTCTTTTTTTTTTCAATGTTTGCTTACATACAATATTCCAACACCACATAGAAAGTAGACCTGGTTGATACTATTTACATTTTTTTGAAAATACCAACAAATGGGGAGTACAAATCTAGTAGGAAGAGCTAATGAAATGAATTCCTAAGTGTTGCATTTAGACACAAGAGAGAGACAGAGCGTAAGAGTGTGAGAGAGGGAGAAGCGAGAGGTTTTTAATTAGAGCACACCAGACGAATCTCGCTGTAATCCGTGTTTTAAGTCGTGTCAAATGGTCGCAATGTAGCCGTTGATTACCATCAATTTCATCCATAATTTCGGAGCTGCCATTTATCTGAAATTAACATCTCTTTAGCATCTCTTTAGCGCAAAAAGGTGGGGCTACTCTTGATTTTTCATCTCAACTCTGATGAAAAGGATTATTATATTTTACCTTGGAAAAAGCTTGATGTAGATTGTGTAGAAGAAAGTATGATTATTCTGGAATTTAACAGAGCCCTGGTAAAACTCTGTCCGTAAGGCAAGAATGGAAAATAATAATGGTAACTTAAAGAAATGAATAAATGGAAAAAAAGAGATAAATAAATTAGAAAATGGATAAATTCAGGAGTTGTAAACAAAGTTGAGAATAGCTATTTGTGTAACTAGAGTGCAAAGCACCGTTTTTCTGCATCGAGAGAAACAGTTTTTTTCACGAGCCAAAGGCGAGTGAAAAAAGTTTCTCGAGTGCAGAAACAATACTTTGCATTAAATTTTTCCTACAGTAATGTATAAAGTAATTCAAACAGAACAAAACAGGGCATACACAACCTGAAAATTCCTCACATAACCTATCTTCGAATCAAACCGATTTCATCAACAACAGCTACAACAACTATTCACAGCTGAAGCAGAGTAGCCAACCTATTTTTGAATGCAGAATAGGGAACCTGCGTATTACATGCTCACTATTTTGTGTTGTTAGGTTGCAAATTTGGAGTGCGGAAAAGTACATTCCCGCACTGCAATTTACTTTCCTGCACTAGTGCAGGAATAGACTATTTTGCGTGCTTCAGTTAGTGCAAAAATAGACACTTTTTTGGGTCACTGTAGGAAAAAACAATTACCAGCTATCTTTCTCTTGTTCTTCTTCTTTTCCTGTCTGAAAATAAAATCTTGATAAATGTAGATTTTTTTGGAGGATCAAGCCCACATAGGTCTGAGACCTGTGCGTGGGTAATGAATTGAATGATGGTGATTGATGAGTTTGACCCACAGTTTTAGGTGGGTTCCGAACCACCAGGAATTAATTTTATAGCACAGAACAGAGTCTTTTTTTATATAATCTAATCTAATAATCTAAACGGTCACCCTTACAAAGAGCGCCTAGGAGTTTCGTAGCTTATCTCTGATTGAACAGATACCTGCTACGGCACTCGGCTATCACTCCGACTATCAATTACAAATTACAAATTACTATTGTAATCATATACGTTGTCAGAACAGGCTCTGCGAATTTTGAAGCATAGAGTATTAATTCGAACGGATAAGTAGTATTTTTGTTTATTATTATTAGTATTTATAATATCTTAATAATTTACATCATTAACTTGTCTAATATAAGTTAAAGTATTTAAATAAAAAGTCAAATTCTATTTTCGAGGTTAGGTGTACCGATATTGATAAATTTTCTTGTAATTAAATAGTTTCAAGTTGACAATTGTAATAAATTAAGTAATATTTCATTAAACATTTAACTAAAATCAATTGAAAACAATTTTTAGCTAGGAAAATGAGTCCAAACAAGGCATCTAAATCTAATTGTTTAACTAAAACTCAGGTAGCTACGCGATCTCAGCAATTATTAACAAAAAAATCTCCAACAGCTCTTAAAGCTACTGTAGATGTAGAAGAAAAGGTTGCTAAACTATTGAGTGATCACACCGAATTGAAAACAAAATTAGAAACATCACTAAAAAATTCTGAGGAAGAACGAATAGGGTTGGTGGATCACATAAAATCTCTGGAAGTTATTATAAAATTGCAGCAGGAAGACCATAGAACTGAAATACTAAATCTCACGAGTCAATGTAGGTCTGTCAGAGGAAATCGAAATATTAAAATCAAAAATAAACTTGGCTAATGTAAGATCTGAACCTCTGATTAATACAAAAAAAGTAGAACCTAAATCAAATGGGGAAAAAATAAATAGAAATGGTCAAACAAAAACGTATAGTCAGGTTTTGCAAACAGCAACCAAAACTAAAGTAAGGGCAAATAACGATAGGAAAGGTAGAGTACTGCTCTTGACATCCAGTCATGGACGAGACTGTAGTGACCTACTAAATAAAAGATTAAAAAATAAGTATGAAGTTCAGAGCTTTTTCAAACCATGTGCCCCTATGAACGCTATCGTAGAGTCAGCACAGGAACAAACTAAAGATTTTGGAAAAAACGATTTTCTAATAGTAGGCTACTGGGTGGCTCAAACAATATAAATGAACCTAATCTAAAACATCTTCCTGAAATAAATGAAAAAATTAAAGAGATTGTGCCACTCAGCCAAAAAACTAATGTAATAATAAGTACAATTCCGTATAGGTTTGATAGGCCAGAGCTAAATGAAGCCATTAAGTCAACAAATAAATCAATTCATAATACAATCAACAGCCTAAAAAATAAGAATTCTAAGCAGTTGGGGATTTGTTTTCTAAATGAAAGGCTGAAAAAACAAAACTTCACTAATCATGGTCTACATCTAAATCAATCTGGCAAAGTAATATTTTGTAATAGGCTGGCAGAGCTGATTGAAAGTCGTTTGCAATCTACTGTCAATAATTCTCCTAAACAATCATCTAACGAACCTTTTTTAGTAAAGTGGCTCAAAACCGGGAAGGGAAACTAGTTTCAGATGATAAATTCATATCTTCAATTGTATTAAAAGACGTTAATCGATCAAAAAATCAGGATAGCATTAGTGGAAGGAACTCTTGTAGCAATCTGATAGGCTCTCAAGATTCTAAGAGATTAAGTAAATCTACTTCAATATGCAAAAGCAACGATAAAGTAATAAGGGATGATAGGGAAGTACCGGTACTCACTGTGTTCCATCAGAATATTCAATACATTCGTAACAAAATAGATAGAATCGAAGTATTTTTTAAAGAAGAGGCTCCTGATATAGCTATTTTCACAGAGCATGGTTTAAAAGAAGATGAATTGTCACAACTTAATATTCCAAACTATTCATTGAAAACGTCGTATTGCAGGACATCTCATCGAAGTGGGGGAGTAGCTATCTTCACTAAAAATGCTAAGAATATGCAAACATTTAATCTAGAATATGTAGAGAAATTTGCTGTGGAAATGGATTTAGAAGTTACTGGTTTGAGAGTAAAAATCGACAATAATTTCGAAGTAGCGGTGTTAGGTATTTACAGGTCACCAAATGGGGAATGGAACAATTTTTGTGAACTATTCAATAGGCTTTTAGAGATTACTACTACTCGTTTTACAAACGTTATTGTAGCGGGAGATTTCAATACAGACTTTGCAACACAGAATAAAATGACAGAAGATTTAAAGGATATTATATGCATGAATAACTTGGAAATAAAAGTTCATGAATATACCAGAGTCACAAGAACATCACAAACAATAATTGATAACATCCTTACTAATATAGATTACTTTAAAACAAGATTAGGCGGCTCAGAACTATCTGATCATGACTATCAAATCTTAGAGGTGGGGTTGCAAGGTCATAAATCAATTAAAAAGAGTAGAGTAATGAAAGAAATTCAACAATGTGAACAGGGGAATATCGATTGTTTGAAGCAGAATCTGCTACAAGAAAACTGGAGTAGGGTTTACAATAGCAATAGTTTAAATGACAAATATGATAGTTTCATTAATATTTTAAAGTTTCATATTACTATGAGTTGTCCAGTTAAAAAAGTCCCTGTAAATAACAAATTAGACAAGATTGAAGAGTGGATAACTGATGATATCCTTGCTGAAAGAAATAGGGTTAAAGATGCATATGATGAATTCAAACTATCTAGAAATATGTTAAGTGAAGATAATTACAAAGCTCTAAAGAAAAATTATACAAGAGAAGTGAAAAGAGCGAAATGTAAGAAAACAGCTGAAATTTTGAATAATAGTGTGTACTTTAACACAGCAGTGTGGGATGTAATAAACAAAAATAGGCAAGTAGCTCATGTAGATGCTTATACTAGTGTCCCCAGAATAATTAACGAAAATAACAAATATATTGATGATAGTGTAGACATTTGTAATTTCTTTAACAGATATTATCAACTGGTTGCTAAGGATCTTCAAAAATCTCTCAATACAGGTATTAGTGATGCAAACATGAAGAATACTGAGGGGATTCAGAACGAACTAAAATTCCACCCAGTATGCCAAGACGAGTTGTCAAATATCATTGATAGTTTAAATAATAAAAAAACTGTAGGAATGGATAGGGTATCCAGTAAAATTCTGAAAGAAATTAAAGATCAATTGTTAGACCCTTTGATTCATCTGATCAATCATTCATTAGAACAAGGTGTTTTTCCAGATAACTTAAAAGAGGGGAAGATCTTGCCAATCTTCGAAAGTGGTGATAGAGAAAAGGTAGAAAACTATAGGCCCATTAGTATTTTAAATGTAATAAGTAAAATTTTTGAAAGAGTAGTTCTAAATAGGTTCCTTCTGCACATTCAAGAAGCTAACTTTATCTGTGATGAACAACATGGCTTCCAGAAAGGGAGATCAACAAAAACAGCCATAGTTTCTCTAGTTGAAAAACTAATAGATATAATAGATTCAGGTGATAAAGCTACTGCAATCTTCTTAGATCTGTCAAAGGCATTTGACTGTGTTAATCATAGAACTTTATTGGAAATACTGCAAAATGTAGGTGTAAATGGGGTTGAACTGAAATGGTTTGAATCATATCTTATTGGGAGAAAACAATGTGTAGAACTAACTACAGTAGTTGGAAATAGTATAGTAAAGAATAAATCTAATAAATTAGAGGTGCAAGCTGGAGTGCCTCAGGGGTCAATACTAGGTCCATTGCTTTTTTTGTTATATGTCAACCGTTTACCTAAAGAATTAATTAGTGGTAGAGCCCTCTTATTTGCTGATGATACATCACTCATTTTCAGCAATTCCATTCTAGATAATTTAGAAATAAGTGCCCTTATAGGTGTGCAGTCCATTGTCCAATTTTTAAATCAGTTGAAATTAACTATAAATAGTAAAAAATGCCAATACCTTCAATTCAAAAACAAACATAATTTAAATAAAGATAGGGCTATAAACGTGTTTGTAAACGATAATCAATTAGACCAGGAAGAAAAAATTGCATTTCTAGGAGTTACGTTGGATAGACGATTGACCTGGACTCCATACATTGAGAAAATATGTAGTAAAATTTCATCTGGGGTATTTGTCCTGCGATAGCTCGCTAGATTGAATGACAAAAAGTTACTTTTTACAGCTTACCATGGGCTCTTACTGTCACATATTAGGTATGCTATCTTAGTATGGGGTAATTCATCAAAACAAAATCTTGATAGGGTGTTTAAGATCCAAAAGAAAGCGGTTAGGTGTATAGAAAGAGTAAATAGATTAGATTCATGTAGGCCGTTGTTCAAGAGACTTGGTCTCCTAACTGTACCCTGCTTATATGTGTATGAAGCTACTTTATATTTAAAAACGAATGATATTAACCAAAATCTTGATGTACATGATTATAATACAAGAAGCCGAGGAGATTATCACTTGGTGAGTCACAATAGTAGCTTATTCAAACAAAAACCTAGTTATATTGGTAGGAAATTCTACAACAAGCTACCGCAGTTTTTGAAGAGTCTTGAAAATATAGAAATATTTAAAAAACAATTGAAGAAATATTTAGTTGATAAAGCTTTTTATAGTGTACAAGAGTTCCTTTCACATCAAAATCAAGCCTCACCTCAACTAATTGAAGTAATTATGTAATATATTGTATAATATTGTTGATTTGACTTGTCTTATACTCCTTAACAGGAGTCTCCAAGACGTAATCTAAAAAAAAAAAAAAAATCACGATAATTATTATTATCAGCTTGTTTCAATCTGTTTTAGCGCTTCGTTTCAAGAGCACTTGTAAATTAATATTCTTGAGAATAATTATAATAATTTAAAAATAATTAAATGATAGTCTTTTTTTATTGAAACATAAATAACGTAGAATAACTGATAATTATTGTTATAGACACGAAAACAACGAAGGAACAGTGATTTTCAGCGTTATCTGCTGAGTCAATATTAACTTTCCTTCACCATTAAAAAGCGTGTTGTTTATTATTCCCGTACAATCTTTGCCATGCACTTTATCGGGACACCTTTATAATGTTCTTATCTCAGTTATTAAAATAGTCTTGATCAATGAAGAATGTTTACTTAGAACTTTATGGAAAATGCGAGAATCCTTATCAGTTTATTTTAGAATTCAATAGCATTTTATAGAGAAATCGAGAACCTCCCCATTCTTTCTTAAAAAATGTATAAATAGGAGAAACTCTCGTAAAAGTTAGTCGGTTGTGATTCGATTTTTAATGCGATAAGTGGCAGATTTAGAGTGACAGTTCCCGCTCATACAAACCGGATTACCAGTGAGCGCGATTGCAAACTATTTTATATGAATGTTTGTTGTTAATTTATTGCAGATAATGTTGATAATTGCAGAATATTGTGACAGATTATTATTCAGGTTTACTAAATTGTTCAGGATAATAAATTGCAGTTTATACAGTGCTTCGTAAGTCTTTGTACAGTTCCATTTGTTATGTATTTGACGCTTTTCTTCGAATTATTGAAAAGTTATTATTTGATAGGCCTTTTAACAGTTAGTGATTAATTTTTGAACAGTAGTATAGAAAAATCTTTATTAGCTGAACATTATCGATTTGTCTGTTCCTGCTTGCTTTATTTTGTGTTCGATATAACTGATTAGTGCGTGTTGTGGATAATTTGTGTAAATAAAGTGCTAGTGTTAATTTAAAGTGTTGCCAACATTATTTTAGAAAAAAGTAAATTCGTATGGCTTTTCGTGGTGGGGAGACCCTTACGGGTAGTTCCACCTCGCCGCTTTTTAACGACTGCTTTTTTTCTATATGCAACCGGGACCGACGGCTTAACGTGTCCTCCGAAACACGGGAGTGGCTCGAGAAAAATATATTGTACTCAACTGGGATCGAACCCAGGACCTTTGGCTTATCAGACCAGCGATAAGCCAACTCGGCTACGCCGACTCCATTATTTTAGAGATCGAACCCATAACAATATGATAGTTTTTAACGTCAAGTACGATAATCGAAGAAGGTTGGCAGTACATCAATCTAATTCCAATCTAATCTAGTTAAAAAAATTCTCTATTAGTAGTTGTAGAAAGAAAAATTTCACATGCTGGGGCTCATTAATATGATTTCCTTATTATAATTGAAATGGCAATAGGGGATTTTATTTTTAGAAGTTTCCAATCATTCTTTCAAATATCATGTTATTTCGATTCATTGCATTTATTTCATTATGTGATGTATTTATGAATGTTTTTTCATATCGAATCGTTTATTTTCAAAAACATTACAAGAAGATAAATCAAAACTATTTTTTGTGGTACAGAACAATAATAATAATATTATTCACTTGTATTAAATCAATATATGGCACCACCTGAAAAACCTACTACGAGTAGTTTAGGAGAGCCTTTCTTGTAATGATTCTGTAAATAAATTGATTGATTGAGATTGAACTGCAGTTTAAAAACCATGAGTACAAAGAAGCAAAGAAGAAAAAAATTGCACTATTTACACAATAGTTAGGTAGGAAATAATACAAGCTCACGGCAACAGAAAAAAAGCATGAACAAGTCTTTCGAAAAGGATTCAAAAAGGAGGAAGGTCAAGCCTGTGCGTGAGGTACCGAGTCCTACATTAACAATTTGGAATTAGATATTATTTGATAGAGGGTAAGAGGGTCAGAGGGCTAATGACCTGGATAGTTACAATAGAGAAAATTCATAAAAAAGCTTAGATGGGATGAAAGCTTATAAAGAATAAAAAATAACAATTGGGGAAATAAAGGAATAAATTTGAATGAATTTATGCTAACTAGTAAATAGGATGGCACCATATAGTAAGCAAGGAAGGACCGAAAAATAATTAAAATAATAATTAGCATAAGACCAAGAATAGGGTGAAAAATAATACTTGATGATCAGCCTATTCAATTATTCTATTGTGTGATGAATTAATCAATTGTTTAAATTTCCAGCGACCCTGGACCCAAATGGCTTCCGTTGGGGCTGGAATCACAAGGAAGCGACCCGAAAAGAAGAGGCTGCGCCCCCTTGGGAGCGCCCTCAGCCTGATGAGCCCCTCGCGACCCCAGGGCCGATTTTCGAGGTGACATCGGCTAATATCATGGTTCGCCCCGGTGCTGATGTAATGCTGCCTTGCAGGGTTCGGAATTTAGGCGATAAAGTGGTAAGTTGTGAATTGCGAGTTATTAGTTTAAAGTTGTGAATAGTAAGTTATAAGTTAAATATATTGTAAGTTTTTGAGAATCAATGAGTGGTAGCCAAGATTAGTTTAGATCAAATTACTTTATTCATGAGAAGTTTACAATTTTTATTTCAAATATGTGCTTACATACAATATTTCAAAATTATTCATGAGAAATTTACAATTTTTATTTCAAATATGTGCTTACATACAATATTTCAACATAGAAAGTAGACCTGGTTGATACTATTCACATTTTTTTGGAAATATAAACAGTGATCTAATGGGTAGAGCTGATGAAATGAAATTCTAAGTGATGCATTTACATGAGAAGGCGAAGTTTGGACAAAAATTCGTCAATTTGAGCACTTAACCTTACTGAGAGCCGTGATGAAATGTGAGAGCCGTGAGTGGAAGCAGGTATCCGTTCAATGACATAGAGAGATTAGCTACTCCTGGGCCCTCTTTCTCAGGGTAATCGATTGAATAGGCAAAAAAATGACTCCGTTCTTTATTTTCCGGTGGATTGGAAGCCACCTAAAACTGTATATCCAACTCATCAATCATCATCATCCATTTCATCACCCACGCATAGGTCTCAGACCTATGTGGGCTTCATTCTCAGAAAAAAAATCAGTAGTAAACAAATTAAATGTAAAGTCCTTAAAATGACGTCAATCTACTGAGATTGAACTTGATGGAATTTAGTTGCACAAAGCATGATTATTACAAGCGATATTGCCGATTTGTCTAACCGGCGTATAATATATTTAACCGCCACATCACCGATAATTAAATCTCACGAACTCTCGTTGAGTTTCATTCTATGGTTAAGTTTATTTAGGATATGTATATATATGAGGTTGTGTTAAAACCCTTTCAAAATGAATAAAATCCATTAAGAATATGATAATATTGAGATAGTTCAATAATGATTCAAATAATTCGATTCTTATTCATCTTTTTCTCAGAATCAGCTGTTGATCAAATTACAGTGTTGTCAGATTGTGTCCGATCGGTTAATGAAACATAACTAATGGATCTTTGTGCAACAGAAATAAAGCTGTTACTCTTACGACAGTTAGTTAACTGACATTAAATTCCTTATTTAATTGGCTTTCGTGCTACCGGTCGATAATCAATTAGTTGGCTCTTGTCTTCAATAGCTCCACTGTCCGAGCATCCTAAATTTCTTTATACGGAATTTAATGCATGGTGTAAGTACTAGAAAATGTATTTGCTGAGCCCATTAATCTTCCGTTGAAACTGTGCTTGACTATGCATCATTCGCCACATAAAATCGCAAAAAGTTGATTATAATAATCATTGAGCATAGCATTCCGCTATCTTTTACACTTTTTATTCTTGATCAAAATTCACCACTCTATACCTTCACAAGCTCTCCATTTCTTTTTGATTCATTCTCAATTTCATTTTTCTCTCAACTTGCTGCATACATTCCATTTCCTTTGCAACTTGCTGTGGTTTATGCTGCCTATTTGTCTATTTCAATTTTTACCTTGTTTATATTATATTGTTATATTTATATAGTTAATATTTATTCTGTTTCATTCTCAAATTTATAATCGATTTCATCTTCTTCTCAGGTTGCTCCATTGATTTCTATCTATTCTCAATGTCTAACAATCTTTTTAACTTCAATTTCTTTTGTTTTGTTTCATTTTCAATTAAGTTATATTTTGTTCTCAATTTTCTCTACATCCTTTCCCTTTTATTTTCAATAAGATTAATTCATTTCCAATGTAATTAATAATGATTTCATTTTCTATTTCAATTCGCTCAACATTAATATTTCTGTTTTACATCTAATGTCATCGTAAATTTAATTTTTTTAAATTTTCTTTGAATCATATTGTTTTTTTCTTCATATATATCAATTTCTTTAACTTGTACGTCCTTCTATGTATTGTTTAATTCTCAATGTCATGTTTTTTAACTTGCTCGAATTTATATTTTTTTGTTTTTAATATAAAAAACTGTTCGTCTGTTTATGTAGGTACTATTTAATTCTCAATGTATTTTTTCAACTTGCTCTACATTCAATTTGTTTTGTTTTCAATTTTAAAATGTAATTTAATTTTCAATATCATTATCAATTACATTTTCTGCTCAACATCGTCTACCCCATTTTATTCTCAATGCCATTATCAATATTCCATTTTCAGTTTGTGGCGAAATTGATTAGTTTTAGTGAAATTTGCCGATGGCCCTTTTTTTCAAAAAACAAAAAAGACCGTTATTTACAAAATGAAATTACTGGTCTCAAGCTATCAGGCTCATATGTGATCATTAATTAATTCATCGTTCACATGCAAAGCAATTAAATGTAGAACGAAGTGTGTTGGGTGAACTTTTATATTCTTCCTCTCATCCTCTTTCACTCACTTCCACTCATACTCTCTCTCACACACTCACTCCGACCCTATTTCCTTTATTTTATCTCTCTATTTCTAACACCCTCACACGCTCTTACAATATATCTCTCACACTTTCTCTCACTCACTCTTTTTCTCTCAATTTCTCTCACTCTCTCTTTCTCACTCTATTTTTTTTCTCCCTCACTCTCTCTCTTTTCCCCTATCGCTCTCACACTATCTCTCCGTCATTCTCACTCTGTCCCTCTCACACACCCATCTCACTAGAGCTGAGTGTAACATCTGTTTCGGCGTGGTATGCATCAGTATTCCTTGCCTTCACAAACCAACAAATTTTCCGAATTTTTTCAGTCACTGTTGGGTCCGGCGTAATAAAATACCTACAACGGACTTCGGCTGTAAAACATTTCTATCGTCTCTTATTCCATCCAATCTTCTCTCTTTCATTGTCCAGTGCTTTTCAGGGTAGGTTAAAAAAAGAAAATGAATTTCTTTTTGAAAAACAAATTTTCCCTCTAAAATAACATGATATTCAGGATATCTACATCACGTGAAATAAATCTAACACTTCACGAAATAGGGCGGCTCAGAGAGTGTTTACAATTGTAACATAATAGTAGTTTATGCAACGATTTTATTTTGACCCTTATTAAGGCACGAGTTAGATGTAAGTTATAACACGAGCGAATGCGAGTGTTATAAATATCTCACGAGTGCCTTAATGGCCAAATAAAATCGTTGCATACACTATTTTATCTACGACCACTAGTATACATTTAATTAAAACAATTTCATTTTACCTGTGACTGTCAGAGATACGTAACCTCTCATCTCATATACGAGAAGTTATAGTAGATTGTTAGGTTAAAGCAGCTGGCGTAGCAATTTGATCAAATCAGCTGATAGTTTCACAATATTGAATTACGATATTGATTCCATCAAAAATGCTTCTGATTGGTCCAGAACCCGTGTTATAATGTAGAACCTGTACTATAATGAGCTCTTTATGCAACGGGCTTCAAAAAGCATTTCGAAAAGACAGCTGTTTTGGCATCAATTGTGAAACTGTAATGTATAAATTATGACATGGTCGTAGATAAAGTTGTTTACAATTTAAAAAAATTGTAGCAAAAAAACCAATTGCGATGACAAACCGTGTGACTGTTAGCGTCAGACTTGTAGACTAGGCAACATGATACGGGTAGTGTGGTCAATTTGTGCATTGAGGTTGGTGATTCTCCACTATCAGCTGCTGGCATGGTCCCAAATCTGGCAACCCCGCCTGGTTTGGTGACAATTCTCCAGAGCCGCCTGGTTTGGTGGCGTGAACTATAGTATCAGTTGTGGAACACTATGAAAGAAAGACAGATCCCATCAGATAGATTTTTTGGAATTTGAACACCTAGAGAGACAAGTTCTTGAATCTATAAAATATTAAATTTATTCGTAAGAATTTTCCAAATTGAATTCATTTAAATAATGAATTTAAAAGGTAAATTCCAGAGTTTTGATGTTTCCATGACAAAATACTTGATGAATTATTATCTACAAAAATGACACGATACAGTATCTCTATTTAAATTATGATTTTCAATCACTTATACTGATCATAATGGAGGGATGTATTTCCTGCTGATGTAGCTTCACTTCAGAAGTGAAATACATCCCTCCAGTATATTCAGTATAAGTGAGTGAAAATCATAATTTAAATAGAAATCAGGCTGATGAAGCTTCTCTCTAGAAGTGAAATGCATCTTTCCTGTATCTCCGCTATAAGTGAGTGAGGATCATAATTTAAATAAAAACCATCTTATAAAGCTTCTCTTTAGAAGTGAATTGCATCCTTCCAGTAAGTCCAGTGTACAAAAAAATACAGTGTAAACGATAATTTAAAAAGAAATTAGGCTGATGAAGCTTCTCTTTAGAAGTGAAATGCATTCCTCCTGTATCTCCGCTATAAGTGAGTGTAAATCATAATTTAAATTAAAACCAGGCTGATGAAGCTTCTCTTTAGAAGTAAAATGCATACCTCCTTTATCTCCTCTATAAGTGAGTTAAAATCATAATTTAAATAAAAACCAGGCTGATAAAGCTTCTCTTTAGAAATGAAATGCATACCCCCAGTAACTCCAGTGTAAGTGAGTGAGAACCATAGTTTAATTAGAAGTCAGGCTGATGAAGATTTTCTTCAGAAGTAAAATGCACCCCTCCAGTATCTCCGTTATAAGTGAGTGAAAATCATAATTTAAATAGAAATACAGTGTCAGTTTTTATATTAGATTAGTAAATCTTAGATTGCCGAAAATGGGAATCTGTAGAAGGCAAATGGTGAATCATTAAAAGTTATGCTTGAAATCCTCTAAAAATTCCTGTTACTGCAATACCACTTACTTTACGGCCGATTTTCAACCTCATTTGATAAAGGCTATTTTTGAACCACTTTAATTTCAATTTCACTTGCAAATTTGATGTATAAAAAACACAGTTCTATTTGGCTCCCCAGAAAAATGAAATAAAGCTGAATTCAGCGATTTCACTGAATTTCATGCTGAAGATACAAGGTCTCCATTTAACTCCCAGTAGTTTATTTTTATTGAACTGAAATTCAGGGTTTGTGGGGCACGTTCCACTTCCCCTTTACAAAATTTACCTGCATACCGCGTCATGTTTATAATGCTGATCGTGTGAACGTCTATCACCGATCGTATTAAAGGTCTATCACCTATCTAGATAGATTGTTAGGCCTAACTGCTTCCTAAATAACTGTTTTTCTGGAGAAACGATAATAAACTCATATAAGACTACATTCATCTCTGGTTATCTGATTCATTTTTGAAGGCAACAGTTGTTTCCTATTGTTCTGTATTTTATCATGATCTCTTTGTTTCCCGGGGAATATTGGTTCAGTATCCATCAATAATGATAATAATAATTAATTGACTCAGTAAACATCACCTCAGCCTATCTGTAATCACAATCGAATTAGCCATTACTGAGAACTGAGTGAACTAAGTGAAGGGAATTATGGTGTTCTAGCCTTGGTACCTATTTCATCACTTTTCCTTCCATTTCTTCTTTTGTTCTTCTTGTTCCTCTCCACCATCCATTTCTTCTTCTTCTTTTTATCCTCATTTTCTTTCTCTCCCTCCTACTCTTCCTTCTCCCTCAATTTCACCCTCCCACTCCTTCTCCTCCATCTATTTTACCTCCTCCTACTTCCACTCCTATTCCTCACCACCCTTCTTCTCATTGCGTCCACAACCTCCTCCTCCTAACCATTAATCTTTTCCTCATCCTTCTAATGATCCTCCTTCTCCTTCTCCTATCATTCCAACTTCTACTCCTCAACTCCCTTCACAATTCACTCCTCAACCCCCTTCTCCACCCACTCTTCAACCCACTCTTCAACCCCCTTCTCATCTTCCTACTCACCAACCCACTCCACCACATCAGCATCCTTCTCCTTCTTGAAAACCTCCTCCTCGTTCTCCTGCTTCTCCTCCTCGTCTCAATCATCCTCTTCCTTCTCCTTCTTCATCGCCTTCTTCTTACTCCTGCTCCTCATCGTCCTCTTCCCTCACATCCTCTTCCTCCCCTTCTTATTCTTCTCTTTCGCTTCCTCCTTTTCCTCCCTCCTCCTCAACCATCTCCTCCATCTCTATCTCATTAATTTTCTATCTTCATTTCCTTATTTTCTATCAACATTGATTTTTTCACCTCCTCCGCTTCTTCCTCTTTCTCCATCTCAACTTCCTCATCACCTTCTATTCCTGCTCCTCATCTCCCTTCTACTCATTCTCATCTTCCTTCTCATTCTCTTTCTCTTCCTTCTTCTCCTTCTTCTCCTTCTCCTCCTTTTCCTCCTTTTCCTACTTTTCCTCCTTTTCCTCCTTCTCCTCCTTCTTCTTCTTCGCCCCTTCTCCTCCTTCTTCTTCTCATTCTCCTCCTTTTCCTTCTCCTCCTTTTCCTTCTCCCCCTTCTCTCAAATGAACTCCATCTTTCTCTCCTTCTCCTCCTCCTCCTCCTCCTCTTCTTATTCCACCTTCTCCATCTCCTCCCTCTCCTCCTTCTCCTTCTTCTACGCCCCTTCTCCTCCTCCTCCTCCTCCTCTTATTCCACCTTCTCCCTCTCCTCCCTCTCCTCCTTCTCCTTCTTCTACGCCCCTTCTCCTCCTCCTCCTCCTCCTCTTATTCCACCTTCTCCCTCTCCTCCCTCTCCTCCTTCTCCTTCTTCTATACCCTTCTCCTCCTTCTTCTTCTCATTCTCCTCCTTTTCCTTCTCCTCCTTCTCCTAATTGAACCCCTTATTTTCCTCCTTCACCTTCTCCTCCTCCTCTTCTTATTCCACCTTCTCCTTCTCCTCCTCCTCCTCCTCCTTCTTCTCTTCATGCTTCTTCTCTTTCTTCCCGTCCTATTTTTTCCTTTTCCTCCTTCTTCACCGCATGCTCCACCGTCCTCCCCCTCTTTCTTCTCATCCTTTACCTCCTCATCACCCCCTCCTTTTTTAAGTTTCTCCTCTTTCTCCTTCTTCTCCATATCCTCATTTTCCTTCTCTGCCTCATCCTTCTTCTTGTCCTGTAATATCAGGTATTGTTCCAATAATCATACCTCCAACAAGGTAGACTGTATAATTGGCTTGATAACCGCGCCCTTTATTTGTGAACGGTGATGAGTTTATTAAAGTTAATTTAACCAACCCTCATCCTCCAATACCCACTCTACCCGTTCATCGGAATTAAGCACCCTTCCAGCTCCTTCCCTTTCCCTTCCCATCACACAAAGCACAAAGCATGTGATTACAGGCTAATAAATAACTAGGACACCAACAGCAACAACAGTAATACAGCTACGTATAGGGAGGCCTCACTAAACTATGCGATAAGAGTTTATTATAGTGAGCACTTGGTCACAAACCACAACAAGATGGATGGTGCATCCTCCTCCAAGCATCAGACCGCCGCATCCTTTGTGTCCTTATCGGATCTTCAACCATCCCAGCTGTTCTTGTCAACATTCTTAACCGTTATTACTGTAACAGCAGGCTGCCTGATTCAATTCAATCGCGATATCTAGTACACGTAATAACCTATTTACAGGAGAAGGGAAAAGAGTGAGAAGATTAACGACAAAAATAATAAGATAAAGAAGAAGAAGGGGAATAAGAATATGAGAAAGACCCCCGGTGGCACAAACGACCTTTTATAATGTTAGTACATTATCCGTTCCACTTTTATACCGAGCTGCTATTATTAAAATGCTTCTTTTATACTGTCAAAGCGTTCGACCGTATAAGAGTGTTCTGTTATTCAAGCAATGATAATTAGATTACAATGCATTCAACAGAGTAAAATAAAAATAATATAAAATTCCACGAACAGCTGAGTTTGAAATATAGTATTCAAATAGTATTGGAATAATGATATTTAATGTGAATGTTAGTATCATATTATTTATCATTATATGGTTTAGAGAGTATATCAGCTTTCAGAATCATGAAATACAGGTAACTCTTATTACTGGCTAGCATTGACCATGAATATAAGGCTTGTTTTAGGTTATGTTGAGTTATAACAAGATGGCGCATGTGCGTGAGTAATGGAACCACTGTTATGCATTTTATACTAGGTATGTGCTCCACCATTCAAAATATTATACAGATAATACAAATGCTAGCATGTATATAGGTATAATCATATGATTTTAAATAGCAGCTTGGTATAAAAGTGTAACGGACGATGAGCTGTTATTATGATAGGACGATTCTGCAACCAGGGGTCTTTCTTTCAATTATTTTTTGTTCCCCTTCTTCTTTTTAATCTTCTTGTTGTCGTTCTTCTTCTTCCTCTTTCTCACCCAATCTTTCTCTTCTTCCTTCTACTTCCCTATCCCACCCTCTTTCTCGTTTGCTGTCTCTTTGTCTTTATCTTTTCTTCTTCACTTTATCTTTCTCATTCTCTTCCATTTAGTCTTATTCTCTTTCTCTTTCACCTTCTCTATCCTTTCTCACTCACTCTTCCTCTTGAACATTCTCTCTCTCTTCCTTATTCTCTTTTTCTTCTTTTTCCTCGTCCTCTTTCTAATTCTCTTCTTCTTTCTCTTTCTAATTGTCTTTCTCTCTCTTTTTCTTTATCATTCCCAATCTCATTCTCTTTTTTCTCATTCTCTTTTACTTTCTCTTCCTCTTTCTTAATCTCTTTCTAATTCTTTTTTTCTCTCTCTCTTCCTAATTCTCATTCTCATACTCATTCCCTTTTTCTTTCTCTTTCACCATCTCTTTCCTTCATCTTCCCCGTTCTCTTTCTCTTCCTCTTTACCATCATCTTTCTCTTCCTCTTTCTCTTTCTAATTCACTTTCTCTTTCTCTTTCTAAATCTCTTTCACATTTTCTTTTTCTTTCTCTTTTTCATTTTCATTCTCATTGTCTTTTCCTTTCAAATTCTCTTTCTCTTTCTTATTATCTTCTTCTTCTCGTTCTTATTCTCTTTCTAATTATTTTTCTCTTTCTAATTCTCATCCTCTTTCTCATACACTCTTGCTGTCTCATTCTCTTCATTTTATTTTTCTTTCTAATTCACTTTCTCTTTATTTTTTCAATTCTCTTCCTCTTTCTCTTTCTAGTTCTTTTTCTCATTCTCTTTTTCATTCTCATTCCAATTCTCATTCTCTTTTTCTTTTTGTTTCTTTTTTTTAATCTCTTTCTAATTTTTTTCTCTTTTCTTTCTAATTCTCATTCTTAATCTCATACTCTTTCCCTTTTTCTTTCTCTTTAACCATCTCTTTTTCTTCCGTATTATCTTTTTTTTCTTTTTCTAATTCTCTTTTTCTTCCTCTTCTTCTTCCTCGTCCTCATCCTCTTCCACTTCCTCTTTCTCTTCCTCTTCACCGTTCTCGTTCTTTTCCTCTTCCTCTTTCTCCTCACCGTCCTCGTTCTCTTCTCTTCCTGTTCCTCTTCACCGTCCTCTTTCTCTTCCTCTCCCTCTCCTTCTCCCTCTTCCTCTTCCTCTTCCTCGTCCTCATCCTCTTCCACTTCCTCTTCCTCTTCCTCTCCCTTTTCCACTTCCTCTTCATCATCCTATTCCTCTTGCTCATCCTCTCTCTCTTCCTAACCACCTTCCTCATGTTTCTTACCATATTCATCTTATCTTCTCTAATCTCTTCCTTTCTACATCTCTCTTAGTCTGGGTATTCTCTTTGTGCGATTTTCCCCTTCATTCTGCAAATTGTCCGGCCACTAAGGAAGCTGTCAAATATTCGTCGGTTAGCCCCCGTGAAAAGGTCCCGCTTTCCTTTACACCTACTCATCCACCTCCATCTCATCCTCCTCCTCCTCCTCCTCCTCCTCCTCCTCTTCATCCTTTTCACAAGCGTCCCTTTTCACAAGAGGGTGGTGGCCATTGTTGGAATTTCCTTTCCTAGTCACCCGTTGTTGATGTCGCCCACTCTCGGACAGAAATCTCTATGCACTCTGAAAGTAAAGTAAAGGCAGAACAACAAAACCGTGAGCGTGTCACTGTTTGTGTGTGTGTGTGCGTGTGTATGCGTGCGTGCGTGCGTACATGGTGTGTGGAATTGGCAACAATGCAATAATCAACCCAAATAAGTGAATCTACCTCAATTATCATATTCTCTTCCACTAACTCTTCACTTATTCACTCTTCACTCTCTCTCATCTTCTACCACTTCTCTCATCCACAGACTCCTGGTCTCATTCTTCTTCTTCTTTTCCCTCTCCTCATCCTTCTTCTTTTTCTTATTTTTCCCTCCCCGCCTCCTCCTCCACTCCCATCTTCTTCCTCTTTCCTCTCCATTCTTCTCCTTCTCCTTCTCATTCATCCTCTCTTTTTTCTCCGTTTCCTTTTTATTTTTCTTCTTCTTCTTCTTTTCAGGTTTCTCATCCTCCTCCTTTTCTTTTCTTCTCCTCCTTCTTCAACTACATCATCATCATCATCTCCTTTTATATCTCTTTTTAATAATCAATTACAATAATAACATAATCACATTTATTCTTATCTATTCTTTATCCTCTATCTGTATTTATTCTTTCATTCCCACATCCATCGTTTCAACACCTATTTCTATCATCCCCTCCTCTGTCACACATACCCCTTTGCTCTTCTCACTACTACACAATCTTTCCCCTTTTTTCCTCTCTAGATTTCCATTTTTCCATTACTCTCACTCCCATGCTCTCTCTTTTCCTCTTCCTTCCACTTCCACACTCCCACTATTCTTCTCTCTCTTTTTATCACTTCCTTCCTCTCTCATTCACAATCATCTATTTCCCCTCTCACAACTTTCATCTTTCTCAACTTCCTTCTCCTCTTCTTTCTTGTTTTCTTTTTTCTCTTCCCTACTCTCTCCCCTCTTTCTCTTCTACCCCCATAATCACTTTCGCTCTGTCACAATCGTTCTCTTACTCTGTCACCCCCCCAGACTCTCTTCCTCTCTCTCATTCACTCTCTCTCTCTCTCACTCTCTTCCACCCTCACAATCTCTTTTTTTTGCTCAAGCCAGATAAATGCTAAGCAGTGGAAATAAGAGAATTTTAATAATTGACTTTTCCGTTCTTTTCTGGCGGTCGACCTCAATATGTAATAAGAGAAAAGAAAGAAAACAAAAATAAGAGAAAACTCGCAAATAACTCCATTCTTCCTGACAGTAACTGTTGATAATTAATGAACCTTGGAATATAATCAGCTCGACAAAAACAAAGCTACAACGAGATAGGCCTTTTTTCAAGTCAGCGGAAAAAACCTTATTTATTTCTAATTTGATTACGAAATGATTTCCCTTTCCAGGATTAATATTTTTCCATTAAATATTTTTCCACCAGTGGAGTGAAAATAGAAAAATGATTCACTATAAATTGAAATTTCCACGTCCGCTACACTACATAATTATTCAGCAATTACAAGTGATCTGAAAATGCCTTCGAAAAACTAAAAAAAAACGTTTCCAGTGTTGAGGTTCTGTTGAAGAGGTCAAGTTCATGAAGAAACACTAAACATGTTCATCCAAATAAAAAAAACGTAATAAAAACATATACAGTAGAACTTCGATAATTCGGATCTCGATGATTCGTAATTCTCTGTAATTCGTAGTAAAAGCTTAGTCCCTTGAAATAACCTCTATAATTCGTAGAAAAACAATGCATTTTGGTCCCCTCGATAATTTTTATTAATTTTGCAGCCCAAACGGGAGCTAGTTTTATCGGCACACTCTATAATTCGTAGTTATGTCGGTGAGAACATGCTATAATTCGTATGAGCTCTTTTTTTTCATATCTTTCTATCATCAAGAATGTTAACTTTGATGTTAACTTTGCCTCGAATGATGTTTCAACGCTGCCTGATTCTCCAGTGATGTAATCATAATCTAAAAATTGATCAACTGCATTTTTCCAGTCCAGTGTACTCCGGTTCAGACCAGTGTACAATTTAGTTCGTGTTCGGTTAAACTGCATTTTTGCCAGTTGAGCGTTATCGTGTATAATTCAGTTCGCAAAGTTCAGTTACCGAGTATGAGTCCAAAGCGATCAAATTATAGAGAATCAAGAGAAAAAACAAATCATAGAAACTGTCGCAAGTGGTGTGAAAGAGAATTATGTGACAGATCGTTTCGGGATTCCTGTTTCTACATTGACTAGCATCCTCAAGAAAATATATGTGTTAGCTGCTACCTCATCGACCGCCCAGTGGAAAAGACAAATCCAAGCGAATACTCTCAAATTGAACATTGCCTACTAAAATGGTTCACTCAATGCTGATTGAAAAATATTCCTATTGGAGGCCCTTTGTTGAAGGAAAAGGCGAAATTGTTTGCAGAAAAATTGGAAATCAGCAGCTTTAAGGCAAGTGACAAATTTAAAAGAAGAAATTCCATCAAGTTTCACAAAATTTGCGGTGAGAGCGCGGATGTTGGAGAAGGTGTATGCGTGGAAAGGAAAACTGGTGGGAATGATTTCCAATATATAACTACAGTGTCTATAATTCGTATTCTTCTCTTCTCAGCCTACCATAATTTATAGATTCAATAATGTGTTACCTTCCATAATAATTTGTAATAAAGCCTTCGTCCCGTGAACTACGAATTATCGAAGTTCTACTGTAAAACAAAGGAAGTGTTGTCATGTTGGACAAACTTTGGGAGTAAAAACAGGAGAAGCTTCAATTATTGTAGAATGAATTAGAATTTTAGAAATTAGAAGAGTCAAAAAGAGGATTTGAACATTGTCAAATATCTAGTGGCATAGCTATGATTTGGTGGGGGTTCCGGAGGATGTGTCTTTCCCGTACCCCCAGAAATTCAGAAACAAAAGAGATGTAATCTTACCAAGCCATGAAAGACAAAAAAGAGCAAAGCAAATCTCTTGAACCCTTGAAAATGTGGTTTTGGAGGTATTATGTTAAAAAAAAATGTCCAGGTGTGTACCTCCCTTATGAACGGGGGATCATGAATAGCAGATTAAAACTAGTTTCAAGTGAGCCTGCTTTATTAAATTGAAAACGTCTTATCTCTAACTACGCGATTACGAACATCAGACTCAAGGGCGAGAAAAACGTTGAATTTTGCATCGCATTTAAAAAAGCAAACCATTGAACATTTTAGACGCTTTTGTGAATAACCAAGATCATGAAGAACAATTTTGCTGACAGTTGAGAGTCTAGTTTGGAGAAGTGACAGCCGAGTGTCATAGCAGGTATCTGTTCAATCAGAGATAAGCTACAAAACTCCTAGGCACTCTTTGTAACGGTGACTGATTGGATTGGCCAGCAAAAATGACTCTGTTCTCTGCTGTAAAATTACTTCCCGGTGGTTGGGAACCCACCTTAAACTGTCAGTCGAACTCATCAATCACCATCATCCAATTCATTACCCACGCACAGGTCTCAGACCTATGTGGGCTTCATCCTCCCCAAAAAAAAGATCAAATCTAATGCAGCCAATGGATATAATCTCGACGTATATGGATGACCTTGGTCTATCATGAGGGAGGTCAATGTCAAACTTTCATTTTCAGTCATGAAAAAGTTATTGCATATGGTTTGGATCTCTGCTTGCTAGTAGGATAAATAATCTCTGTTAACAATGATAAATAAGTAGAAAATGTTGACAAAACGATAAAAAAATAATAAACTTGAAAATATTGAAGGTCACGCTAGACGATAGACGTAGTTTTGATAATTCAAGTTATGAAATAAAATAATTTAACTCTCTGGTTGCTTGACCTTCATTATTTTCTGCGTTCACTTAACTATCTTGTTGTTATTTTGATTGACTGTTTGGTCACCTGATTTCTACTTATTCAACATCATTGTTCCGTATTGGTAGTCTATTTCTTGTTGCTAATGGGCGTGTCCAGTATTGGCCAATGACAAGCCTCCATCATGGAGTGCTACCTATGGGAGGCTCCCAGTCTATCAACCAATAGTATTCGTCTAAGAAAGAAATATATATATATATGTAGCTCTTCTGTATTTTAGTTTTAGTTCTCAATTGTGATTAAAGATAATATGAAACTCGAAACTATAGTAACATCATTGATAATCAAAATGATGGTGACAAAATCAGTATTATTCATTAACTTATTAAATTTTCTTGAGGTTATTTTTATCGTTTTCAATATTAATGAATGATAGGTGATACAAAGTTATAGGATAAGAGTATCATTCCAATCATTTATTTTCTCTAGAACTGCTCCTGGTTTATGTGCTTGAAACTAATGAATAATGAGACTTGAAGTTGTCACAGCCAAATGTATGAAAACTCACTATCTCTATAAATAAAATTAGAGTTTTGTCTGTACATTTATCAGAATTATATATTTTTTGGTTATTTTTACATTTTATACATTAAAGAAGCTGAAACAAGTCTTTTCTCAATTCTGTCTGTCTGTCACGGCCCGAAAGCATTTTACGCGGCCTTCTCCTGAAAAACGAGAGCATCGACCGGGATTTATGTTATTTAACAGTATTGAAAACTATTTTGACAATGTCTTTAGCTATAAAAAACTAAATAATCAATTTTTTTTAACAGAACAATAAACGTTTAAAAACCAAGTATTGTGCGATTTTGGATACATTCACGTGATTTATCATGGTATATCAATCAGCTGTTCTCAAATATTCTCTCTGATAACTGTCACTGAATTGTCTACGTTCTAAGTTGGAAATGCTCAGCTGGAAATATGTAAATATTTACTAGCATAATATTGATGCTTTTTTTGATAGGGCAGGCCTAAGAAGGAAGTTAACAGTAAATGATTTTCCAGAGGAGCCAAAAATTGAAACTTGGTCTCAAGAAAGACGAATTGCTCAGTGTCAGGATGAAGGAGTATTGGAGGAGGAAGAAAGAGACCAACATGAATTGAATGGTAAATAAATGCGGTCCATAGTAGGCCTATACAAAAAAAAAAAAAAAAAAAAAAATATATTGATGTTTGAATTATTCAAAATGCCTCGGAAAAAAGAAGTTGTTTAGGAGGATGTAGAGAGGAGAAGACTGTTGCACGGAAATCAATACGAGTCGGCAGATGATCTTGCTAGTCAAGAAAGTACAAATATCGTGGAAAATGACTTTTCACTGAACGAACGTGCAGATGACGAGAGCGCGGGAACCTCAAGATCCCAACCCTTGACGACTCGAGAGCGAACGGCTATATGAATATATAACGGCTATCTAAGTACCGGTATATGATTTGAGTGGAAACGTTGTACTGTATCACATGTTTATGAGGTCCTATTAAGACGTAAGGACCTGGAAACCCACTTTTTAACAGTACATCCTATTTTAATGTGTATTAGTTCAGTTTACTCAGCTGATGAAGGCAGTCCAAATCCATATATTCATTTTACAGAAACAAACACTCATTTTTAGTTAGCCTGTATGGATCCAGAATAATAATAACTGAATATTTAAACGAGTTTTATACCTAAAATCCCGTGCAAAGCATGGGCAAACCGCTAGTTTCCAATAAAAATGTGGCTGTGACAACTTCACAAGTCTTATTATTCATTATGTATATCTTCCACAATATCACCTTCGCCACTACCAAGAAATTTCTGCTGCACATAAAACAGCTGTTTACTGAGAAGCGGGCATTAGAGTACTTATGCTTGGATACGTCATAGCTTCAATTTACGCTCGCCAGTGTTGCCAACCTGTTCTATGATTAGTTCCACTCTACAAAAACATTTCTATAAAATATTTAAAAAATATCAACATTCTATTAGAAATCACTATCTTTCAATTATTTTGAGAATATTTTTTTTGGAATGAGATGTCTGAAATTATTGTAAAAAAAAAGTTATATTTGACCAAAAGAAGAGGGGTCTTTGATTCAACTCGTTCAACTCAAATGATCGGCATTTGGTTTGTGTGTGTGTCCCGCAGTTTAAGAGAACAAATTGACTGATTCTCTTGAAATTTGGCAATTTAGAGCAACATTCTATATAATTTTGAAATTCGTTCCCGTTTCAAGATGGTGGCCCTTTATTCGGAAATTTTATCATTAAAATCACCCTAACTTTTCAACACTCAATCGGATACGCTACAAGGCGGTGTTATTTCAAAAAATCACATGTTCAAAATTTTAAAGTTTTTGGAATTGATAATTTTTTTCAGTCTCAATTCAACTTTTAGATTTTAAATTTTTTCAACCTTGTTCCCTAGCTTAAGTCTGTTTGTAACGCATTTACAGCTAAACGCGAGTACCAAATACAATGAAACTTTACATGGATGTTGCTTTAAGGAATGCCCAGCAATGTATGTGTAAGGATTTTCGAAATTTGCTTGTGTTTAATGGATATTTGAGATGGGAAGAAAGTAAAGGTATAAGGCCTACTTCTATAATAGGAACTTATGATAAAAAAATGAGATTTTCCATCATGTGCAAAATTGGAATCAGCAGACATGAGGAATATCATCTTTTTGAACTATCAGCTGTATGGTTAAGGGTGGTGATGGGTCATGCGGTGAGCGTGGTGTTCAAGTGATCGTGATGTTCAGTCACGACCGCTCAAGACTGCGCTTGGATGGGTGACCGTGCTTCAATGACTTGATGTTACAAGCTTTATTATCACTTACCCGGTGGTTCGGAACCCACCTAAAATAGTAGGTCCACCATGTTCCCCGTAACATGGCACAAACGGCGAGGTGGAACTACCCGTAAGGGTCTCCCCACCATTAAAAGCCATACGCTTATTATTATTATTTGTATGGAAAATAGAAACACAGCCTTGGTGATTGAAAAAATGTGCTTAATTTTGCGATTATGATTATCATTGAGTATGTTCCTCTCTGCAAACACCCTTATTCTTGTGCGTGTGTTCAGCAACATAAACTTGTACCCCGACTTTACCAAATTTGAAAATGAACCATGTCATAATTTTGTACTAATTTTGTACCATTTTGTACCACCAAGAACTAATTTTGTACCCCTTCCCATTTTTAGGTAAGAGCGATTCAAAAGTCGGGGTACAGGTTTATGGCTGACCCCGACTTGCTCAAATTTCAAGAAAAGTAACACCATCAATATCTTATAATTTTGTACCATTTTGTACCACCAAAAGAAAATTTTGTACCCTCCCCCATTTCGGGATACAAGCGATTCAAAAGTCGGGGTCTGGACCCCGACTAGCACAAATAGCAATAAAACCTATACCAAAATATTGCAATAATTTTGTACCATTTTGTACCACAAAAAAAAAATTTTGTACCCCTTCACATTTTTAAGTAAGAGCAATTCAAAAGTCGGGGTACAGGTTTATGGCTGGCCCCGACTTGCTCAAATTTCAAGAAAAGTAACACCATCATTATCTAATAATTTTGTACCATTTTGTACCACCAAAAGAAAATTTTGTACCCTCCCCCATTTCGGGATACAAGCGATTCAAAAGTCGGGGTCTGGACCCCGACTTGCACAAATAGCAATAAAACCTATACCAAAATATTGCAATAATTTTGTACCATTTTGTACCACCAAAATAAAATTTTGTACCCTCTCCCATATTGGGGTACAATCGGTACAAAAGTCGGGGGCTAGACCCCAACTTGCACTTATAGGAATAAAAACTGAACCAAATTATTGCAATAAAATTTAGTAACCCTTGTTCAGTAACAGTCTTCTTTATTCCATTACCACTCATAAATAATTTTTTACACCCTCTCATTTCATGGTAGTGTAAGCCTACTTAAAGGTACTTATCAAATTGTTTGATACAAAATAACAATAATAAATTACAAATTATTCCCATAATATACTTCAAATCTTAAAAAAATCAAAATTGGTTAGAACTAGCCCTGTTCCTCCCATTACATAATGAAAATAATATTGTACCCTCTCCCCATTCGGCTTATCAGTGTACAAATAGTTACGTATCGAAATGCTTGATACGGAAGAACGATATTAAATTGTAAATTATTGCCAATTCATAATTGAAATCGGATGAAATAATATCAAAGTTGGGATGAACTAGTCGCCTTTCTTCCATTATAAGAGTGAAATAATTGTGTGCATGTGTCATCAAAGGAATTGAGATACTAAAAGACATTTTATATCAAATTGCATGATACTGAAGAACGATGATATATTGTCAATTATTGCCTCAACATACTTGAAATCGAAAAAATTATATCAAAATCAGGCAGAAATAGTCCTCTTTCTTCCATTATAACTCAAAAATAATTTTGTACCCCTTCTCATTTTGCGGCATTTTGCGGAACTAAGAGCTATGAATTAAATTGCTCAATCCACAAGAACAATAATAAATTGTCCATTATTACCTCAAAATACTCTAAATCGAAGAAATTAATATCAAAATTGTTGAAAATAATTCAATAATTAAATAATTGTCTTCATTGTTCCATTATCACTCAGAAATAGTTTTGCATCCATCTCATTTTGGGGGTATTGTGATATGATTATAAATGGTCAATTATTGCCTTTACATACTTGTAATCAAAGGATCTAATAACAAAATTGGTTGAAACTAGACCTCTTTCTTCCATTACTACTCAAAAATAATTGTGTACCCCTTCTCATCTCGGCGTTTAGGGTACAAATAGTTACGTATCAAATTGCTTGATACAGGTGAATGACGATAATAAATTGCCAATTTTAGTCTTCACATACTTGAATTCGAATAAAATAATATCAAAATAGTGAAGAACTAGTCCCCTTTTTTCGATTACCACACAAAAATAATTTTTTAGCCTACTCCTCTAATTTTGGCTTTTGAAGGTACAAATAGTTACGTATCTGATACAGAAGAACGATAATAAATTGTCAATACAGTATTTGCCTTTGTATACTTGAATTCGGATGAAGATCAAAAATGTAAAGAACTATAGAGTCTGTGCAAACCTCAGATTGCAGTACGCTTATGGGGTACAGTGCTACCAGAAAGCAAGATTGCATAGTAGTCGAAAAAGCCAAGTCGGCCGGTCTCGTTTTCTAATAACAGCATGTGTTTGTAAACAACACTGCTAGCGGGCCGTGACACATTATTTATGACTCATCATTTCCACAAGTATTGAAAACGGTTTTTAATACAGATATAGGAATCATTTTATTCTTTCATATTCACATTCAGCGGTGAAAGTTTAGGAAAACTTTCATTTATCTTATTAATAGGACAATTTTGATTAACTTAAATTATGGAAAAGTGAAAAACCTTTATTTGTCTTACGTATGTACAACCATACGTAGCGATGAATTTTAAAAACTTGACGTTTAAATCTTCAATCTATTAGCTAAGCTACATCACGCTTAAAAAAAAATCCACTCACATACATGCAGTTGTGAAAAAGCAGTGAAAAATAAATAATATTTTTTTGCAACTTACAATCTATCCCCCCCCCCCCACTCGTCAAGGGGTCTGTACCCCAGTTCATCTCCATATTCAACTCTCGAAGTGGAAGGAAGGCACTCTTCAGATCTTTCAGAAGAGGATGAGGATGATGAATTATAATCCAGAGATATGACCATTTTTTGTTCAACATCGTCTTGAAGCTCATCAATGGCCCACATGTTTTTCTCTTCCTCTTCGACGTGGTGGCAGTAATTTCCCCATTGCTGTGGAGTGACTTTGTTAATGGATTCTTTTATAAATATCTCCATTGATTTGGCTTTCAAATCTATATTTTGATATGCTACAAAGCGTTTTATTTGACTCCATACCATTTCAATTGGTTTTAATTCACAATGGTATGGTGGGAGACGACAAACTGATTTATTACTTTTTCGTGCAAGCTCTTTAATCCTGTGTGTGATTTGAATTGATCGCGAACTTTATCAACAATTGCTAATAGTCTCTTCTTCTTCTTGCATTCATGGTTTAGGCTCTTGCCTGTTCCGACTCACAACAGCATTTTAGATTTCTCACAATAATTATATTATTAAAATTCATTTTATACAAAATTTATTGCCATCTTTTCCGAGGCCTACCAACATCTCTTCTTCCTGTTGGGTGGTAGTTAAGAATCTGAAACCGAACTCTTTCTGATGGCATTCTTTGAACATGTTCCCACCATTGGTTGCGATAATGCACCACTCTCTCGTTCAAATTAAAGGCATCCAGCTCTCTTCGAACATCCTCATTTCTTATGTGGTCTCGACGGTCACAGCCCTTTGTCCTGCATAGAAACCTCATTTCTGCTGCCTGCACTCTACTCTCTAGGGGTTTTGTAGTAACCCACGATTCACTTTCATAGAGGAGGACTGGTGCAGCCATTACTTCATAAAACTTCATGATAGTTTCTTTTCTCGCTTTCTTTCCCAGGGTTCTGCTTATACTACCACATATTGATTGGAACTTTCCTATTTTTTCTCAATATCCAAATCATCTCTGAAACTGATATCGCAACCAAGGTAGCAGTATTGGGATATTTGCTCCAACACTTTGTCATCAATCACAATTTTTGATCTGATGGGATACTTTCCCCTGAATGCCATAATTTTTGTTTTTGCTTCAGAGATTCTAAAATTATAATCTCTATTAATTTCATTCAGGACATAAACAGATCTTTGGAGTTCATCTTCATTTTCTTGTATGATCCACAATTGCTAATAGTTCCCTCTTCAATAGATCTTCTTCAAAAACTATTTCATTACTTCTCAGACCAGCTTGAATACTTGCTTTTATCCATGATGAAACGGGTATTTTTTGAACCAATCGACTGTGGTATTTCGCATTATCAAGTACAATTACACTGTTCTCAGGAATATTTGGCATTAATTGATCTTCAAACCATTTTTCGAATAAATCACCATCCATTTCATCATGGTAGTCCGCGCTATTCTTCTTGGCCAAGAAATACATCAAGGAGCCATTTACAAACCCTTCTCTGCCGCCAGCGTTCACAATCTTGCCCGCCTTTGAGTTGGTTGTTTAACACTTGTTGTCAGACCCTTCAAAATGCATCTTTGGAGCTCTTTAGTCTTATCATTCCACTCATAAAAAACACTATGTCCCACATCTATCCAAGTTTCATCTAAATAGGCAATCTTATTATTTTTTCTAAAGATTTTCATTTTCCTCAGATATTCATGTCGCCACATAAAATGATGTCATTTCTTTCAATAAATATGGATCTTCTATTCCGCTTCTCATAAACAAATTCTAGATCATGGAGCACATTATATAGAGTTCTCAATTTGAAATTGGGAAATTCCTCATCTTCGTTTACAAGTTGTAGTACTTTTTCGCCTGTGGAAGTATGTTCTGACGGAAAAGTTCATGCACTTTTTGACACCCTCCACTCAATTGTTGTTCATCATATTTTAGTTCCTGACAATTCTTTTGCTTCCCTTTCCTCTTGGCTTTTAATTTCGCTGGAGTAGTCAGGTTTTTATTTATTTAGAAATTTTATTTATCCACAATTATAATTAACTGCAAGTCATTAAATTTACAATGAAAAGTCAATATTAACAACGCAGATAGTTATGGAACAAGAAATCCAAGAATTAAATTTAACTTGTAGATAGGTTATTACACATTCTAGAAATCCAGATTAAATTGAATTCGGCAACCTGCTAGTCTTTTTAATTTTTCTTCACGTTCACCTTATTCCTCTCATTCCTCTCCTCTTTCAAAGAACTTGAAGGAGAGGCCATCTGTATTTATACTGGATAATCAGGAAGTGTAGATGGGGGTAGTTGGGGGATGGTCTCTCCCACCTTAAGGCGGTCTATCAGACCTAACCTAAGGTTAGGTCAGGTTTAATACATTAATATTAGTGATTTCTGGTCTAGTTATAAGAAATGGTTGTATTTCAAATAAATTTCACAACCCCAGCATACAGGAATTGAATTAAACATGATACTTGTAACAAATTTATTCAACTCAGCCACACTAGTATAATATTTTTTTTTTTTTTTTTTTTTTTTTTTTTTTTTTTTTTTTTGAGGATGAAGCCCACATAGGTCTGAGACCTGTGCGTGGGTAATGGTTGGATGATGGTGATTGATGAGTTGGACCTACAGTTTAAGGTGGGTTCCGAACCACCGGGAAGTGATTTTACAGCAGAGAACAGTGTCTTTTTTGCTGGCCAATCTAATCGGTCACCGTTACAAACGGGACCTACGAGAACGCAGCTTATCTCTCTGATTGAACAGATACCTGCTACGGCTCGCGGCTATCACTTCCCTTGAAAGTGATTAGTAAAACAAATTGATATCTCTTCCAAATAACATTATGTAGTCTAATACAAACAAACAAAAGGTGTTTTACACAAATTATTTTTGGGAAGGTCAGGGAAGGTTAAGTTACTAGTACCTAATACCTAATTCTATGCTCAGTGACAGATTACAACATCAGATATTATTCCATCAACCTTATATTCGTGATTACACACCAAGGAATAATGATTATAGACCTTATGTACATTCAATCACGGTAAGTAGAAGAACAACGTCGCAATATGAATGCCTGTCACCATTGATCTTCTTCAATATACCGTAAACTGAATATCATAATATTGAGGAAGAACGAAGAACAAAGCATTGACTATGAAATTACATTTTTTGTCAAAAATGGAGCCATTTATATTTATTTAAACTATCAATAAATAACAAAACTAGACAAATAAATTCAGAAGGATAAACTCCTCCTCCTCCTACTCTTACTCCTCATCCTCCTCCACCTCCTACTCCTTTCCGTCCTTCCTTTTTACCTTTTCGTACTACCAACATCCAACAACAACATTTAACTCATAGATCTTTGTACCTCAATACCCCGAAATGAAAAGAGGTACAAATAGCTATTTGTGTAACTAGAGTGCAAAATAGCGTTTTTCTGCATCGAGAGAAACAGTTTTTTTCACGAGCCGAAGGCGAGTGAAAAAAGTTTCTCGAGTGCAGAAACAATACTTTGCGCTCGTTTTACACATTACATTTTTCCTACAGTAATGTATAAAGTAATTTAAACAGAACAAAACAGGGCATACATAACCAGAGAATTCCTCAAATAACCTATCTTCGAATCAAATCGATTTCATCAACAACAACTGCAACAACTATTTCACAGCTGAAGCAGAGTAGTCAACCTATTTTTGAATGCAGAATAGGGAACCTGTGTATTACATGCTCACTATTTTGTGTTGTTAGGTTGCAAATTTGGAGTGCGGAAAAGTACATTCCCGCACTGGAATTTACTTTTCCGCACTGGTTCAGGAATAGACTATTTTGCGTGCTACAGTTGGTGCAAAAATAGGCATTTTTCGGGTCACTGTAGGAAAAATTATTTTTGTGTGTTTATGGAAGAAAGAGGACTAGTTTTTTACATTTTTGATCTTCATCCAAATTCAGGTACAGATCACGCAAATTACCTACAGTATCTGTGCGAGTGGACTCAAGAGTCGGGAAATAGGCCGGCGGGGCGGAGGAGATTCAGTAAGTTTGCTTTTCGAATAACATCGCCTACCACTGTACCCAGTCAGCGTCTTTTCATCAGCGTCTATAACTATATAATTTATGGCTAATGTATTGCAGGAGCGTGCTCCAAACAAAAAGTTGCACGTGTGCCAATAGTCATCATAATTGCAATAATTATCATAGCTGCTGCCAGTAGCAAGTCTTGCAAATGACATTCCTAACTTGAGAACGCTTGCACATAATTATCAACTCCGAGCTTCCGGAAAATACTTTTTCTTTCGAAAAATCTATTCTATTATGATATCAAAAATATATAGAGATATTCTATTAAATTTTAAAAGCTGAATTGAATACGGTATTGAGTCTTTATTTTAAAATGTTGGATATATTCTTTATTTATTTATTGTATGGCTTTCAATGCTGGGGAGGCTCTCACGCACAGTTGCACCTCGCCTATTCAGCCATGTTACAGGTTTAACCTAGTAAAATTTTATATTAAAAAAAAAAAATGTTATCTTTATTATCCCATGATGTAGTCTTTTAAATCTTATGACTCATCTCAGAATTAGGCAATACTTTGTTTACAGTGCTAAGCTATTTATTCTCTGACAAAACGAATTTTTAATTTGTTGGACATTTTTAATTTTAATAAGAAGACCTAAGTAATCCACTCATGAATGTTTTTTTTTTATTTAAGCCAATCTAGAACACTATCATTCCCCTCTACCCACCAAAGGCTCTACATTTTAATCATCCCTTTGATGTGGCTAATTGTGATCATTCTCTGATAGTCCAGGTTTGACTGCTGTGTGAAATCCAGTTGTTATTATTAATTATTCACCAATTTTATAAAGTTGGCCGATTTCGATGAATTTTTAATGGAATAATAAATGTTTTATGAGGATTCAGAATACAAAAGAAATATTCAAGTATCTTTAACCTATCAAGAATTTTGTAGTTTGAGAAGAGGAGAGATAATAACTCGCTGCATAGTATCAATTCGCAATGTTGCCCTATTATGATGAGGCGTAATGAAAACACAATAATTGGTGTGTGTGGAGAAACAAAAAGCTTACAGCCAGAGAAATTTGCTCTCCTTGCGACTCTACTACAATCGATGTTTTTATCCCAACTGTAGCAGCAAGCTTTCACGCACACAGGTATTTTGCGCCATCTGTATGTAAAGGCAATAATTGACTATAATTATAAAAACAATAAAAGGCAATAATTATTTCTTCGTTCTTCTGTATCAAGTAATTTGATACGTAACTATTTGTACACTGATAAGCCGAATGGGGAGAGGGTTCAATATTATTTTCATGATGTAATGGGAGTAACAGGGCTAGTTCTAACCAATTTTGATTTTTTTAAGATTTGAAGTATATTATGGCAATAATTTGTGATTTATTATTGTTCTTCTGTATCAAACAATTTGATAAGTACCTTTTAGTAGGCTGCCCCACTACCATGAGATGAGAGGGAGTGAAAATTTATTTCTGAGTGCGGTAATGGAATAAAGAAGACTGTTACTGAACAAGGGTTACTAAATTTTATTGCAATAATTTGGTTCAGTTTTTATTCCTATAAGTGCAAGTTGGGGTATAGCCCCCGACTTTTGTACCGCTTGTACCCCAATATGGGAGAGGGTACAACATTTTATTTTGGTGGTACAAAATGGTACAAAATTATTGCAATATTTTGGTATATGTTTTATCGCTATTTGTGCAAGTCGGGGCCCAGGCCCCGACTTCTGAATCGCTTGTACCCCGAAATGGGGGAGGGTACAAAATTTTCTTTTGGTGGTACAAAATGGTACAAAATTATTAGATAATGATGGTGTTACTTTTCTTGAAATTTGAGCAAGTCGGGGCCAGCCATAAACCTGTACCCCGACTTTTGAATCGCTCTTACTTAAAAATGGGAAGGGGTACAAAATTTTTTTTTGGTGGTACAAAATGGTACAAAATTATTGCAATATTTTGGTATAGGTTTTATTGCTATTTGTGCTAGTCGGGGTCCAGACCCCGACTTTTGAATCGCTTGTATCCCGAAATGGGGGAGGGTACAAAATTTTCTTTTGGTGGTACAAAATGGTACAAAATTATAAGATATTGATGGTGTTACTTTTCTTGAAATTTGAGCAAGTCGGGGTCAGCCATAAACCTGTACCCCGACTTTTGAATCGCTCTTACCTAAAAATGGGAAGGGGTACAAAATTAGTTCTTGGTGGTACAAAATGGTACAAAATTAGTACAAAATTATGACATGGTTCATTTTCAAATTTGGTAAAGTCGGGGTACAAGTTTATGTTGCTCGTGTGTTCTACTGTTGACAGAACTACTAGTGTATGTAGCCACATCCTCCATCCTGCAAGACAGCAAAACGATAATATTATCGTAGGAAACATGACGCTCACCAGCTGATTATTGCCATATGTGCGTTTTTCATTACGTCAAGAATGACACATTGTACGGAAATTTTTACAATTTATTATTGAATGGAAATCCAAAACGGCAGTTGTGGGGAAAATGTTGTATGTAACTCCAGAGTAGAGCTTCTTTATCACTCTTTCAAAATTATCGAACCCTTCAACGCGTCGTGTTTTAACTGTTTTGCTCAAGTGATAAAGTCGCTTCTTACGCGCTTAATACATAAATAACTATTTTTTTTTCTTAAATTTCTTGATCTCTACTGATTTTTGTTGTTGATATAAACTTTTTATGACAAATTTAACTACTTGCAGTCAATTTTAATAGAGAATAGATAAATATTTACTTACATAGGCTGAAACGTTTACAAATCGTGATGATTCATTTTGAACAGCCTCTTCAAAATGCCTTTTCAAAGGCTGTTGAAAATGAATCATCACAATTCGAAACCGTTTCAGCCTACGTGTATAAACATTAATTTATTCTCACTAATTTATTATAAAATTGAATGCGAGTCGTTAAATTTGACATAAAAAGTTAATATCATTATTTTTTTCTTTAAAACTTTCTAAATTTCTATATTGCCTTGATGTTTTTTGACCGACAGGTATCCTGGATCAGGACCAAGGACCTGCACATCTTATCGTCACATGTATACATTTTCACCACTGATATGAGGTTTTCAGTGTCGCATCCTGACGGGGACTCCGCCTCCTGGGACCTGAGGCTGAAGGGGGCCCGACCCGTCGACCAGGGTCTCTATGAGTGCCAAGTCAACACCGAGCCAAAAATGAAACAAGCTGTCATGCTTACAGTCAATGGTAAATGATCATTTTTCAGTTTTATTTATTTATTATCCACTTTTTTAATTTTCATTCAATTTTAATTTTTCAATTTCCTATTTATTTATCTACAAAAATCATAAATCACTATTTATGAAGAGTGTTTAAGTGGGATTCAGCCCATCTGCAACAACTCCTTAGAGAAATCGATACCTCTGGATATCGTCAATGAAAATACAAATATTGTAGAGATTCAATTTTAAAAATCAAATGTGAAACGACTTGATAGACCAAAACACATCCAAAGCTCATAAATTCGGGCTATATTGGTTTAGAACACAGGAAAATAGCAAGTTTGAAAATAAATATCAATGTATACGGATTCATTGTTATAGGAAAGTTTTGTTTGGTTATTTGAACGTTTAATGTACTTGCTAACTTGATTAACTTGCCGTTACTAGTAGAGCAACCTTGGACATAAAATGTTTGTGAATGAAAATAATAACTTAACAGTTAATTTTCTTCCATATTCAAATTACTCTCTATTTTTTACACATTTAAATGTTTATATTTAAACTGAATTAAATTCACATATTATTAAATTTTTATATTTAAATTATTTTCTACAGAAATGGAGCTCAGTGACTCACCGTATCATCCCTATGCTGATGACATCATGAATAAAAGTAAGTACAACTAGCCACAAGTGTGGCTCTCAGTGGCGAGTGGCCTACTTACATGGTAGCAGTGTTCAGATAACATTAGAACACTCTTGTTATTTCAATATTAAAGTATTCTACTGATGTATCTGTTCATTCATGAGTGTTTTGTGTACCAGACTTGGTAAAGTACTGGACCAGGTTCCACTTGAATGTTTGGTCTCAAGAAAATTGTGGAATCATTTTTATGCAGAACAAAAAAAATAATTAAAAAATAAGCTTATAAAGTTTAGTACCAGGAAACCGATCTTTGATCGTGTAATGCGCATATGGTGTTATTCGATTCATTTTCAGTATAAATAGATATGAAAGAGTATCAATCACTCCACTTCGTAATCAATTGAACTGGCTTTCCGCTGCAAACAGACGCTTATCTGAACACATATCTGCCCACAATTTGATAACCTCTCAACGACCATCTTATCTCTATTCTTCTTTCAGATTGCCAGTTGTTTAAAAAATAATGAGATTAAGGGGCGTGACTTGCCTAAAGAAATATAAATTCTCTGAAATAAATGCCCCAATATATTCACTGGATTTCTGAGGTCGAAAAACCCCTGAATACCAATTTTCGTGAAAATCGTTAGAGCCGTTCCCGAAAATTTACATAAATACAACTATACAATATATAAATCATATATATCTATATAAATAAAATTAGAGTTTTGTCTGTATATTTATCAGAATTATATATTTTTTGGTTATTTTTACGTTTTATACATTAATGAAGCCGAAACAAGTCTTATCTAAATTTCTGTCTGTCTTTCTGTCACTGCCCTGAAGGCATTTTACGCGGCCTTCTCCTGAAAAACGAGAGCATCGATCGGGATTAAAGTAATTTATTAGTATTGAAGACCTTTTTGACAATGTCTTTAGCTATAAAAAGCTAAATCAACTTTTTTTGATCAGAATAATAAACGTTTAAAAACCAAGTATTGTGCGATTTTGGAAGCATTTTACGCGGCCTTCTCCTGAAAAACGAGAGCATCGATCGGAATTAAAGTTATTTATGAGTATAGAAAACCTTTTAGACAATGTCTTTAGCAATAAAAAACTAAATTAACTTTTTTTTAAACAGAATGATAAACGTTTAAAAAACAAGTGTTGTGCGATTTTGGATACATTTCTTCCAAGTTTTATTACCACTTAAGAACAAATCACGTAATTTATCATGATTTTATATCAATCAGCTGTTCTCAAATATTCTCTCTGATAACTGTCACTGAATTGTTTACGTTCTAAGTTGTTTACTGAGCTGCTAACATCTTCATGATCGTTGCTATCAAAAAAGCCGAAACATATTTAGTCTTATTTCTAAACATAATCCGTACGAAGGACGGGTACAATAGCTAGTACAATATACAATCATTATTGCTCGTTTAAAAGAATAAGAACGCTTTGTCCAATCAATTTCAAATTTTTAACGCATATTCTTGGAACATTGATACAAATCAAGTTCGTTGCCAATGAAATTCACCTACTCCTTTATCATTTTTAGGACGAAATAAAAGGAAAGGTTCTCAGCCCTACATTAATATATCTATATATTATTATATTATAGAAAATAATAATTACTGACAATTTCACCATATGAAATTCGCAATATATTTGAAGATTGAATTATCATCAGCGGATGGTTAATAGGCCTAAATGCGAAATAACACATTTTCAAAATAACACCTTGATACAGGCTTTTTATAGAATCTATATCTGATGATAATAATTTAAAATAACTGAAAGGCTCCGACTAAGACGTTCTACGCCAATTACGGCAGGTTCCTCAGCGGCGTAAATAACGTAAGTAATACCATATAATTATGATTAAAAATTGTCGCCTTCTATCAGCTGTTCCTTCAAGGGTAGATTTTTTCTTTTGGTGTCCTTCAGCGAATTTTTACAGGAATGAGACCTAGCATAATCGTATTTTTCATATTGTATGTAATGTCATCTATGCAGCGTATAATATTATGACTTTTTTCATCCAGCAGGCAATATGGCGCGGATCCTGGGACCAAGAGAGCAGATTGTTCGTGAAGGCAGTACTGTCACATTGACGTGCGAAGTTAGGACAACTAAGGCCTCCCTGAACAACCCCCCACCTCCTCCGGTTCATCATCATGCCAAGCCCACTAGACTAGTGGACTGGCTGTACGAAGGACAGTTGCTTACCTTTCAGGTCAGGAAGCTAGGATTCATTTTTTTTGCATGCTTTACTGTTTTTGAAACTTCTTCAACTCAAGGGTGACTTGAGAAGCTCTCCTTCTGGATGGTTTTCAAGTCTTCCGTGAGGCAAGGAAGGAGGGACAATTGCTTACCTTTCAGGTTAGAATTCAGTCATAAAAATAAAAAATCTGTTCTTATGAGCCTACCTACCTTGATGCTTCCTTATCTAAAAGGAGAATTTGAAAACTCGCTTATGATAGCTATTCGAGTCTCCCTTCAGTTGAGGAAGTCTCAAGGAAGGATAATAAATCCTGGCCTCAATCATTGTCGATCTATGATGCCGCTTATGAGTCTATACATGATAAAATATTTGGATATATATTCATAATATAATACCGTATCTTAGTGATTGTTGATCCATGACTATCTGTGGGTGGAATAGTTAATACTGTATTTTCAGTTTCAACTGATGTGCAAAAAATTTATAATTGATAAGAAGTTCAATTTTTTTCACCTGAGGCCAGTAGCGACTGGCCCTGAAGGACTCTAGGACGGGTCCCTCCCAATAAAATTGAAAATATTAAGAAAATAAAATTAATTAATTTTTGAAAGCTAGTAGTGTGTCATTTTTAAAATGCAATGTTTACAATGGAAGTGTCATACAATAGATGAAAGCCTTTTTATTTATTATATATTTTTATTTTATTTATTTATTCATTTATTTTTATTAATTATTTATTTATATTTATTATTTATTTGCCTTTTTTATTCATTTTCCTCTCTTTTAGTGCCATTTCATTTAACGGGAACAACCTAGCAACGCTAACACGGACTCTGACTGAAAGAGTCTCATATTTTCAGTGGCTATTTGAGGGGATTGTAGGGATTTGAGATGTCAGATAGGTAGCTGTTTGATAGAGTCCAACGCATACGAAGTAAGGCATACACACTGCACTGTTTCAAAACAGAGAGCTGACCTAAACACTGGTTACATTCGCGCTAATTGAATAATTATTTGGAAGTTATTGTTATTGGAGTTAGTGAGTGAAGCTTGTTTCCATGATTTTTGTCTAGAAAATTAATATATTATATTTAAACTCATTTTTTAATGATTTCTTTGGATATCATTTTGACAGCCGACTGCCTACAATATTCAATAGTTTGGAATTTAAAAACTTGTTTCCCTAAAACACAACCGACAATCTTTTTCAGGATTAAAACTCTTTTAAAAGTAATAATAGCTATATTGTTAGTTCAAAATTGTCCACTTTGCTTTATATAAGGAGAGGATAATCAGAATGAATTTTATCAACAAATTGAGTTAGTTTGAAATGACTGACTATTTCACAAACTGGCAAATATACAGAAACAGAATTTATTAATTTCCAATTCCTTTCAGTGCTATCCCGAGGGTCGATTCCCGGTGGCGACTGATATTTTTGTACAGTAGCATTCATCGATTTCCATCAGCTATTCAATGCTGTTGTCAATATCCGTCATTGCGTAAGTCTTCAGTATGAATTATTAATAGCACTTGAAGGAATTCGAAATTAATAAATAGTTTGACTTGCAAGTAGGAGTCTATCATATTAATTATTGATAATTGTGTCTTATGAAAACCCCATTCTATTATGAAGTTCAAAAAACTATAACTTGTTGTTATTGGTTCAAACTTTACTAAAACGTGATAGGCTTAGCCGCCCCCCCCCCTAACAGCCCACCAGCCAATACTACTTGAGGCAGAACATGTTTTCGGACTGCCCATCGATCCAGTATTTTTCCGACCTGAAAACATGGCCTGCGTCAAGTAAACGAAAATTCAACATCTTATTGATTCAAAACTATTCTGCATTTACCTGAATTGTTCATGCAGTCAAAAGTGAGAATACAGCACTAAGTTGCTTAAAATGGGCCTAAGATGCATCCAGGGTTTGCTGCCAGACAAATAACAAGGCGTTTCTTGTCAACCAATGAGAGTATTTGCTTAATGGCAACAACCAATCATGTCTTAGATTTACAACAAGCTTAAAATAGAGACAACCAATCATGACACAGCATTTTGGGTGTTCTGTCCAACCATAAGCCTACAATGCATTCTTTGTCAACCAAGGGCGGATTAAAGGGGGGGGGGGGCGGAGGGGGCGACCGCCCCCTCCGAGGGCTTGCACATTTAAAATAATAAAAAGGGTCACACATGCGACGCGCACACGGTAAAATTTTAATTGTCCCGCCACATCTATGACAGACGGAATATAACATGTCATCCCACTTGTCTTATTTTCTATATTACCTGTACTTTATCTCTAACTTTTGTTATCTATATAATTATAATTCAATGAAGAATTAACAAATGACAGAGAATGAAGGAAATCTTATATCAAGTGAAATACTTTTGAATAAGATTAATCTCTTATAGAATAGGTAGGGGCATATATACATCTCTGTTTGTCTTTGACCTAGTACGTATTTATTGAAGAACTGGTATTATGAAGCATGAAAGAATGTTGAGAGTAATTTAAATATCTTTCTTAGTAATGGCGAAGGTGATATTGTGGAAGGTATCCATAATGAAAAATAAGACGAAATTGTCACAACCACATTTATTAAAGCTTCGAGAAACTAGTTTCGGTTGTTACACCATTATCAATCTCAATCAAACTGAAAAACTAAAGTACAGAGAAGCCTTATATATACTGTACATGGAATGATACTATTGGCTAAGAGGGAAAGAGGCTGACCTTAATCGGACGTTGTGATTGGCTGTCAAGTCCAGCCCCTGGTGGGAGGAGTAACAAGCAAAAATACGAGTCAAATCAATAACTAAACACTGTGAACATCAAGAAAGCAACAAAAAATTGAATAAGGCTAGAATTTAATCAAATTAAAATTAAAAAATTAGAAGTTCACTGAAATTCAATCAAGGTCAACTGAGAAATACACATGAGAACTGCTTTTTAAAAATAGGCTGTAATTATAATGAAACCAAGTTAGTTGTATTGAATTGGTTAAAATAAATTTGGTCATTTAAATTAGTTATGGAATCGTTTTTTACCAACTTAGTTATCTCCAAAGCTTCTTTGCCAATCAAATGCAGAAATTCAACATTTTCTTCGGCCTTGAACTTGTGTCCATTATTGATGAGATGTTCTGCAAAGTTTGAATCTCCTTTTTGGGTTTTCCAATCCCTGATATGTTCATTTACTTTTTTTTTCATTTACTATTTCGTCTTATTTTTCATTAGTTTAAATATATTATATAGGTCTAAAAATCATCACGATCATGAATAAATTGCTTAGACTCTGTTCATTTCTTTGTAAATTTTGATAAAAATTTAAGCTAGCAAAGCAATTTTTGTTCAAGACATATACAACAATTTCTATTCATTTCAGATGAATATACAGAAATAAACTACCGTACTCTAATTAGGGGAAATTTGATTGTTCTTAAACAGAAAAAAATATATTTCTTCTCCATTTTAAGTGCTAGAATGCTGTAAATTGCGGTTAAAGGCTACTAAATTTCCAAAATTGTTATTCCATATCAAACCAAGACCCCCCCCCCCCCCCCGACCACCAGTATTTTTGAGTATGTCGCCCCTCCCCATAAAAACTCATTAATCCGCCACTGTTGTCAACCAATGAGGTTACTTGCTTGAAATGTGGACAAACAATTATATTGCAGCATCCATGGTCCACTGTCAGACCAATAACAAGGTGTTTATTGTTGACCAATAAGAGTACTTGCTCAAAATGGCGACAACCAATCACATTCCAGCAGCCAGGGTCAGTAGTTGGTCCAATAACTGGGTTTCAATTGTTGACCAATAAGAGTACTCGCTCAAAATGGCGGCAATCAACCATTTTGCAGCATTAAGGGTCCATTGTTAATTCTATACTCGAATTGTGTTTCAGGCTACAAGGGGAGGCATCAGTGTTGACACTGAGCGAAATGGTCTGCAGGTCTGGAGCCGGCTGACACTTGCTGACGTCAGCATTAACGACATGGGCCGTTACACGTGTAAACCTCTACAAGCACCCTCAGCTGTCGTCACTCTCATTGTTGTTGAAGGTAAAATACTCCTCGTACAACAATAATAATAGTAAAAATATGAATAATTATTGTAGAGAATCTACTAGTGAATTGAACACTTATTTCTACTTTGTGTGATAGCTATTTCGCATTGTTGTTATGTTTCTAGACACGGCTGGAGGCCTACTGAATCAGGTTTGAAAACTGATGATATGGTTATGGGTTGTAGATTCTATAAATCCAGATTCAATTGAATCGGGCAGCCTGCTAGTATATTATATTTTTGGTCCAATATATTTCTATTTTGTATGCTACTATTAGTTAGGTGGGGTATTGCTTTTTGTTGGAACTGTTTTCTGTTCTGAATGTTTTGTTGAACTCGGATTTTTTAAAGGTGTATGCTATTTTTGTTGAAGTATGCAAAATTGACAATCGAATCTGATATTATTTTCTTCTTTGTATCATGTATTGTATGTTTGATTGTTGCATGTTTCTTGTGGTGGGGGGTAGGGTGGGGTGTATTACATTATTTGACTTTATATATATTTTTTTTTTTTTTTGGATGATGAAGCCCACATAGGTCTGAGACCTGTGCGTGGGTAATGAGTTGGATGATGGTGATTGATGAGTTGGACCTACAGTTTTAGGTGGGTTCCGAACCATCGGGAAGTGATTTTACAGCAGAGAACAGTGTCTTTTTTGCTGGCCAATCTAATCGGTCACCGTTACGAACAGAACCTACGAGAACGCAGCTTATCTCTCTGATTGAATACCTGCTACGCCTCGCGGCTATCACTTCCCTCATTCAATGCATTTTTATTTTGAACTGTTTGCTAGATAGAATGCTGCTTTTTCTTGGAGCTGGAGTTTCAGACTGATGTTCTGAATGTTTGGCTGAATCCGAGTCGTTTCTTATGATATGTAATATTTTTTGTTGGAGTTACAATAGTGGCAAATTAGTTTGTTTGGGCAAATTAATGAGTTTTTAATTTTTATTTTTCCAGGCGAAACAATGGGAGCAATGCAAGGACATGGGGATGACCATAGTCCAACCACGTCATCAGCATTGCATCTGAAATCAGTCATGTCAATAATTCCGCTGATGGTTCTCTTGATATTTTAGACAGATGAATTTGTCAAAATTGAGCTGAAAATTAGAAGTAACATCCATGACATCAATATTTATGGTTCATTTAAACTCCAAAGGGGTGAATTGAATAACATGCATGAAATATTTCTATGGTTGTCATGCTATAATGAAAATCATCTTGAAATAAACTAGCTATAGTTTAAAAATTGAGCACAACTCAAGAAATTACACCCATTAAGACAATCTATGGTGTAAGTTCATTTCATAGAGATATAACACTATATAGTTATGTGGAATATTTCCATGGTCAATGTTTCTACGGTGAAAATATATTATTTCGAATTATAAATATATTAAACCATGTTTTTTGGGAGTGTTTATACAAAAAACTTACGTTTTTTGTATGAATTTAATCAAATTAATAGCACTTTGAGGAATTCGAAATTGATAAATTCTGTCACTTTTTGTTATTACATTGTCCCAAGGCGAACACTGGAATTGAATCTTGTATGAAATATTCCAATAATAATCAATTTTGATTTTTTTTTAATGCTAAAAATTGAGCAAGAGACCTCTGCTACTAAATGTATTGAATTTACAGCTTCATTAAATTAATTTCGATTGTTTTATAATGTCTCCAAATAGCATTAGAATCCATATCAAAATAGATTATCTTGTTAACATGTAGCAATTAAATGAAAAGTGTAACATCTCCCTGAATTACTCAAATTCGAATTTCATTGTCCTCAGCAGCAGAAATCTTCAGAACAATTTATAGCAGTTAATAAGAAGTTGGAATTATATTATGTTGTGAACATTTAGAAAAATTGTAGCATTTTCCACTATAATTCCAATTCCTCAATTATGTTCCCAAGGAAAGAATCCATATTTTTTGGGAATATTTCTTAAATAGTCAGCTTTGTTCTTAACAAGAAATTCGCTTGAAAGTCATAAATATTTTGTACTTTCTTTCATTTTTTGATAATTTTGTGTTCATATAAATATTTTGAAGCCCAACAAGCGGAGATTTTGTATTTTTTCTATATCAAAATATATATGGGGTGTATAAAGATAACTTAAGCCTCTAAGAACACTTACATATTGTATGAATATTTTCTTCAAGATTGTTCAAGAGTTATTTTCCTGACACTAGTCAATTAATACAATTTCTAAAGTCGAGAAAGAGATGAAAATAACAAAATGGAAAGAGATATATTTTATATCATGTAATTATTGTATTTTTGTTCTCCTGTGAGCAGAATTCTTCTGTGTAATTTTTAGAGGTGAAAATAAAAAACTATTGTATTTTTCCTATTTCTATGTAATTAGTATTTTTATTCATGTGTAAAAACTAATAACTAATATTTTGGTGTATCCTGCTGTCTATTATCTTCTTTTTTTACTACGGATGATGCCCACATGATTCTGGAGACTTGTGCGTGGGTAATAGGGTGATGAGTGAATGATGAGAAACATCCATGGCTGAATGAGATTCGAACTCAAGGCTGCAGAAAACGAAGCCAGCCACAGCCTTATCTTAGCACAGAAATGCGCTCCGACCAACTGCGCTACTGGAGCCATCTAGTAGAACCATAAGTCGAACATCCCATAGAATATAAGATCATTCTTTCTATTGAATAATTAGCATGCAGAACCATAGAATACCTGTACTCAACGCTTTCTCCAAAGGTATTGTAGAATTTGAATATAAAAAACACAGAATTATGTTGTCAATTCTCCATGTATTTTTATTGTACCTAAAATATTAGTTGTCCTCATAACATGGCTCAAACGGTGAGGTGGAACTAACGTAAGGGCTCCCCCACTATTGAAAGCTATAGGCTTATGATTATTATTTTCTATGGTGTTTCAATTTTCATGACATCATACCACCTAAAATATTAATTGTCCTCATAACATGGCTCAAACGGTGAGGTGGAGCTAACGTAAGGGCTCCCCCACTATTGAAAGCTATAGGCTTATGATTATTATTTTCTATAGTGTTTCAATTTTCATGACATCATACCACCTAAAATATTAGTTGTATAACATGCCTCAAACGGTGAGGTGGAACTAACGTAAGGGTTCCCCCACTATTGAAAGCTATAGGCTTATGATTATTATTTTCTACAGTGTTTCAATTCTCATGACGTCATACAAAGTATCAGTAATAATATAAATGAGAGTATCGCTTTTATTGGTGGGGAGACCCTTACAGCCTCGCAATTTGAACCATGTTAAGGAGAACACTTTTTGTGGGTTCTGAACCATCAGGCAAGTGATAATAAAGATGAATAAGTCATAGCAGCTCGGTCACCCATCCAAGCGAAGTCTTGAGTGCTCGTGACTCAACATGAAGGTCATCAAATAACCGTGATTACCTTTTCGACCCAACATCAATCAACCAATTATCATTCAATCCATGAATTTATTAGATATGTAATTTTCACTCACTTTTACTGGAAATAATGGAGGGAAGCATTTCACTTCTAAAGAGAGGCGTCATCAGTCTGGTGAAGCTTCTCTTTAGAAGTGGAATGCACCCTTCCAGTACTTCCAGTATAAGTGAGTGGAAATTATATATTAACTAGAAATACAGTGTCAATTTTGATATTAGATTGTTCATCAGGTATTTCGTCATGGAAAACATAAAAAATGTATTTATTTGTTCTAGAAAAACCATAGAAATATGCTCAACATCCTACTAAGTCTGATGCCTTGAGCATTGAAACCATTGTTTTTTATGTGGGTTGAAAATATAACGTAGAATAATTATTTACAACAAAATTATTCCTTTTTTCAAGTTGGTAGCTAATTTATGGTAGGACTGTTATAACACTTTTAAAGCTTTTACACTCTAGGAAATATAACGAAGAATTGATAACAAAAGTTTTTCCATTTGTTTCAAGTTGGAGGTTGATTCACTGTTATCAGCAAGGAACTGAGAATATTAAGGAGAAAATACAGCAATAGATTATTAAGGCTGTGCGCAGAGTTTTTGGCCATAACTTTTTTTCGAAGTTTATTGTATTGGATATTATTAAGGTATTGAAATGTTGACTATTGCCATGAGAAATTATTTTTTTCATCAAATATTTTATGAATATGGAAGTTCAAAGTTGTAACTTTTCGGTTTTTGGGGGCAATTGAACTCATCTACGAGTTATTTTAAACATTTTATAATTTTTTTATAACACTGTAAGACACCTTGGGGAAAAGAATGACAAATTTTTAATTTCAATTTAACAATTGGTCTATTCAAAATAATTTTTTTTAAAACTGAAATTTCTCGCATGTTTTAAAAAAAATGTTTTGAGAAAACTAAAAGGTAGTTTGATCGGAATTAAAAATATGTCATTTTGTTCCTCAGTGTGTCTTTCATTTGATAAAAATATCAAAAGTTTAAAATATCTTGTAGGAGAGATTAATTGCCCCCAAAAACCGAAAAATCTCAACTTTGAACTCCCATATTCCATAAAATATTCGATGAAAAAAATAATTTCTCATGGCAATAGTCAACATTTCAATACCTTAATAATATCCAATACAATAAACTTCAAAATCCCCTGCGCACAGCCTCGAGGACCCGACAATGCCTTATTGTAATCGAGCCGTTGTCCGTCCGTCTGTCTGTGCTCTAGCGCTTGAAACGAAGATTCTCTACTCTTGAAACTTGGTATATGGCTTTCTCATAGTCTAAGTGAGATCGCTATTGATTTTGGAGTTTGGGGGCCGTATGTAGGAATAATAAAGGTGTAAAAATGATTTCCTCTATGAGCACAAGGCTAGTTTTGGCTAGTGAAAATCAAAGGTCAAAACATGAGGTAGCTGGTGCTTTCGCTTTTTACATTTGAAAATCAAAACATTGGAAATATGAAGGCTGATATATTATGAGATCTTTTGAACAAGGACGAAAACAAAACTCTTTTTCAAGAACTTCCGATGTGCATTTTTTTGTGAAATGAGGAGCATATGATGTTTATAAAAATCGAAGCAATTGAATGGTGCACAACTAATAACAATATTTTTATTTTATGTAAATTTGTCGGGTCCTTGGATACTCAGTGTTGCCGATTTATTCATAATTATTTGCAATAGAATGAAGAATACCAAGAAGAAGGGAAAAATCAACACAAGTTGACAAAAATTCAAAAAGAAATTTATTTTATCACTGCTTATTATCAACGTTGAGAATCACTCCAGCTGAAATAATACTATATATACAATACAACATTGTCGATGTGTATGCTCCATGAGCCTTCACCGGTAGCACCAGCGCATGAACCTAGGCATTGGACTGGTCTATGAACGTTCATGGACCAATCAGGGGCCTAGTTTCCTGCACCGGTTCAAGTTCCCAGAACGTACCATGAAATTGAGGTAAAAAACAGTGAACATTGAATAATAGGAATTACTAACATGAGTTATTTTAGTGGCTCATGCACGCTTTTAAAGTAAACAATATTGTATTAAAAAATCAGTTCGCTCTTATAATATTTCCACAAATCCGTTTTTCCTGGAATTCGGATTCCCCGATATTTTCACAAGCACGTAAGGTATTCAAGTTATTTTCGAATTCACGTTTGCGTCTATTAAATTATTTTTATTCCAAAAACAAAAAGTCGAACAGTCTGTTACTATTCAAAATATTTTAAAAAATTCACTTTCAGGGGAATTTTGATTCTTTTATTTATGTACAAGTTAATGCTCGCTTCTATCACATTATCGTCACATTCCGAGACACAAGAAATCGATATTCAAGTTGTTGAATATCATCACGGTTCGTCTCAACTTGAAAAGCACACTCCTGCAGCTTAAGAACTGCATCAAGTTGCGTCTCATTTCTTCAATGAATAATAGGACTTTAAGTTGTCACAGCCACATTTATTGAACAGTTACTACTTCCGGTTGTTTCACCATTATCAATCTCAAACAGACTAAAACTAAATTACAGAGTAGCTTATATACTAAATACAGAATTATACTATTGGCGGAAGAGAAAGTTCACTGATAGGCTAACCTTCATTGATGATATGTGATTGGCTGAAGGCCCTAACAAGTCACGCCCACTGGTGGGAGGAGCAGCAAGGAATAATCTGTTCCTGGATTTCTTGTTCCATGACGAACTGCGTTGTTAATATTAACTTTTCAAGTGAATTCAACGACTTGCAGTCAAATTTTTATCAAGAATGAGTAGTATTTTACTTACTCTTTAGGACGAACGTTTTTGTCTCGAAAACGTTTGGCCTACAGAGTAAGTAAAATACTACTTATTCTTGATAAAAATTTGACTGCAAGTCGTTGAATTCACTTGAAAAGTGAATAATCTGTATCAAAATCAAGAACCAAAAAGTAGCAAACAAGAACAATACACGTGTAAGCTAGAATTAAAAAAATTAAACTCATTGAAATGCAGCAAGTGAGAGAAATACAAAGTACCATTATCAAAATGAAGGCCAGAATTATGATAAACGGAGTTGAATGTATTGAATTGAATGAAATGAATAAATAATAAAAATAAATAAATTCTGGCTTACATTTTAATAACAAACTGTACTTTCGTGTTTTTCTTGGTTGACCTGGACTGCATTTCAGTGAGCTACAATTTGTTGATTTTAATTTTTTCAATTCTAGCCTACTTGTGTATTGTTCTCGTTTGCTCCTTTCTATGTGTTCACAGTTTCTGGCTCTTGTTTTTGACACTTATTTTCGCTTGATGCTACTCCCACCAGTGGGCGTGTCTTGTTTTGGCCTTCAGCTGATCACAGACCTTCAATGGAGGTCAGCCTAATAGAGGTTTTCTCCTCAGCTCTTTGTATCGTTCTCTGTTTAGTATATATTAAGCTACTCTGTACTTTGATTTCAGTTTGATTGAGATTGATAAAATGCTTATAATGTTACAAGAATTCAGTTGCACCATAGTGCCAGACACACAAGTGAAATCTACAATCTGATATAAAAACTGACACTATGTTTCTAATTGATTATTTTCACACACTTAAACTGTAGAGATACATTTCTGAGGCTGATGAAGCTCCTTCTCAGAAGCGAAATGCGCTCTGGATCAAATATAGACCAAAACGAATAAAATGCTTCTTTTTATGACTTATGATTTCGTCTATGATCGGCTACCATAGCCGATTTCAACTGTGGGTGTCTCCTTCAACCTCAAAGATATGTTTTAGTCTGAAGTAAAATCATTTTCCGGTTGTTCGGAACCCACTTTAGACTTGAGGCTCAACTCATCAATCAACATCAACCAATTCATTACTCACGCACAGGTCTCAGATCTAAGTTATGTGGACTTCATTCTCGAAAAAAGTGCCTACTACATAAACGAGAAGTGAGTTTGTAATCACTGACTGGAGTTTATCAGTTTGCCAAGTCTACCGGGGAAAATTGTGAACCTCTATGTTTAATTTTTAGTGAGTGAAGAATGATAATCAACTAGAATAATATAGTGTCAGTTGATAGGCCTGTTAGATTTCTTATTGTGCGTTTCGTCACAGAAAACATCACAGATGAAATAACTTATTGTTGCAAAAGTTCCAATAATTTTAGTTGCAACTGAAATATACAGTTATTTGACCATAATTACAAACTTAGGACTAATACAGCAACCTATATTAACAGAATAAACATTTGAAATTCTCATTTTATTTTCCGCTGCGAATTCACTGAGGGAAACTGATCATAAAAAATGCAAAAAATCATCCCAAGTTTAGAAGTTCCAGCCTGGTCCAGAAGGAGGAGAAGGTGGTGGATGAGTAGGAGGAGGAGGATGAGTAGGAGGAGGAGGATGAGTAGGAGGAGGAGGATGAGGTGTAGAAGAAGGAGGAGAAGGAGTAGAAGGATGAGGAAGAAAAGGTAAGGGAGGAAGTGGTTAAGGAGGAGGTGGCGGAGGAGGAGAAGTTGGATAAGGAGTAAGACGATGTAGAGGAGGAGGAGGAGGAGGAGTTAGAAAAGGTGGTGTAGGAGGATGAGTTAGAGGAGGTGTTGTAGGAGGAGGAGGAGTAAAAAGTAGTTATTCAACAGTTTGCTAAGAAAACACTAGTAAAAGACTGGCACAATAGGCGTTGATGCATTTTTACACCTTTCAAAAAACAAAATGGTGTCAGAAATGTCGTTAATTTTCAAATTATTCCATCCACAAAACAAATAAAATAATTATTTTGTATTCACGAAATATAGGCTAAGCAATATACAAAACTTGAAAAATCATGGAGAGAAACTTCAGGAAAGTGCCTTCTTATCGCTCTGACAGAAGAATCCCGGAAATCCTAACCTTGATAATTCAAACCTTGATAATCCGAGCACAGATTTTGCAATAATCTCAAAACCTTCTACTTCAGAAAGGGGGTTTAGACTCGTAGCACAGGAATGTTCAGTTGAACATGGGTTTTTCTTCCAGTAGATGTTGGTTTTTCCAAAGCCGATTCAAGCTCATAGTTCTGTTGCACTTTTCACGTATTTCACCGTTTTCCTCGCCTATTCCGAATTTTCTGAAATGCGAACAGGGATCACCCTGAAATTTTCGGATTAGCGGGATTCCACTGTATAATAGGCATGTATCGCTCACAGTTCCAGTGTATGAATGTCTCTACCACACTACTAGGGACGTTGCGATACAATCGATGCCAGTGGTATCGATATTTTGTCTCGATGCCGTTTGTATCATAATGATATTACACTAATATCGATACCGAGAGTCATGGTATCGTATCGGAAAAATTACAATATAATTGACACTGACAACTTAAATGGATAAGGACGTTCCAATTTCACAAATCAATACAGAATATAGTTCCTAATATTCAGCGTTGAAAATCTAGTTAATCTTTCATGATTCGTATCCACTATGAATCGGCGATTTCATGGTTGGTAAGTTGTCCTTTTTTTAGTTTTTACCATTTTTTCTCAAGACCTTATGCGACATTTGGTGAAACATAAAAATCATTTAGACTGCACAAGTAGAAGCGAGTCTGATATCGAATATCTTTCTGTGTTTCACCAAAAGGCATCCTGCGCTTCAATTACGCCAGGACTAGGTATTTGTAAGAAAAGTATTATACAATGAATAATTTATTTGATAGAGGCAATAAATAGTTGCTAAGAGCTATTCTAATAATCGAAAAGATTTAATCGTTTCAAGTTCTATGCTCTTCAAAAAATAACTTTTAATTTACAATTAATAGAATATTAATTACTTATATTGGTTGGTTACTTTCAAACTTCTGACCGCCATGCTCTACCACTCAATAGTATTTGTAGATGTATCGATACGATAACGATACTCGATGTATCGATACTTTGATTGTGATACTGAGTGGGTATCGATACTCTTCCGATACGATACCTATACCAAGTATCAGAAAACTGACGGTTTATAGCAACGTCCCTACTCACAGTATTCGTGTGACCGACTTCGCATCTATGCTCTCTGATCGAAGTATCAAAGATACACATGAACTATCTGCAAACCATCTAGAGACCATTTAGTGACGTCATCATGATGAGTCAGCTGCAATAGATGGTGGCGACGGCGGACAGCAGGGTGATGGACCAGGCGACTATCTTCGAGGCTGATGCATGCTCGCCATGCTGCATGGCTGCTGGATGCTCGCCTGGAACCAAATACACAGCAAATTATTAAAAAACAAAAAAAAAAAAAAACAGGAAGTGGATTAATGGAAAAGTTGTTGAAACTGATAAGACTGTATCGTAGCCCCTTCCCAAACACCACTATTTGTTATGCAATGGAGTTACGTTAGGTCAGGTTATGGTAAGGTTAGGTTACATTATAAAAATACGAAGCTGTCTACACGCTCCTTAATGACAAGGTTCTGTTGGAAATCCCTTCAAAAAATGTCTGGATAAGCTAATGCCTATTCATCTCAGCACTCCAATGCTTTAAAAATTTGTGCGGAGAGGGTTTTTGTACATATTATCAAGTTTCTTGTATTGGATGTTATTATAGTATTGATATGTTATCTATTGCTTCAAGAACAATTTCTTCTCACCAACTATTTCGTGGAGTAAGGGGGTTAGGAGTTTAAATTTGTGGCACAATTGATTTCACTAACTTTGATTTCAAACTTTTGATATTTTTAATGAGTAAAAGACACCTTGGGTAGCAAAATGACATAGGGAAGTGATATCCACTACCCGTAGAAGGTATCTGTTCAATTAGATAAGATAAACGACGCTATCCTGGGCCCTCTTTGGGTTACCGATTAGATCAGCCAGCAAAAACATTTTGTTCACTGCTGTTAAAGCACTTCCTGGTGGTTTGGAGCCCATCTAATATTGTGGGTCAATCTCATTGATGAAATGTAGTATATAAAATAGTTGTAAATTTACGTTAGTGCATCTATTGTAAAGCTGTAATAGATTGTGATTGTAATTTTTTAAATAAATTGTAATAATTGTAATTGTAATTGTAATTGTAAAGCTATAATAGATTAGTGACTTACCATTTAAGACATGTACATAGACGGAGGCCGACCTGGCATTGGATGGGAGACAGGTGTAGTTTCCCGAGTCGACGAGAGCGGCCCTAGTCACCAGAAGCTTACTGGTCGTGCCCGCTTCGGTTCGCTCCGTTTCGAGGGCGATGCCACCACGTGGCGAGTCGAAGTCGATGACGCTGGCGCCCTGGTACCACATGACGGCGCCAGATGGCGTTGAGTGCACGTTCACAGTGCAGAGAAGCGAAATGGTGCTGCCACGCTTCACAAACACCTCATCGGGACCAGAGATCGACGCCTGACCCACTGCTGGAAAGAAAATTAAGGAACTGTTTGTAGGTTAATCGTTACTTGTTTGGATCAAAACGAGGGAAGAGATAATGAAATAGAGGGTGATGAGAGGGAAGAGGAAAAGGAGGTGGATGACGATGCGAAGAAGGAGAGGGATAAAAAAAAGAACGAGGAGGTAGAGAATAGGAAGAAGCAAAAAAATAAGGAGGAGAAGTATGAGAAGGAGAAGGAGGAGGAGAAGAGAGAGAATAGGAGGAGGAAGACGCAAAAGGATAAGGAGGAGAATGAGAAAGAGAAGGAGGAGTAGAAGTAAAAGGAGGATGGGAAGTCAAGAAGAAGAAAAAGAAGAAGAAGAAGAAGGAAAAGGAGTAAGAGAAGGAGTAGAAGAAGGAAAAGGAGGTATGAAGGAGAAGGAGGAGGAGGAGTGGAAGGAGAAGAAGGAGTAGGAGGAGGTGAAGGAGTGGGAGGAGGAAGAGGTGAAGAAAAAGAAAGGTAAGAAGGAGCGGGACAGAAAAAACAGGAGGAGGAGGGGTGGAAGGAGGAGGAGAGAAAGGAGAAGGAGGGGTGAAGTGGATTACTGGATGAGGAGGAAGAGGAGGAAAAAAAGGAAAATAAGAAGAAGCAAAAGAATAAGGAGGAGGATGAGAAGGAGATGAAGGAGGAGGAGAAGGAGATGGAGGAGGAGAAGTAATAGGATGATGGGGAAGTGAGGAAGGAGAAGAAGGAATCTGTGGTAGAGAATATATTATTTATATTATTTTAATATGTATTTTCCTAAGACTTTAGTTTAAAAAAATACTAACCATAAGTCTTGGGTAACGACTAAGTTAAGGGTGGATAAAAAAGAGCTCCTTAATCAATTCAATAAAGCAAGGTTAACTAAAGACAAAAGAATGCAAACTGACCTCAACTAAAAATGTAGGGAATTCAAGGCTAAACTAATTCAAAGAAAAAAAATGTTTTATGATAATAAAATAAAAAAACCAAAAACGTGATTAAAAAAACCTGGAAAATAATCAATCAAGAAGTTGGAAATAAAAATAAACCCTTTGATAACATCACCTTGAAAAATAATGGACGGATCTGTTCAAATCCACAAAAAATAAGTGAGCTATTTCTGGATCAATTTACTAGAGAGGATAACAATGCAGGACATTCGCAAAATATAATGCAGGTTGATGATTTTACCAATTGCAGATTCAAGTGTAGAACTATAGATTATAAGGAACTTGACAAAATTATCTCCAGTTTAAAAAATAAATACAGCTCTGGTTATGATGACGTTCCAATTGCCATGATAAAAAAAGCGAAGTGTGCTCTTTTGAAACCACTTGTGCATTTGATTAATTCATCATTGATTACTGGAATTTTTCCTGAACAATTGAAAATCTCTAAAATTATTCCAGTTCATAAAAAAAATGTAAATATGACATAAGTAATTATCGACCAATTTCTCTATTACCTGCTTTATCTAAGATTTAGGAACGTGCCATGTTAAACCAATTTTTGGAATATCTAGAAAAAAATTATTTACTTGATTCTTTCCAGCATGGGTTTCGGAAAGGAAAATCAGTGAGGACGGCAGCCACATAATTCATTGAATCCGTAATCAACTCTATTGATAGTTCAGAAAAGGCTGTCGGAATTTTTCTAGACCTCTCCCAAGCATTCGATAGCATATCGCATGAGATCCTGCTTAGGTGGCTGAAGGGCTTGGGTGTGACAGGTGTAGCTCTCAAATGATTTGAATCTTACCTTTTAAATAGACGTTTTTTCGTTCAAGTAAACCATTTGAACAAAAAAAGATTTAAAAATACTTATAATTCCGAAATGAGAACAAGTAAATTTGGAGTACCCCAAGGTCCATCTTAGGTCCCATCCTATTAATTTGCTATCTCAAGGGTTTGCCACAGCTTAACGGTAACAGTGAACTGGTTCTGTATGCAGATGATGCAAACTTGGAAATATCTGCGAAATCCCAAGTAGAAATTGAGAAACAATCAGAAATAAACCTTTTACTTTTGACAAAACACTTGAAAGAAAATAATCTGATAATAAACCCAAATAAAACAAACTTTTTAACTTTTACAACACAACAAGGGAACCGTTTAAGCCTGTAATTGAAATTGATAATAGAATAATAGCACAGTCTTAGCTCTTCTAAGTTTTTAGGTTTAGCCATCGACCAGCACTTAAATTGGAAAGATCATGTTGCAAAGGTGTTGTAAAGAATATCGAGTGGTGTGTATGCTCTTAGAAGGATGTCTTTTTTTGTAATCCAGAAACCCTAAAAACTATTTACTTCGCATATATTCATTCAATTATTTCTTTTGGAATTTGTCTATATGGAGCGACCACCAACAAAAATATGGACTCAATTTTAAAAATTCAAAAACAAGCTATAAGAATAATATTACGATTAAACTATAATGAAACTGTGAAAGAACATTTTTCCTCTTTAAAAATAATGACCGTATATTTTATAGTTTTTATGTATTTGAAACTATTTTGTGCGTTGAACAAGACCTAGACAATATTCCAAAACTAGGACTCGATCATAAATATCAGACAAGAAACAGGGATAAACTGTTCTTGGACAAACATAAACTAGAATTTTATAAGAAAAAGCCGTCCTACATTGAGACCAAATGTCACAATTGTTTGCCACCCGAAATTCAAGGAGAGGCAAAGTATGTTAAGTTTAAGAACACATTGAAAGATTTGCTAACAGAAAAAGCTCTCTATAGTGTTGAGGAATTTTATGAATAATCTCTGGTTTGCATATTTTTAAACTGTTTATCCATCTGAGGATTTTATATCAGTTTAGTTTTATTAAGTTTATTTTATGTAATTGAACATTCCATTTAATTTAGGCTATATATTAATTTTATCTATATAATTATTACTTATAGTGATTGTTCACTGTATAGTGTGACAGTGTGATAGTGTGATATGTAATAGTGTGACACTATTCAATGTACAAAGTATATTACATGAATAAAGAGATTTGAATTGAATTGAATTGAATAGAAGGAGGAGACGAAGGAAAAGGAGGTAGAGAAGAAGGAGGAGGTGTAGGGGGAGGTGTAGGAGGAGGCTATTAAGGGGGTTACTGAATGAGGAGGAGAAGAAGGAGAATAGGAAGAAGCAAAAGAATAAGGAGGAGGATGAGAAGGTGATGGAGGAGGAGAAGTAAAAGGATGATGGGGAAGTAAAGAAGAAGAAAAAGAAAAAGAAGGTAAAGGAGGAGATGAAGGAGAAGAAGGTAGAGGAGGAGGAGGAGAAGGACGATGAGTAGGAGGAGGAGATGGAGGAGGAGGAAGAGGAGTAAAAAGAGTAAGTGTAGGAAGAGGAGGATGAGAAGAAGGAGGAGAAGGAGGAAGAGGAATAGGAGAAGGAGAAGTCGGTGGCTGTGAAGGAGGAGGGAAAGGAAAAGAAGGAGCATTGGTAAAAGAAGAGTGACGAGAGACAGAGAGGAAAAGAAAGAGAAGGAGGAGGTGGTGGAGAGTAATGAGGAAGAGGGTGGTGAAGAAAAAGGGAGTAGTGGGAGTAGAGCAGAAGATGTTAAAGAAAAAGAAGGAGAAGCCGAAGAAGAAGAAGGAGAATGAGAGAGAAGAAGATGAAAGAAGAAGAAAAGGAAACAGAAGAAAGAGGAGAGACAAGAAGAAGGAGTAGGAAGAAGAGAAAAATGAAGAAGATTTAGATTCAGATTACTTTATTTGTGTAAATTTACAATGTACATGAATGATAGAGGTGTTATTAATATTAGCAACTCTCAGATCCTCTAGTTAATGTACAGTGAAGAAGAAGAATGAAGCAGAGAGAAGAAAAAGTAAAGAAGGAGGAGGAGAAGAAGAAAAGTAAGGAGAGAAAGAAGACGAAGAACAGTGAATAGAGAGAGTAGCAGAAGAAGAAGAAAAAAAATAAGAGGAGAAAAAGAAGAGAAAAAAAGAAGAGAAGAAGAAGAAGAGGAAAAGTAGAAAGATGACAATGAGAAAAAGAAAAAGAAGAGGAATAATATGAAAAGAGAAAAAAGAAGGACATGAGTAGAAGAACAAGAAGAAGCAGAAGAGGAAGAAGTCAGAATAGAGAGAGGAGGAGAAGAAGAAAAATAGTGGGAGAAAAAGTAGAAAAAGAGAAGAAGAAGAAGAGGAGGAAGAATAAGAAGAGGAGGAAGAAGAAGAAGGAAAAGTATGTCAGGAGGAGTAGAAGGAGAAAAATAAGAAGAGGAAGAAGATGAAGAAGAAATGAAGAGGAGAAAAAGAAACATGAGCAAAAAAGGGAGGAGAAGAAGAAAACGAAGACCGTGGGGCATAACATAAAAAATAACTGTGAAAAGTGAATGTTTCTCTTTCAATCTGGGAAGAAATTTATTCAGAGTCCACAACGAGATGCAATACAACGTGGAGAGACATCTTCTCTGAATGTGACCGTATTAATAATACAAATGTTATGAGCTTGGCTCTCCACTCTAGGGGCTGTCTCATCTAGAATCTCATGTAGCCTGTAACCACGCGACAGCTCTGCTGAGAAATGCAATTTTTCTCTTTTTTATCATTCTTTTTACCTCTTTCTATCTTTTTTGTCTCATTCCTTTTTATCTACTCGCTCTCGTCACAGATTCAAATAGATTGCCACATTTTTTTCTTTCACAAAACAAACCTGTGGGGTGTATGATGATGAGGTGCTTGATGTTGCAGACAACAACTTCCGTTACTTTTTCACTTCTTCCTCATTTCTTTTTTTTATTACTGTTCTCCTTCCCTTTCAAAGACAGGATTCATTATTCAGATTCAAATAACTTTATTCGCACAAATTTACAATGTATATGAATGATCACAGTGTTACTAGTAGTACCTACAGTTGTAGAACAAGAATAAGAGTACTTGTACAGAGGTTGACACGCACTAATCTACTCTGTACTAAAACAGAGTTGCTGAGTAATATCTTTCTGTAATTCCTTATAAATTTAAGTAAAAAGTTCTGTAATTTTCTCAAGGACTAGGAGAGTTATAACTAGTGAACAGTAGACCTCACGCCCAAGAATAAGTTTGCTTGTAAAGAGGAACATACTCCTTGTACTCAATGATAATCACTATCGCAAAACTAAACGCAATCATCACACCTAACCCTTGATTTGATTCGCGTAGTCTATTTTATGTCTGTTTTTCACAAAATGTCACTGTGTATCACATCAACAAGGCTGTGTTTTCCATTTGCGAGACAGTTGATTCGACAAATTAGATTTCTGATGCCTGATGAATGAAGTTTATAAAACAACTATTTGCTAATCAGATCAGATTTCGCATGTCTTTCGATTTAATTCATATAACAATATTGATTAAATTTGTATATAATTATCATTTACCTAGTAATCACTTGTTATTATACTTAATTAGAATATTAGAAATGATTTGTTTCTCTAAAACAAAAATAATGTTCGTACGAATGATGATTTGATTGATATGAAGGCTAACCAGATAAACAAAAGAGCCCGAGGGTTATCTTTAAATCTGATTCCAAATAGATTCCAATAGAATAAATCTGAATTGCGGTGATTGTAATGCTTGTTATGAGGGTTAGACTGGTAGAAGTTTCAAATGTAGAATAAATGAACATATTAGAGATTGGAAAACCCAAAAAGGAGACTCAAATTCTGCAGAGCATCTTATCAATAATAATAGACACTAGTTCAAGGTTGAAGAAAATGTTGAACTTCTGCATTTGATTGGCAGAGACAGACAATTTGACATATGAGAAGCTTTGGAGATAACTAGGTTGGTAAAAAACGATTCCAATACCAGTTTAAATTATAAAATTCATTTTAATCAATTCAATACAACTAACTTAATGAATAAATAAATAAATAAACTTGGTTTCATCATTATTCTGACCTACATTTTAATAGCGATACTTTCCTGTTTTTCTCGGTTGACCTTGACTGCATTTCAGTGAGCTTCAATTTGTTAATTTTAAATTTATTCAGTTCTAGCCTACTTGTGAATTGATCTTGTTTGTTGCTTTCTGTGTGTTTCACTGTTTTTTTTTTTTTTTGGTTCTTGATTTTGACTTATTTTTTATTGTTGCTCCTCCTACCAGCAGTGGGCGGGTCTTGTTTTGGCTTTCAGCCAATCATAGACCTTCAATGAAGGTCAGCCTATAAAAGACACTTTCTCGTTCGACCAATAATATCGTTTAGTATGTTAAGTTACTCTGTACTTTAGTTTGAGTTTGTTTGAGATTGGTAAAGGTGTAACAACCGAAACTAGTATCTCACTATTTACAATGCATGAGGCTGTGACAACTTCATGTCTTATTATTCATAACTTACATTTTATTTTTTCTCCTTTTGTTGAAATAAAAATATGTGGAAAAAATATACAAATTTGAATTGAGCAAACAGAAAGATAGATAAATAGAGAGAGAGAGGGAGAGAGAGTGAGAAAAGAGAGAGAGAGAGGGATAGAGAGAGAGAGAGAGAGAGAGAGAGAGCGAGTGAGAGATTTATTGTTTGATTACTTTCTTTATACAAATAATAATTCGACAGTTACAAGTATAAAATACTTTTTTTGTCATCGCCTAGAGTGAGAGAGACTGAAGGAGAAAGTGGGGGGGGGGAAGTAAAAGAGAATGAGTGGATATGAGAGATTGATTGATTGATTGATTGATTTCTTTATTCATGCAAATAATAGTTGGACAGTTACTAGTATAAAATACAATATATCACCAAGTATTATTACATAAAACATTATCAGTTACTTATTACATAAACTTTTTAACTATATACAAACATGAAATTATTACTGAAAATGATATTAATATGATATACAGAAAAAAAAGGAAAAAAGCTTGGTGATACATTTGTATGAAAAGGCGAAGTGAGAGAGACAAAGAGATATAGAAAATGAGAAAGAGACAGAGAGAGAGAGAGTGAGTGAGAGGTAGAGAGAGAGAGCGTGGGAGAATGAGAGGGAGTGAGGGTGGAAGAGAGTGAGTGGGGGGAAGTGAGAGAGAGCGAAAGAATATGAAAGAGGCAAAGAGATAGAGAGAGTGAGAGAGTCAGAGAGAGATTGTGTGTGAGAGAGAATGTGTGAGAGAGAGAAAAAGTGTTAGAGAGAGAGTGTGAGAGAGAAAGAGTGAGTAAGAGAGAAGTGAAAATAAAATAGACAAAGATAAAGAAGTCGCTAACACAAGATAGTTATGATTGATATCTCGCAATTTAAATCTTGATTTATTCGTGTGCACATCAATCATCAAACATTGGGGAAAGATGATTCAAAATACACCAGACGAATGCACATTATTTTGAAATCAGCCCTGTCAAAGATAGCACAGAGCCAATTGGCATTAAATCAAGTTGACAGTCGAAATCCTTATCATTTTTTTAAACCCTCCCATTAGACTGGCTTCAGTTATTCTGGCTGCTTTTCTCCTATCTGATCGACTCAATATCAGTCGATCGAGTTTTCTGTCATACGTCTTCCACCAGTCCTACTCAAGACAAAATAAAGATGGCAGATGACAAGAGTCGAAAGACAATAATTGACTCGATATTTATTGATGCATAACGAAAAGAAATAGCTATTTGTGTAACTCGAGTGCAAAATAGCGTTTTTCTGCATCGAGAGAAACAGTTTTTTTCACGAGCCAAAGGCGAGTGAAAATTTTTTCTCGAGTGCAGAAACAATACTTTGCGCTCGTATTACACATTAAATTTTTCCTACAGTAATGTATAAAGTAATTTAAACAGGACATACATAACCTGGAAATTTCTCACATAACCTATCTTCGAATCAAATATTGATTTCAACAACAACAACTACATCGACAATTTTGCAGCTGAAGCAGAGTAGCCAACCTATTTTTGAATGCAGAATAGGGAACTTGCTCACTATTTTGTGTTGTAAGGTTGCAAATCTGGAGTGCGGAAAAGTACTTTCCCGCACTGGTGCAGGAATAGACTATTTTGCGTGCTACAGTTAGTGCAAAAATAGGCACTTTTTCAGGTCACTGTAGGAAAAATAGGTTCGTGTCTTCACTAAACCTCAGCATTCAATTGTTCTGCTTGTCATGATTGTGTGATCAATTTTTAAACGTACTAAATTGTGAATCTACACGAATAAAGTAATTTGAATCATTACTCTCTTCCACTTTTTCTCTCTCTCTCTCTCATTATCTTTTTCTCTCTCTGTATTTTTTTCTGTTTTAATAATATTTATATTTAATCTCAACTATAATTACTTTTTATGTAATGTAAAAAATCTTTTTTGTTACATCTATCACAGCCAGTTGCACAAAAGCAAATTGAACTTAATCTCAAATTAAGCTTAAACTTTATGACGTCATTCTATGGAGATCAAATAATATGGAGACAATTTGGTTGCACGAAGGACAAATTACAAGATATAACGCCGATTAAGCTAACTGGCGTGAGAGATGTTTAACCGCCCGCTCACCGAGAATTAAATCTCACTTCTGCCCGTTAAGTTACATTTTATAGGTTATGTTTATTGTACCAGAACACAGAACTGCAAATCAGCTCGTAGGTGTTGAAAACCTTTCAAAATTAATAGAATCAATTAAGAGTATAATAATATTGAGATGGTTGAATAATGATTCAAATAACTCACATTGAAATTTATTCTAAAATTAATTTTTTTCTCAACTTCAGAATCAGCTGTTTATCACAAATCACAGTGTTGCCATATTGTGCCCGTTCAGTTAACGAGAATTAACTAATGTATCTTTGTGCAACAGAAATGAACCCGTTACACTTACGACAGCTAGTTAACTAACATTAAACTCCTTATTAATTTGCTTTCGTGCAACCAGCCGTCAGTGTTTGCCATATGTCTTACTATACCTAGTAACGTAAGATGTAATAAATAAATATCTCATTCTCTCTCTTTTTTGCTCTTTCTCTCTCTCATTCTCTCTCTTGCTCTCTCTCATTCTCTGTCTTTGTCAAGCATATTAATTTTTTCAAGTTCAATTCAATTTTGCAGCGGTAGTTTAAGTACACAACAAGTTTTATTATTTTGTTTTTTTTTGTGTTCCATGTATCTGTTTTATTTCATTCTATTTCATTTCAATTTTATTTTTATTATCATTATTTTTTCTGCATTTGTATGTTTGAATATTTAATATGTATCTGTCACCATAGGCGATAAGCCTAGTGACAATTAACAAATAAAAATATATATTTATCTATCTATCTATCATTCTCTCTCCCTCATTCTTTCTCTCCCATTTTCTCTTGCTCTCTCTGTTTCTCTCTCTTCCATTCTCTCTCTTGCTTTCCCCATCGCCTATTCTATCTTTTTCTCTTTCTCTCTCGCCTTCTCTTCTCTCACTCTCTCTCTCCCTCACTCTCTCTCTGTCTCTAATTTCCTCTCTATTAGTCTGTCTCTCTGACACTCTTTCTATATTTCTTACTCTCTCACTCTCTCTCACTCTCTCTCACTCTCTCTCACTCTTTCTTTCTCTGTCTCACTCTTTCTTCCCTTCTCTCACTCTTTCTTTCTCTCTCTCACTCTCTCTTTCTCTCTCTCTCCCCATCCATCAAAGCATTTTGGCGCTGTCAAAAAAAGATTTATACCCTCAGTTTCAGCGGACCAGCAAAGAGGAAAATTTCCACGAAACACTTTCCCCAAATTTCCCCCGGTTGAACATGGTTTTTACGACAGAGCTCTCAAATAAATAATGGTTTTAATAATAGAGGAAAGAATAATTTCCCCACCATAATTACCAAACAAGTCCTTCGATTTGTTCGAGCTACGGAAAAAATCAGTGAAAGAGAAGATGATATTTTATTAACATTTCTTGTCAGTGGCGGACATAGATTTAGTTTTGGGGGGGGCCTAGACCAATAATCACAATTTTGACATTTTTCGCTTTAGTAGTCACAACATCCTGCTTCTGAATTCCTTCACTAATAAGCTATCTGCGAATTTATAAAGTAAACAATAAACATTGACCTGACAATATTTAGCCCATTCATTCTTTCTTTCTTCCTTCAGTGTTTCAGTTTTATTTTTTTTGGAAAAATATATATATTTCAGTCTGGGCACGGGCCATTTCTTGAAAAAATATTTTTTCATTCCGGGCCTCCTAATAGCCCGGGCCCCCCGCACCGCGGGGTCTGCGGGGGTGTACGGTACGCCACTGGCTACTCTGTACTTTAGTTTGAGTTTGTTTTGGTTTGGATTGATAATGGTGTAAAAACCGAAACTAGCATCTCACTATTTTCAATGAATTAGGCTGTGACAACTTCATGTCTTATTATTCATAACTTACATTTTATTTTTTCACCTTTTGTTATTAATAAAATAGAAATATGTAGAAGGAAAGAAAACATATTCAAGTTTGAATTGAGCAAACATAAAAATAGATAGATAGATAAATAGATAGATAGATACATAGCGAGAGAGTGAGAGATTCAGATTCAGATTCAATGAATCGTGAACGTCATGAGCATATAACCTAATCCTAGAGAGAGAGTGAGAGAGAGAGAGAGAGAGAGAGAGAGAGTGAGAGAGAGAGAAAGAGTGTGTGTGTGAGAGAGAGCGAGAGAGAGTGAAAGGTTTATTGATTAATTACTTTATTCATACAAATAATAATTCGACAGTTACAAGTATAAAATACTTTATATAGTCATCGCCTAGATTGATTGATTGAATGATTAATTGCCTTTATTAAGGGTGAAGCTAGGATTTTTGGTCCTCTCTTACACTCAACCCTTCAAATAAACATCACAAATATACAATTTCGACAACATGAATAATAAAAGTAAGACACAATAACTAATGTATCAAAAATATAAAGTAATGTGCAAATAAAAAGTACTATGCTTGTGCAAACATAGTTATTCAATTATTTACTTTAATTTAGAATCTATAATTGTTAAATATTTATTGTATTTGTGTGTTGTGTAAATAAATTGAATTGAATTATTGAATTCATTCATCACTACCCTTTGCTCTAAGTTATAATTTTCTATTTATTTAAAAAAGAATAGAAGTCACTTCCGTTTGTTACTTCAATACCATAGGCGAAATTTGACTTTTGATTTCGTAAAATACTCTAATATTTTTAACTGTAGTCGAAGAAGCATGCATAGATGAGGAGGGCTGGAGTGCTGGACTGGTAGATTAAAAGTGGGGGGTTTTAGTGCAGAAAATAGTGCTTAAGAAGAAGAATGACCTTGAGTGAAGACAGCCGGTGTTCCGGGCCGGAGAGGCGATCCCGAAGCAACCGTTGTGTCTGCACAGAAAACAGAAAAACACATGTGAAATCACAGAGGAAACGAAAAAAACAGAAAATTTGTCAAAAGTGGAAAGTAACATCAGAGGATGCACAAGTCTCGGACTCATGTGGGCATTGCTAGCAATAAAAAAAGTGAGCTGATTATTAAGCAAAGTACTCTCAAAATACAAAAGGACTCGCTGTGTTCAATCAAGATTTTTTGGAATGAATATTCTTCATTTATTTGTGTACTATCAGGCGGCCCGATTAGATTAGACCAAATCGAATTAAGTTTAATGCAAACAAAACTGTAACAATTGATCATCAAAAAAAAACAGATTTTAAAACAAATAAGTAACAGACTTCAATGAAATTATACTAAAAAATTGAATACTCACGTACTAAAACGTTTAAAATAAAGTATTTACTTTAAATTGAGAAAATTAAAAATTTCGAGTTAACATTTGGAAGATGCTCCAAGCAGAAAATGTAGTTCCATGCTTATAAGTTTTCCCAATAATTGTGGGAGATGTTGAATTGATTCTCCATAAAAGCGTGTGTTAGAAATTTGAAATAATTTAATTGCATCGTATTTCAAAAGCCGGGTAAGTCTGAAGCGCTCCATATGATACAATGGTCGGTCTGGTAAACGACACCGGTTGTTATCCGACTGCCAAAACTATCCAACTATCAAAATGGTGTGAAACTATCCTATTCGAAAGAAATTGCAAATATTGATAATTATTACTCCTTTTTGTTTAATATTAGGCTAAGTACTGTGTTGATCCTTGCGAAATTTGAATAGAACCTTCGCTGAATGATGCTCTTTCATTAGAAAAAATATATCGAAATTGGTTTAATAATGCTCAAATTGATGTATAATAATAAAATAAAACAGATTTCAAAACAAAAAGCAAAAAAATAACTGACTTAAAAGATACTCAAAAATCAAATACTCACACACTAAAAAGTTTTAAAAAGAGTATTTACTTTAAACTAAGAAACTTAAAAATGTAATACAAGTAATCTTTTGCAGTCGGCGCCAAATTTCCCAAACTTCTGATATATAACATAATTTCTTAAACTTCATAAAATATTTGGTGCCGACTGTAAGATTACTTGCATCAAATTGAAAAAAATTCTCAGTTTAAAGTAAATACTTTATTTTAAACTTTTCATTACGTCAGTATTCTATTTTAGTATTATTTCATTGAAATCGGTTTCTTTTTTTGGTTTAAAATCAGTTTTATTTTTAACTTTTTAGTTGAATTTCCAAACTATGAAAACTTGAGAAATTTCTCATAGCCTACAATGTAATATTCATCAAATTAGCAAATCAATATGATCAATATTTTAAATGAGATAGCTCAGTAAAAATTTGTGAAGAGAGCAGTTTTGAACTCTGATCTGTTGCATTTTTGCATCTATTGTTAATTTGTCAATATAAATAGATAAATATAACATATAAACTATCAATCTATATAATCTATCAAAAAATAAAGTTTATAAACTGAAATTTGTTAACTACAATTTAGTGGCACTGGAATTCCACAACTCTCTATTTAACATAGATATGGTAATATAGATATGTAATACTTTATAACATAGGAAAATTATAATAGCAAAAGGCTTTATAAAAGTAACATGGCCTTTAATTCTCCATTTTAATGCGGTCTTTTTCAGAATATACCACAACTGAAAAATCAGAATATTACTTATACTTATTATTTATAACTATTACTTATATTACTTATCAGAATATTACTTATACTTATTATTTATAACTATTACTTATATTACTTATCAGAATATTACTTATATAATTATTATTTTACTAATATACTACTTCAGAATATTACCACCACTGAAAAATTAATAACTTTGAAGAACATTGCTCAATTATTTTTTGAAATTAACGATCTCAAAAACATTGTTCACCCAAGCTTCATGAGTCTCAGGACTCCATAACATCAACTAAATTATTTTTCATTATGTTCATACGAACAGTAATATTATTTTCCTACAACTGCTCGTAAAGTAGTTCTTTACATACTGAAAACTAATTGTAAAATACCTCTTTACTGCTCCGCAAGCGGTAAAGTACTTTGCGCTCGCCAGCTGTTTTCTTTAAGCTTCTGTTTTGATTTTGATGCCTTCTCATTGGTGGATCACAGATTCCGTGAAATTGACATAACCTCAACAATGGCGCACGCTAACCAAGTCCGCGCACGGTCTGTGATGTTACAAACTACAAGCTTTTATTGTGTTGGAATCCAGAACTGCAGTTGTAGGATAAATATTGTATGTAATTCGCGCGTGAAGCTTCTTTATTGCTCTCGCAAAATTACTGCGCTCCGCTATGCGTCGCGCAGTAAATGTTTTGGCTCGAGCGATAAAGTCGCGCTTCACGCTCTTAATACATAAATAACTATTTCATCTTATTCTTCAATGAAAATAAGCTCACCTAATTGTTAAAAACAGGACAATACAGGTTTGTTTCACAGATCATAATTACATTCTCCTTTCTGGAAGTCGGTTAGATAAGTGGGCATTAGAGAGCTGACCTTGTAGCCCACGCCGAACTCACCTTCGACATTGAGAAAAGTTGCCAAATTGATTTTGGGCTCAGTGTTGACTTGGCACTCGTAGATGCCAGCATCCCTCGCCTGCACGTACTCTATCCTCAGATTCCAGTCATCACTCGCCTCGGGGTGGATCACACTGAACCGGCCGTCTCCCGTGTATGTGAAAATGTTGCTCGTAAGGATGTGAAGATCTCGTTTGCGCATCCATGACACCTGTAATCACATTAATAACAATATTGTAGGGAATATGAAATTGGAGAGAATAGAAAGAAAGAAGAAACAGTGGTTCTCGGTGTTATCTGCTATGTAAATGTTTACTTTTAAGCAATTAATTACTCTGCTTTTGACACTTTTATGGTGTTTACTTGGTAATTGGTAGAATGTTCTAGTTGTTTGATTAGAAATTAATGGAGTCTTATCAAATATTGTGGAAAGTTCCAGTTTCCTTGATTTATTTAGAAGTTGGTAGAGAAATCTAGAGATATCTCAATTATGATAAAGTATATAAATTGAGGAAGTCTCTTGTAAATGAGTTGAGTTGTCTTTGAAATTCGTTGTGATAAACAAGTTGTGACAGTTCTATATAGTCCTATATAGTGATAATTCTTTCTCTGTGCCTTTAGTGACAATTCTTTTTCCTGTTTAATTCATACCAGTGAGATACTGAATAGTTTTTATTGTATTACGTACTAGTGCTATGTAATGTGTTTTTTTTCGACGTTTCTTTTTTGTAAAAATATTATTGGACAGTTTATTGTACAGTTATTAATTAATATTAGATCGGCTTTTTAGCTTCTAGTGATTGATTTTTGTACAGTTTATTGAAAACTCATTATCAGTTGAACAATATCGTGTTATCTGTTTTCAATTGCTTATTTTTCTGTGAGACATTACTGAACAGTGAGTGTTGTGATTATTTGTGTAAATAAAGTGCGAGTAATAAATTTAAGTGTTGCCAGCGTTATTTTAGACATAGAACCCGTAACAATATTATCTAGCATTATATTATAAGAGTTATAATGATAAAATATTCAAAGATTTTATCTTTTTTTTGAAGATTACCTCTTGAAGACTCCGATTAAGGAGTATAAGACAAGACAGATCAAAAATAATAATATACATAGAATATTACCAATCTTATACACTAGTTACTATAATTAAGTTGAGGTGAGACTTCATTTTGAAAAAAAGTTCCATAAAAGGTATATCAACTAAATATTTTCCAATAATAACATTATTTTCATGACAGCAAAAATTCAGCTATAATAATTTTGTTATGTATACATATTATGAAATGTATCTAGTGTTTTGAAGAGTGAAATAGATGAATGAATAAAATAATTTATTTATCTAATTCAATTATGTTTTTGATATTTCTATATTTTCATGGTTCTTTGAAAACTAGCTTGTTGTAGAATTTCCTACCAATATAGCTAATTACAAATTAGTTAAGGTGAGACTTAATTTCGATAGAAAGCTTCATAAACTAAACATTCTTTTAATTGTTTATTGAAAATTATTGTATAATTTCAAGACTCTTTAAAAACATACACCTAGCGTTTGCCAAATTTGATGTTCACACACACACACACACACACACACACACATACGCACACATGCTCAGTTAAAACTCAAATACTCTCACAACTACTTAACTGGTAACAATGCTTCTATACCCAATACCCATTCAGGTTGTATTCTCCGAGACTTGACGCAGTGGAAGATATCGAAGGATTCCAGGGATGAGGGGATTTGAGAGGGATTTCGTGGTTAAGGATGCTGCCCCTCTCCACCCCCACCCTCCCGACAATGTAGATGATCGCCATCAAAATATGCAAATTTAATGGGTGTCAGGTGTACCCCAAAGCGGCCCCCTGTAGCACGTGTTGTCCCCATAAATCGTGACTTAGGGCCCCCCTGCTGGGTATCTTGGTCCAAGTGTTCTCGATCATTCAGCATTTCCCAGATGACTAGCTCTTCATGCTTCCCAACATGCTCTCAAAGCCATTAACAGGCCCATCATAATAATTAGTGTATGTCGCCAGTAGGCCAGCCATCAAGAATGAAATAATGTGGAACCTTTTACTTACTACCCAGTTTTCAAAGCAAATATTTTCAACCATATGCATGAAAATATGGAGCTAAACCTTCTCCTTGAGGGTAGTCTAAACTTCTTCCTATCGAAGGGCAGTTTTTGTCCTCATTTGAGCACATTCTCTTCTAATTTATTGAAAAAAAATCTAGATCAACGTTTCGAGAAAAGGCCGGTTGTGTTCAATCGAGAACAATCCAAACTGCACTCTGGCACCAGTTCCACACACTCAACACTGCAGGTTATGTTGTTTTTTTTTGAGGATGAAGCCCACACAAGTCTTAGACCTGTGCGTGGGTAATGAGCTGGGTGATGGTGATTGATGAGTTGGACCTACAGTTTTAGGTGGGTTCCAAACCACCGGGAAGTGATTTCACAGCAGAGAACAGTGTCTTCTTTGCTGGCCAATCTAATCGGTCACCGTTACAAACAGGACCTATGAGAACGCAGCTCATCTCTATCTGATTGAACCTGCTACGGCTCGTGACTATCACTTCCCTGAAAGAAGAATCAGTCCAATATTCTTTTAGAACACTATTTTGATTCTTCTTTTAGAACATGACCTGCAGTGTTGAGTGTGTGGAACTGGCGCTAGAGTGCAGTTTAGATCGTCCTCAATTGAACACAATCAGCCTTTTCTCGATAGGTTAATCTGGATTTTTTTAGAATTGGAAGAGAATGACCTCAATTGAGCACAAAATTACTATTAGGTCAGAAGAGATTTTAAGAGAGAATATTTCCTTGTTTAAATCATGCGTTTCAAAGATCAGGGTAAATCATGATCCATTAAGAACGAAACGTCAAACACCTTCCTATCCAGTTTCAAAGCAAATATTTTCATTCTTGGATCTCTTGTTCCATACCGATCTGCGTTGTTAATATTAACTTTTATTGTAAATTAAACGACTTGCAGTCAATTTTAATAGTGTATAAATAATATTTCTACTCACTTTTGGTCAAACGTTTTCGAGTCATGGAGACTCATCTTCAAAGGATTGAACAAGCAAAGTTTGCTGCAAATCGTTGAATTTAAAATGAAAAGTAAATATTTCCACTCATGTACACTAGTAGCTCTGCAATCAGTAGAACTCACGCCCAAGAATAACAGTGCTAGCACATAGAGCACACTCTATTACATATTCGATGTACTCAATGATAATCACCATCGCAAAATTGAGCAAAATCATCAGACTTTGATTCAATTTGCACAGTCAATTTCATGTGTGTTTTCCACAAAATTTCACTCTGTATCACATCAACAAGGCTGCATTTTCTATTTGTGAGACAGCTGAATGCTCAAATTCGATTTCAGATGTCTAATGAATGAGTTTATAAAACAATATTAATCAAATTTGTATATCATTCACTTGGGGCTGTATTTATGAACATGACTTACTTTAATCTAACGACTTATTTAAGAACGAATTGGAAAGGCTCTATTACATTGAACGTGGCCACAAACTAACCACCTCTCACAGAGGCTACATTTCAAATTCAAACCTCCCATGACTATAAGGGTAAAAGCTAGGTTTAATTTCTTATCATTCGCCACCTCTCACAGAGGCTACTTTTCAAATTTAAACCTCCCACGACTATCAGGGTAGAAGCTAGGTTTTTTATTTTATTATTCTCCACCTCTCACAGAGGCTACATTTCAAATTTAAACCTCCCACGACTATTAGGGTAGAAGCTAGGTTTTCTATTATATTATTCGCCACCTCTCACAGACGCTACATTTCAAATTTAAACCTCCCACAACTATTAGGGTAGAAGCTAGGTTTTCTATTATATTATTCGCCATTTCTCACAGAGGCTACATTTCAAATTTAAACCTCCCACAACCATTAGGGTAGAAGCTAGGTTTTTTATTTTATTATTCAACACCTCTCACAGAGGATACATTTCAAATTTAAACCTCCCACGACTATTAGGGTAGAAGCTAGGTTTTCTATTATATTATTCGCCACCTCTCACAGAGGCTACATTTCAAATTTAAACCTCCCACGACTATTAGGGTAGAAGCTAGGTTTTCTATTATATTATTCTCCACCTCTCACAGAGGCTACATTTCAAATTTAAACCTCGCACGACTATTAGGGTAGAAGCTAGGTTTTCTATTATATTATTCACCACCTCTCACAGAGGCTACATTTCAAATTTAAACCTCCCACGACTATTAGGGTAGAAGCTAGGTTTTCTATTATATTTTTCGCCACCTCTCACAGAGGCTACTTTTCAAATTTAAACCTCCCACGACTATTAGGGTAGAAGCTAGGTTTTCTATTATATTATTCGCCACCTCTCACAGAGGCTACATTTCAAATTCAAACCTCCCGTGACTATTAGGGTAGAAGCTAGGTTTTCTATTATATTATTCGCCACCTCTCACTGAGGCTACATTTCAAATTTAAACCTCCCACGACTATTAGGGTAGAAGCTAGGTTTTCTATTATATTATTCTCCACCTCTCACAGAGGCTACATTTCAAATTTAAACCTCCCACGACTGTTAGGGTAGAAGCTAGGTTTTCTATTATATTTTTCACCACCTCTCACAGAGGCTACATTTCAAATTTAAACCTCCCACGACTATTAGGGTAGAAGCTAGGTTTTCTATTATATTATTCTCCACCTCTCACAGAGGCTACATTTCAAATTTAAACCTCCCACGACTATTAGGGTAGAAGCTAGGTTTTCTATTATATTATTCGCCACCTCTCACAGAGGCTACATTTCAAATTCAAACCTCCCACGACTATTAGGGTAGAAGCTAGGTTTTCTATTATATTATTCGCCACCTCTCACAGAGGCTACATTTCAAATTTCAAATTTCTAGCTGCATTGGGTAGATGCATTTGACAGATGTCATCAAACCGGCAATTTTTTTTTTTACATTGCATCATACTCAGCCATATTCTCCTAAATCACTGCAAGGCTTCGACTACACGGTTCATGCTAAGTCTTTGCATTCCAGACAGCGAAAATAACGCTGTTAAATAAATAACTGCTATATGATTAAAAACTTTTGACTTCTTTCAGCTTTTGCTTCAAGGATACATTTGTCTTTTTTGTGTCCTGATTTGCGAATCTAAGCTACTCTCGAATGCTCTTGAACGCACACAAAAAATGTCAATAAAATCGGGTTCAAAGATATTCACACGCAAATAAGAATTATATATTAATATCAAGAATCCGAATGAAAATCAAGTCTATATATAGTGTATGCGGCCCTGTCCAAATCAGCGTTCTGGGAGACTGAAGCTTTCAAAAGTTCAGGAATCTCTTCTGATTGATAAAATACCCCCTCCCTCAACACAAAACTTACGTGGTTGGTACAGATATCGAAATTTTCAGTCAATGTATCGATGGAGGCAAACGTGATTTTGTCTTGACGAATGAAGAATTATTGCTTTGTTTGTTGATTCATGAAAGGATACAATATTTTTATTCAGAGACATTCTGTTTTCATGTGAAATTCAGTGACAGTTCTCTAGAAAATGCCAGGAATTGGTTTCCCTCAATGATGAACGTATTTCGGTTGTGCTGCTTGGTTATTGACAGCCAGAAATTGGGAAGAGATCAAGGAAAATTGGTGGAAGCAGAGAGAATGATGAGCAGTGTTGAGGGGGAAGAATGGAGGAAAAAAGTAGGATGGGGAAAGAGGAAGAAGTAGAGAAGATGGATGAGAGATGGAGAAAGATGCAGTGCAATCAGGGAAGAGAAGGAAAATTGGAGAAGGGAATTCAAGTTTAAGGAGAAAAAGAAGAGGATGAATGAGAAGACAGGGTTGAATACGGAAAAAAAGAGAGGAAGATTGAGAAGATAGAAGAAGTGAGGAAAGAAAAAGTGGGAGCAAAAGGGAAAAAAGGAGAGGAAGCAGAGCAAGGAGAGGAAGGAGAGGAAGGAGACGAAGGAGAGGAAAGAGAGGAAGGAGAGGAAGGAGAGGAAGGAGAGAAAGGAGAGAAAGGAGAGGAAGGAGAGGAAGGAGAGGAAGGAGAGGAAGGAGAGGAAGGAGAGAAAGGAGAGAAAGGAGAGAAAGGAGAGGAAGGAGAGGAAGGAGAGGAAGGAGAGGAAGGAGAGAAAGGAGAGGAAGGAGAGGAAGGAGAGGAAGGAGAGAAAGGAGAGGAAGGAGAGAGTAGAGGTATAAGGGGAATTCTGATGCGGCCAATCAGAAGACAGGGGGGCGTGGCCACCCCCCTTCCCCCTCCCCCAGGTCAGACATTTTGTAAACACCCACCCTTCCCCCTGTCCCAGGCAGCCATTTTGTTTTTAAGGTCACATACCCCCCTTCCCTATGTGTCCCCACTTTATTCCCAATAGATTAAAGGGGGACCCCCGCAAGCACCAATGAGAGAGGACCTATCCCCCCTGACCCCACCTCTCACAGAAGGTTCCCAATAAATATAGAACATACAGCTTTATATCTATATATACATGCTTGCAATTGTATATCTATATATACCTGCTTGCAATTACTATATCTATATTTGCTCTTATCCGTAACCCCCCGCCCCCGCCCCCCCCCGCTTTAGCTATTAATTGCATCTGCACACTTGCCACCTCCTGCTGTGATTCTCAAAGCCCTCTCTCTCTCTCTTTCGCACGTGCAGTGTTAATATACCCCCCCTGCCCCCCAGCCCCGGACAGTGCTTCAGATATTAATAACACTTCCGCCCCCTGCTGTGAAAAACTATTTCATAATGTTTAAAAGCAGAGCACGTGCACAAGTTTTATGTAGATTTTTTTATATGACTCATTAAGCTGTGGAATAATAATCCTCTCACTCTTTCTTTCTATTTCTACAATACCCCATGCTGTTTGCTCAAATAATCCGACCCCCACTTTCTCTCTCAGGTCATTAACCTTTGCATGAATAATCCTGTCTGTGTGAGAGAGAGAGGCTTTCTCTCTCACTCTCTCTCAGCTCATTTGAAGGTCACAAACATGTTTTAACCTGTCTGTGTGAGAGAGAGAGGCTTTCTCTCTCACTCTCTCTCAGCTCATTCATTAGCCTCGGTTGAAAATTTAAATATGCTTTGCAATAATATTAAACTCATCTATAGCTATGCCAATAAGTAAACTGAATGACCAAAACATGGTATTATTGAATCACGTGCACTACCTTTTGAATCTCGTGCACATGCACTCTTGATGTGAGGTGTGCAAGTGAAACTGGAATCTTCCAATAGACTCATAACCACCTGCTATTAGTAACATGGTTTCTAGGCAAGCCCAACACATAATCGCGTTTTGCATCATTAAATGTTGTTAGACACAAATAGGTGTAGAATGCTGGTGTACTTTTCAGGTCATTAACCTTTGCATGAATGCACATGCCACGTTCTGTTGGTTTCCCCCTCATGATTGAAATTTTTTACATTTTTTATCCGCTAAATCATATAGAGCATCCCAAAGTTCGTTTGTATCTGAAATAATTTGTATTGGGGAATCGTTAGAACACCCATAGTGCAAATGTCCCTCCTCACTTATAACTATATCTAGGAGATCATATATTTCAGATAAAATAGGATAGCAGAAATTCTCAGTTTTTGTTGCAGACAAAGTTCCATCATCTGCCTCGGTTGAAAATTTAATATTCTTTGCAATAATATCAAACTCACTTACTGAAATAGCCATCAGTAAACGGGATAGTTTTTTAAATTTTGTATAGCTGTAGCATCGCATCCTTCCTCTATGATAGTTAAACACATACTGAATGACCGGCGGTTTGTTAGTTAGAAAAAGCCTCCAAAGGAACGTCAACCTCACCGCCTTATTGGAGGTCACTCTTTTTTTATTTGGGTAAAAAGAGGTTCACACAGGGCTAGGTCACATAAACCTGTGCTATGGAGAAAAACCCATTGTAAAAATTTACATTTCTTTCAACTCTACTTGTCCGTTCTCATGTTCGCATATTAATACAAAATTTCTCTTGTTAAAATCTGTCAAGTTCTCATTATTTAATACGCTTTTAAATTTATCACATAGTAATAAATCGAAATAAGAGTCTCCCTCACTGTCGGGATCGTCGAGATTTAGTAACACTCTGCCTGTACCATAGACTATGGCGTTTTCAACGGTCAGATACGAACCGAGAGGTACTGATTCTAGAGGCAACACCTCACGTGCCAAAGCGTTGAATGCGTCCACGCAGAACCGTCCCATCTTTCCTAATGATTCAAGCTTCTCAATTTCACTCCTTTTATGCATTCTCCCCAACACTGTTTGCGCAAGCGCAGTTTGTAGCTTCTTCCTCAATTTGTAATAATTTTTTAACGCAAAGCCTATGCGGTCTGTACCAGGATAAATAATGGTTAATATCACTCAAATTTACAGTGTTTAAAAAAATTTGTTTCAACTGCCTCGCAAGTCCAATGTTTTCACGAGTAGAATTTCTAATGGCATCCTCACACAAATCAAACCACTGCAGATATTCTCGTAATTTGTTCTCTAATTCTTTATCCGCACACATCCACTTCTGAGGATCCATTATCTACAACTAATTATTTATACAGCGGGATTAATACCGAAAAATTGATAGGTTTCCTACCAACTCCCACGCTACAAATTCTCACTTTGTGTGATTCCAACTCATAACCACAGTAAACGCATACGACCTTTTTTCCATCATAGTAAAATCCTTGTCTCGCATAATTTCTTTTGCTTGTTCTACTATAAAAAGCACAATTCCTCATACTTTTCATTCGATTATTTTCACAAGTATAATCCCCCTCCTCTCCTATCTTTGGAAGCGTGTTAGATGTTAATAGTTGCAAATAATGTTGTGCACTTATTAGAGCGCATCTCCCACCTTCTACATTTTTGTGTATGTTACAAACCTCAAAACACCACGTATCTTTAAACTTTGTGAAATTCGGTTTCGCAAAATATTCCGGTATGCAACGTACATCATTATGATACTTTTTCAAAAATACCGCTTTTTCTGTTCCCTTTGTAAAAATGCAATCATACGCGCCGAGATATCCTCTCATCAATGAATCTGTAAACTCCGTCTCCCCCTCATCCCATAATATTTTATGATAATGTTGTTCTAACCAGGTAGCCTCGCGAAACATTTTCCAGCTCAAAGTAGATTTCGGAAAAGGAGGTTTAAAGTGTAGTACCACATAATTACCAGCCCGATCAACCAGCGCGAATTCTTTTAAAATTATTTGATTATTATCTCCCTTAAACCAGTGTAGATCCGCAACGGCAAAATTCTTCTTCTTCTTTTCTTCCATGTCACACTGTATTCCCACTGTACGTGTTTTTCCCTCTTCACTAGCCTCAAAATCTCCAATCGCCTCTTGAAACAGCGAAGAAGTGGACATGTTGCTCTCTCACACACGCCCACACGAATGATAAATTATTTTTTACATTTCACCTTTTAAACATCCCCCTACCGGCAATTTATTGTACTTCTCTAACTAATGAGGTTAAAGGCGTGTATTCCATTATTGAATCGCTTATAAGAATACAATATGCCGAAGTCGAGTTTGGTAGTTCTTTACTAAATTCCATATCTAATCTTATATCTGTGGATGTTTTCAAATGGTCAGATTGGTGTGAACAGTCAATCACAATTATTGGTGATTTTTCGCAAAACGCTTTAAAATCAATAGCGTTCCCATGTTCTGCATTTATAGTGCGATTATAGTAACTCGGCGCGAAATCTAAAAACATACGGTACATTATCTGCTTATTCCCCAACAAATTATCATAGGGATAATATTGACTGTTTAGAAATAATTTAACGTTATACAACTCGCACGAATCAAAATCAGACATTGATTTATTAATAGCATTTTTCCGAGCCGTTTGAAAGGCTAAAATTACATAGCGTGGAACATCTAAATGCGATGATGTTTTTATCGCCCACGAATGAATTCTCGATGTCGCCATGTTTGGAAATTCGTGAATCTCCCATCTTCTAAACGCAAGTTTTAAAGGACGATCAGAATCGAGTAATTTCAAAAATTTCAACCTTACGTGATCTTCCAAATGGATGTACGGAATTTTCCACTGTAGTTTATCAATTGTTAAAGAAACATTTGTTCCTGTAGCCGATTCAACGCAGTTTAGATCCGACGCACTTCTCAATAATACAAGCTCTTGTTTCAAGTTTAAAATTATTCGTTGAAAATCTTCGAAAAATGGTAACAAAAGTTTCAGCGGTACGCAAAAAATGAATTTATTATCCGTCAACTTATATCCATCTCTATCAAATCCTGCCAATTGGTATGTATTTGTATCGAAAACATTTTTCAAAAGCAATCCTTTAATTGTAGACGTAATTCCGACAAGTCTCGATTTCGCTACTTGCTGTCCCGCCAATTCATAACGTATCTCATCAAACAGATGGCCTACCACGTTGCTGACAAGTTTATATTCGGCATGCACTGGCGGATCCTCGGGTTTCGCACCAGGCTTTGTACATTTAACACTCCCCTCAATAAATAGAAAGGATTTACAAGGCAGTGTGTATATATCCTGCTGATTTACAGGAAGCCTTACTTCATCCGAATTACCTAGTTTCTGTCCAGAATATGTTGTGTGCGTGTGAAATTCGTACTTAGTAATATCAGAGTAAAATTGAATTTGACTATCGACATCTAGAATTTCACTTATTGCGGCTCCCGACATTTTTCCAATTAACTATAAATCCCAATTTTTCTAGTATTCTCGCGTTTTTAGCTGTTAATCTGTTTTTTGGCGTTAACATAGGTGTTAACGCTACTGAGCTTAAACTCCTACTGACGCTTTCTCTGTTCTCATCTCGACGCTTAGGTACGGCATTGAATACAATAAAACCCATCTTCTAACTTTTCTCACGAATATGTAACCTCACAGTTATACTATCCCCTCGAAAATCGATAAGTGATCCGTCTTGATCGGTTACCGTCACATTAATAAACTGAATTCTGCGAGTATTGAGAGGTACATATATAATTTCTGCGGGCGTTTCATTAATCAAATAACCGGGCGGTACCCTCTGCAGAAATTCGTAAATAATATGCTTTTCATCTCCGTTAGCGAAGCTTCCACATGCTAAATTACATGACACCACGATTGTATTAATATGACTGATCGAGACTAAATGATTTGAATAATGCCATGTATTTGCTTCGAGTAGAAGTTTATCAAACCCAAGTGTCTTACCAATTGAATTGTCAAAAGTTAAATCTACTGGTTTATCGGAATAAATTCCAACTTTCATAGTGTTATTATTCGGTTGTATAACAAGACTCTCATCGCTCAAGTTCAATTTCAACTTTATAGCGCTTATTATATTATCAATTTCGTACGATCCTGTATCAAGATTCACCAGTTTATCTCCATATTTAAAACTGGAATTTTTCCCCCTTATTATATTCGGTATACTATTAAACGTCCACAAGTTAACCAATCCAATTTCCCATTCGCGATTTTTATCCAATTCCAGAGCGTGGTTTAAATTCTCATATAGATTACTTGTTTTTGAGGTTAGTGTAATAACAGCCATCCCTCACTCAGCTAATGCTTTCAACACAAGCGTAAAATTACAACTGGTTAGCAAGAAACAAAATCACTAGGTGCCCACAAATGTCTGTGTTTACCTGCTGCAATTGGTTGGTATTATAGAATATTTTTACATTATTTTCTTTTTCCCAATATTTTGCCAATTCGCGTGGCGGTTGCAAGTCACCGATCGGATCAAAATAATACACATTTTTCCCTCGTTTAATATATGCAGTCCAATGTGTTCCCATTCCAATCTGTTTGTCTAAATTAACAATTGCGAGCTCATTATTTCGAATTTTACTCGGAAGTGTATCAATCATATATATGCCCCTTAGTGGTATATCTAATATTTTACACCATTTTATCAGGTCATAGTTTGACAGCGGGCCGTTCATCTTTGCGTTTTTCTCTGTCTTTTCCTCTGCTTTTTTCCACCTTGCTTCTTTTTAACCTTAGGAAATAGTGTTACACCGTATTGGGTGGGAGGTACTAGTATTCTTCCGCCTGTTGGATATGGTTTCAGATAAAAACCACGACCGGCAATATGATTTTTTAACCTATTGATTGCCTTTTGTCTAATACTATCACTATGCGTTTTTCTAACTCCCCTCGTTTTTCGTTTTCTCAAACCGCCACCAAATGCGGATTTCGCTTTCATAATGATTGTAACAAGATATGCCCTCTCAGATAACCCCGTTTTTGGGTCCTTGAAAATTTCCCAAGCTCCATCTGCCAAGTGCCTGTCAGCCTCCGCCCGCGTCTTGTTATCAGACGCTCGGGAGTAAACTATGTCGTGCGTCTTACATAAATCATCAAGACGGTTTATAGGTTTGTCTCCACGTGCTAACCTTGACCTTAACCTTGTACCAGGTCCGCAATACGAATAATTAGGTAGATGAGCCTCGAAATTGAGGTTATCCACCCCCTTATTTATCACTGTACCCAATACATCGCCAATTTTTGATAAAATACCTCTACCACGCTTACGAACAGAGCAGCGCCTTTTCTTAACAGTGTTCATCCTTTAAAGGTTAAACATAAACTGAACTGTAATTACTACTACTACTACTACATAATTGATTAGTTTTCTTCAAAAGAAAATTCGATTTTTCATTAAAAGTCTTGGCACAATTTGCAAGAACGCTATAGTATTTGTAGAAATTACAAACTGTTTCTCGCTCATCAACCATAAATTTATACCAATGTATCAACCCAATTTCAAAGGAAATTGGTGTTTTATAATACGAATTAACGCAAGATTTAATATTGAATAAAGTATGGTTTCTCAGTGAAGTTGACGATCCAAAGGAATTGAAAAGAAATTGCGTATCATTTCGTTTCTCATGCAGATTGCACGATTTATCTTTATTTAAAAGTAGTACGGTGTTTAGACAGCATAATAGAAATATAAATAGTACTATCGTTTTCCACACGTGCCGCATCGCCAAAGCACATTCCATGTTGACAGATGTAAACATACTGATAAAAATAGAACACCGTGTTGAGGGGGAGAAGCGAGCGCGTGCCAGCGAGAGCTTCCTGCGAGCTTCCTTCTTTTAGGTGCTCACCTACTCCAAAGAGGAATGCTCATCGCATCCCGCAATCCTTTTTTAGATTGCCGCGCACACCGCTAAAAGATCATTCGCGTTTTGAACGTCATAGTTATCGGATCAAAAAAGTGCGATCATCTTTATCAGTTTGAAAGCGTCACAACAGTTTGAACTTTAGCTATCTGCGCACAGCGATAAAAGACCATTTGCGTTTTGAACGGCGCAACAAGAAGAGTGATCATTTTGAAAGCATCACAACAGTTTGAAACAAAGGTGAGCAATAATAATTCAAATCTTTATTTACATTAATCAATTATAACAAACTCGAAATAAAGCCACAAAATAATCAAACTCGAAATAAAGTCAAACTCATAAAAATTATCTTCAACCCAATCACGCATTTTTACAAGTTTTTGGCTAAATACTGTTAGTGCAAAAAATCTTGCATATTAAATTGGAGCAATTGTAATAGTAATAGTAATTGTTCAATAATATTTACAATAAACCTTCTCACACCTTAATGCAGACGACACCTCCATAATCTGATAATAAGTGTGCATAATCCAAATTTTTAAACATCAATCTGATCCATTTTCCCTATTTTGTATGTTTCAGTTCCAACTAGAGGTGTTTCAAGTCTACAACAGAGCGCAAGTGATTCCTTGGCTTCCTTCTCGTGCAGGTTTGTTTACTTTTTCAATTAATTCACCTCCTTCTCCTTCTCCTCCTCCTCCTCCTTCTCCTCCTCCTTCTCCTCCTTCTTCTCCTTCTCCTCCTTCTCCACCTTCTCCTTCTCCTTCTCCTTCTCCTTCTCCTTCTCCTCCTTCTCCTCCTTCTTCTCCTTCTCCTCCTTCTCCTTCTCCTTCTCCTCCTTCTCCTTCTCCTTTAAGACTGTTCTTATTATATATACAAAATGATGCATGACACAGTTTTTTCGAATCTGCAATAATTACTTTACAATATACACATTGCAAATAACCCGTTTTATGTAGAAAAAATCCATTACTCGCGAAATATTCAGCATTTCTTTTAAAAACCAATATCCTCTTATTAAATGAGTTTGACCAGTGAGGCATCGATCTTTGATAAAATGTCTTTATTCGCTGGTCGTAATCCCGAAGATTATTAAAATTTTCATTCTCGATAGAAATATTATGCATTCTCCTCCACCCACAATTCGGACTATGTTTTTCATGTTCTTTTTCGGGATCATCTGTTATTAACCATTTTTCCAAACCAACTAAACAAAACACGCACTGCACTGAGTCTGGTGGCGTCTTGAATACAAATCCCAGTTTAGCTAAATGTTTAGGTGATAAAAGGGGAGATTCGAATTTTTTCCATCTCTCATCAAAACTTAATAACCTCAATCTTTCGTACATTAAAACGTGTGATTGATCCATAGTGTGCCGATCAACTTCTAATCCACTACTAACTTGTTTGTTTTAGATCAGTTGTACCAGCGGAGTGTAAGAGAGCACACATCTGAGTGAGAGGATACATCTGAGAGAGAGCGCACATCTGAGAGAGAAAGCACACATCTGAAAGAGAGAGAGTTCATCATTTGCCATCACCCTTTTACAATGTAAGTAGCGATTATTGACTGCGCATTATTTCGAATTATTTTTCTCGGTAGAAACTATTATTCTGCAGAAAACACATCGCATGCGAGCATCTCCATTCAACTAATTCTGCTGCCGATTGTTGTACATTGGAGGAGTAAACTCGCGTTCAGTATTCCTACTCAGTTTTACCAGCACACTTGAGTGTTTGAAATAATTTACAATTTTTCCCACACCGAAATTTTCTGGATGAATTACACAAAAATTTATCAATTTTGTTGTTACACATATTAAATGTGTGATAGACGCCATTACACGATTCGTGATGGTTATCTGCAATATGTAATTGCATTATTCGATAAAAACAAGTATCTGAATTACATTCTCCAATAAATTGGTGTAATGGTTCATTGAGTGCAGGATTTATACACATGCAATAGTGTCCATATTCTCTTCCATAGCACTCATAGCGGTGGAAGCGTAATTTATGTATTAATTGTTTTTCGAACGAGGATTTATTTTTAATAAACTTTTCTTCTTCCTCGTCTACCGCCACGTTTATATCCATAGATATAATCTGTTTCACACTCATAATCTTTTTTAACCTTTCAGTTGGAGAACACAGTGGAATCGCATCCTTTGAAAGTCAATCTTTCGTAATTTAGAACAGTCCGTGGTGATCAACTTCTAATCCGCTACTAACTTTTTGTTTTAGAGAGCAGAACGATTTCACAATGGCCCATACGACGGAGAAGATTCAGGGTTTGAACGGCAGCGCAGCTAGATACAGATTCACGTATCTGGAGGAGGAACGTGACATCAAATCTACGCTGGAATCAAGCAGGGAGGAGGCGCTGCAGCTTATCGTCGACGAGTCGCACCGGTTCAACGGGAATGTGAAGTGCTTTATTGTTTTAAATGTTCTCATGCATAAAATAGTGTTGTTGCCTGAAGAGAACGAACAAGTATCAGCTATCGTGAACTTCCATAGCTATTCTGCACAAATTGAGCAGTGTGCTTCAAATTCTATCGATTTAAACAATTTTTTTACAAATGCTATTGTAAAAATTTTATCTTCTTTTGACAAGTTTGTGAGGTTTGGGAGTGGGTGGGTTATAAAAAAGATCCAATCGTTGGATCTCAACATAATTAGGCATACAGCGATTCGTGGTTCCTCATCCACATATGTAGAAACCCCCGATTTTATTAAGAAGAAGAAATGCGTAATTAACGTGAAAAACCCCAAAGATAAAAAATGCCTTTTGTGGTCAATTTTATCTTTTTTTCATCATTGTCGAGGTACACATATGAGTGTTGAATATTTGAGCAAGTTTGCTCACACAGTCAACACAAACGGGGTCAACTTTCCTTCCAGTTTGCAGGACATTAAGAAATTTGAAGCTTTAAATCCTGATATATCCATAAATGTAATTGCATATGATAAAAACGTATTTTTCCCGTACAAGTGTAGCGCTTACAGAAACCGTACTCATCAAATTAATCTTTTGTTGCTAACAAGCGAAACTTATCCGCGAAAATCTCATTTTTGCCTCATCAACACTGCAAATGGGAAAAACGGGTTGTCTCGGCTCTTGAGCCATCTTACAAAATCGCATGGACAGGTACATGTTTGTGAATTCTGTTTCCATCGTTTCACAACTGACAAAAAGGTGAATAGAGATGGAAAACTAAATTTGGAGAAGCACAAAGAGCACTGTTCAAAATTCAGCCCGCAGAGAACAGTGCTTCCCAAAGAAGGGGAAACTCTCAAATTCGCAAATTATACTGCAACATTGAAAACAAAATACACAATTTATGCCGATTTTGAATCGTTTATTGTACCAATAAAGAGTGGGGAAGTAGGAGAAGAAGAAGAAGAAGAAGAAGAACCGCCCATCACAAGTAGCTTTACAAAAAAGACAACCCGTCACATTCCCTGTGGATATTGTTTTGTAGTGGTGAACATAGAGGGGGAAATTTGCCACGGGCCGATCATCTATCGGTCGCGAGATATGGAGGAGAAGATCATTGAGAAATTTCTAGATGAAATTACAAGTGTGGGAGAACTGCTCTATCGGGATATGAAGAGTGAAATCCCAATGTTTGAATTGAGTGAAGAGCAGAAGATAGAATTCGATAGTGCAGAAAAATGTGGTCTATGTGGAAAAGTATTCGCGAAAAATGACATCAAGTGTAGGCATCACTCGCACGAAACAGGTGAATTTATTTGCGCAGCTCATCAAGCCTGTAATTTAAATGGGAAATCACCTGATTTCATACCCTGTTTTATGCACAACTTTGGGGGGTATGATTGCCATCATATTGTGCAGGCATTAGGCAAGTGTAAAAAACCAATACGCTGCATTGCTCCTTCAGCAGAGAAGTTTTTCTCAATCACGGTGGGAAAAATCAAGTTTTTGGATAGCCTAAAATTCATGAACGCTTCGTTGGACAGTTTGGTGAAAAATTTGTCAGAAGGACAACAGACAGAGTCAAAATTCAAATCTATGTTTGCAGTGTTTAAAAGCGTTGAACAACGACAACTGCTTATTAAAAAAGGAGTATACCCCTACACATATATTGACTCTCCACAGAAATTTGAAGAAACCTCCCTTCCCCCAATCGAAAGTTTTTACAATGATTTGTCGGATTCGCCTTTAGAAGAAAGGGAGTACGCACATGCACAGAATGTTTGGCAAACATTCAAGATAAAGAATTTGGGAGATTATCATAATTTGTATCTGCTTTGTGATACACTCCTTTTGTGTGACGTTTTTGAGGATATGAGGTCATCAATGTTTGAGAAATACGGTTTGGATGTGACTCATTTTTTAAGTCTTGCGCATTATTCGTGGAATTGCATGCTGCATTTCACAAAAGTTGAACTCGGCTTGATAACAGATATAGATATCTACTTGATGGTCGAGCAAAATGTGAGAGGCGGTTTAGCTGTAATACCCCATCGGTATGCTGAGGCTAACAACCCTTATATGGGAGCAGATTTTGATGCAAGCAAACCGACAAGCTATATACTCTATCTCGATGCGAATAATTTATATGGGTACGCAATGTGCGAACCTCTGCCTGATGGAAATTTTCAATTTCTATCTGAGGATGAAATCAGTCAAGTTGACTTTTTCAACTTGGCTGATGATTCAGAGTATGGGTACATTCTCGAGTGTGATCTCCAATATCCCAAAACGTTACACAACAGACACAATCATTTTCCGCTAGCGCCGACAAAAGAAGAAGCACCTCACCATCTATTGTCTGACTACCAGAAACATGAGGGACAGAAATCGTCGACAAAACTATTGGCTACACTGTACGATAGGGAAAAATACGTTTTACATTATAGGAACTTGAAACTGTATGTACAACTAGGAATGTGTCTTAAACGCATTCATCGTGTCGTAAGGTTCACGCAATCTCGCTGGCTTAAGCCCTACATCGATTTTAACACAGAGTGTAGGAGAAATGCTAGAAATACATTTGAAATTCAAAATTTTAAGGCGATGAGTAACCTTATTTTTGGAAAATCTTTACAATCCGACCGCACCCACTGTCAGGTAGAGCTTGTCACCGATGAAAGGAGATTGGATAAATTAATATCGAAACCTCTGTGCAAGCGATGGCATATTTACAATGAAAATGTAATCGGAGTGTTTCTAAGAAAACCTGAAATCTCGCTGAAAAAACCAATTTTTGCCGGCTTCACTATTTTAGATTTGAGCAAACACCTCATGTTTGACTTTCATTACAACAAGATTTTGAAAATGTACCCTGTTGAATGTGTGAAGCTGCTTATGAGTGATACAGATTCTGTTTTGTACAGTATAAGAACAGAGGACGTCTTTTCCGACATTAAGAATAACCTAGATTGGTTTGACACAAGTGATTATCCTCCGTCACACATGTGTTACTCTTTAAAAAATAAGAAGGTTGTTGGGAAATTTAAGGACGAAGCAAATTCAAAGATCATAACACAGTTTGTCGGTTTGCGTCCCAAGCTGTATTCCTTCAAATATATGGACGATGCAGCTGTTATTACAAAGAACACAGCGAAAGGAGTGAAAAGGAATGTTAAGGATAGGTGCTTATCATTTGATTTATACAAGAAGTGTTTATTTGAAAGAAGCACGCATTACGAGAGGTTCAACATGATAAGAAGTTATTCGCACAAGATTTATCAAATAGAATGTGCAAAAACGGCTCTCTCATGCTATGATGATAAAAGATACATCATGCCCAATTCGGTTGACACCTTGGCATGGGGTCATTACAGAATAGGTGAGGAGGGGGAGGAGGAGGAGGAGGAGAAGGAGGAGAAGGAGGTGGTGAGAGGGGCGAAGAAGTGAGTAGAACCTTCCTCTCCGAGTGCGCAGCAGCGAGTGAGTAGTGGAGAAGGAAGGATGCGTGTTGTTTCACAAAAAGAGGGTGGCTAAAAATAGATTACCCACACGACGCGTGCCTAGCCAGTTGAGATACAATCGCGCGTGTGCGATGTTGACAAAAATGAATGATCTTAGACATAGATTAGCACAAGAATTGCATTCTGTGCCAAGAGTACATTTTAATAGGAGAAAATATGAGATTAAAAGTGAGGTGGATCTGCTTCAGGCAGATTTAATTGATATGAGCTCGCTGGCGAGAGATAATTCAAATTTTACTTTTATTTTAGCTGTAATTAACTGTTTTTCTAAATATGCTTATTGCGCGGCAATAAAATCCAAAAGTGCCGGCTCTGTGTATGCTGCACTTGAACCTATTATTCGTAAAAATAAAAATGTTAAACTTTTTCAGACAGACCAAGGTACCGAATTTTTTAATACAAAAGTAAAAGCATTATTGGATAGGTATAATATTAAACATTACCATGTTTTTAGTGAGAAAAAAGCTGCAATAGTCGAACGTTTTATTAGAACTATTAAATCAAAAATCTATAAATATTTAACGCAGCATGGAACAAAACGATGGGTAGGAGCATTACCAACATTGGTTAAAGAGTATAATAATGCTTTCCACAGAACAATTCAAATGCGCCCATCTGATGTTCGCAAAAAACATCGAAATCATATAATAGCATCGCTTAATAAGGCGGCCAATGAGAACTTACGTTTAAAATCTAAACGAATAAAACCGAAATTTAAATTGGGCGATGTTGTACGCATTAGTAAGTACAGACAGGTTTTCGACAAATCATATAATATTAATTGGAGTGGGGAATTATTTATAATTCATTCAGCCTATCCGACTAAGCCACCTACTTACATCTTGCGTGATTTGAAAGGGGAAATAATTTCTGGCCGTTTCTACGAAGAAGAAATGAAAAAAACAAAGCTGGATGAGGAGGAGCAGAAAGTTTATTTAGTAGAGAAAATTATAAGGAAAAATAAAGATAAAATATTGGTTAAATGGTTAGGTTTCAGCGAACCTACATGGATCGAGAGAAAGAATTTACTAGGTTAAGAACTGTATTGTAAATACTATGTATTATATTGTAAATACTATGTATTATATTGTAAATAAGCGAAATGTTGTATATTGGAAAAGAACTGAAAAATATTATCAATAAATTGATATAATATGTTGAAGCATGTGTTTTATTCAGTTATCCATTGGCTATCATAGTGATACAATGGTAAAGGATACGACCATACCCATCATCAATTTTGATGAGGTTATTACAGGTAAACCGAACATTGGCAAGAGTAAAAATGGTAGTTTATTACCGCATAATGCACGCATTATCCTGATTGGAAGATCCAACAGTGGTAAGACAAATACGTTATTGAATTTGATTTTCAATAAAAACGGATTGAAATTTAAACATTTATATGTATACAGTAAGTCATTATATCAAGATAAATATGAATTTTTGAAAAAGGTGTTTTCAAAGATAAAATGTGTTACTTTTCATTTATCAGACAATACTGATATGATAAAGCATCCCAACAAAGTTGAGAGAAACTCTCTTGTCATTTTTGATGATTTACAATTAAGCAATGTACCTCAAATTCGTAATTACTTTACAATGGGTAGACATCGCGAAATTGACACAGCCTACTTGGTACAAAGTTACGGTGCGATAATGAAACATCACATCCGAGATAATTGCAACGTATTGATTATTTTTAAACTTGATCAATTAAATTTGAAATTAATTTATAGGGATTTTGTAGGGGAAGATATGAGTTTCAGTGAGTTTAGAAAACTATGTTGGGAGGTGTGGTCAAAAGGTGCTCACAAATTTGTTTCTATTTTTACTGAATGTAAGGCTGAAAATGGAAGATACAGAGAGCAATTGGATAAATTCATAAAGATTCCTTTGCAATGAGGTAACTTCGGTGTTTGCACGATTTTTTGTCATTCAACGTCGCGGCATTAATGGAGAAAGTTAATATGCGTAAGAAACGCGATCGTGCTGCTCCTACCGCAGCATCATCTGTTGGGGAGAGAAGCAGTTTAATAGATAGAATAAAAAAATTGAGAAAAACTATTATTGAAAAACACAGAAATTTATTGGGTTTTCAAACACAGAGTGAAGAATTTAATCGTAAAAGGTTGGAACCAATAATTACTCCATTAATTGAACTCAAAAAGAGCACAATCTCTGCCAATGAAACAGTAAAGCGCGAAAAAGAACACAAGGTTGAACCGTTGGTAACGGAGAAGGAGAAGGAGGAGGAGGAGGAGGTGGAGGAGAAGGAGGAGGATGGGGAGGAGGATGTAAATATTTCTGCTAATGATAAATCTGCTTTCTTTGATTCGACTTTGAATATTACTAACCGTCGCACTCGAATAGAAGAAATTTTAGACAACTATTTAGGTGTGTTTCATAACGAGAAATTAGATAATTCTATTCCTTATGGTATACGTTTTGATCATAAACAAAATTTATATTTTATCGGCGATGAGCCCGTAAGTTTTGATGATGTTTTTATAACTGTCGGCGAACAAAGGTTTAGAATGACTCATGGTTTGTTGGAGCTATTGTTTAACAGTAGACCAAATTCAAATCTCTACAATAACAAAGATTTGGCGAAATATAAAAAAATATTATCACTGACATCTGTACATATTAATAACCAGGGTTACGTAATTCGCAATTCTGGTAAAAAATCTCAAATTATACAGAAACTTTTTCCACCCAAAAAACGTTCAAAGTATGGGAAGGGATTATTGAATTTTGTTAGAAATAAATCACGTGATAGAAACTACATATTCTGGGATGATGTTAACGAACTAGTCGAACGGTTATTTATTTTAATGGGTTCAAAAAATGCAGGAAATTCAGCTCACGATATTGAAATCGATTCGATATTACAAGAACTGCGAGAAGCTAACTTTATACAGTAAAAAAGCGAGGACAGGCCGTGTTGGCAGGAAGCTGTTCGGTAGAGCGAAAGAGGAGAGAAAGAAATATGAGAGAGATGAGGCTGGGTGAAACCGGCTGTTGCGAAAGAGTATGTTAGAAGAAATGCGGTGAGGGCGCCCCCTCACCCCTCTGCGAAACATCGTGTAAAGTGAGAATAGCCGACTAAAGACATGAGCTGAGGTGGTGATGTCAGTGCTGTTCCTTCTTGACAACCAACACAAATCGGAGCGTTGGAACCTCTCCGCTAAAGCGGGTGTACCGAGGTGTTGATAATTAATTTCGACATTCGAACAATGAACACCGATCGATTCGGTAGGATGCATACAGTGCATGCGAAGCAATTAGAGGAGTTAAAAAAATTAGTAGCGAATTTTGACAAGTTGAAATTTGAATTGAGTGAGTTGAAGAAGGCTGTTTTAACTAGAACAGAATTTAACAATGAAAGAAGCCAACTTGTGTCGTTTGAAAATCTCAATAGTGGATTAAGTATAATTAACAATGTGTTGGAAAAACGCATGCATGATTTAGAACAGGTTGTTTTAACTAGGAGAGAATTTGAGCAGGAGAAGGCTAGTGTGCTGGTGAGTAGACATACCCTCAATAATGAGATGAAAATTATTAGCAAAGAGGCAAAGGCAGAAAGAGATAAACTACTCACTCGAGATGAATTCAATAGGGAAAATTTACTCACTAAAAAAGAGTTTATAATTGAAAAAGCAGGATTCATCTCATATGAACAACTTAACACAGCTGTAAAAATATCACAGGACCTATTAATGGATTATGTGCATAATAATCGAGATTTCAAGAGGCATTTAAATGATCTGATGTATAGATATGCCTATTATTTGATAGAAAAATGTGTAATGGCTGCCAGAACGTTTGATTATAAAGAGTTGGAGGGACGAGGACTATTGCCAGAACATACTGTCAGCGAATTTCTTCGGATTATTGGAATGGATGAGCCGACGATAAAATATGATAGTAGTTTGTTTTTACCTCCCCAACAAGAACGCCTATTACAACGCTATCAATCTAGGAATCGGGGAGTGTAGAAGCATTCTATTTCTGTGTACAGCCCCCCACCTGCTAGGTACGCGTTGCGACTGTTAAATTCTAAGGTTAATGACCTGAGAGCGTGTCTCTCTCTCACACACACATAAAACATGTGCACGTGCTCTGCTTTTAAATGTTATGAAATAGTTTTTTCACAGCAGGGGGGCGGAAGTGTTATTAATATCTGAAGCACTGTCCGGGGCTGGGGGGCAGGGGGGTATATTAACACTGCACGTGCGAAAGAGAGAGAGAGGGCTTTGAGAATCACAGCAGGAGGTGGCAAGTGTGCAGATGCAATTAATAGCTAAAGCGGGGGGGGCGGGGGCGGGGGGTTACAGATAAGAGCAAATATAGATATAGTAATTGCAAGCAGGTATATATAGATATACAATTGCAAGCATGTATATATAGATATAAAGCTGTATGTTCTATATTTATTGGGAACCTTCTGTGAGAGGTGGGGTCAGGGGGGATAGGTCCTCTCTCATTGGTGCTTGCGGGGGGTCCCCCTTTAATCTATTGGGAATAAAGTGGGGACACATAGGGAAGGGGGTATGTGACCTTAAAAACAAAATGGCTGTCTGGGGCAGGGGGGAAGGGGTGGGCGTTTACAAAATGTCTGAGCAGGGGGAGGGGGGAAGGGGGGTGGCCACGCCCCCCTGTCTTCTGATTGGCCGCATCAGAATTCCCCTTATACCTCTACTGGAGAGGAAGGAGAGGAAGGAGAGGAAGGAGAGGAAGGAGAGGAAGGAGAGGAAGGAGAGGAAGGAGAGGAAGGAGAGGAAGGAGAGGAAGGAGAGGAAGGAGAGAAAGGAGAGAAGGGAGAGGAGGAAGAAGAAGAAGAAGAAGAGTGAAAAAAAAGAAGAAGAGGGAAAAGAAGAGGAAGACGTGAAGGAAGTGAAGGAAGTGGAAGAAGGAGAAAGAGAAGAAAAAGAAGGCAAAGAAGAAGAGGGAAAAGAAGAGGAAGAAGTGAAGGCAATGAAAGAAGGAGAAGGAGAAGAAAAATAAGACAAAGAAGAAGAAAAACAAGTAGAAGAAGAAGACGAAGAAGGAATAAAAGAATAATAGGGGAAAGAAAAATACGACAAAGAAGAAGAAGTAAGATGATGGAGAAGTGGAAGAGGAAGCGGAAGAAAAACTAGACGAAGAAGAGCAATGATGAAGAAGAAGAAGGAGAAGAAGGAGAAGAAAAACTATAGAGGAAGAAGGTAAAAAAGGAAAGAAACCGAAGGACAACTAGTAGAAACTGAAGTCGTGAAGAAAAAGAAGGAGAGGAAGGAGGAGGACGAAAAGAATAAGAAGAAGAAGGAAGAGAGAATAAAAATAATATAAAGAATAAGAAAAACCAGTAAAACAAGAGAGTAGGAGAATAAGGAAGAGAAGGGCAAAGAAGGAGAATTAGGTGGAGTGGAAGAAGTAGACGAAGACGTACGTGGATGAGAAAAAAGGGGAAGAAGAAGAAAAAGGAAAAATAAAAGAAGCAAAGGAAGAAGAAATAGAGAAAGAAGAAGAAGAGCAAGAAGATTGCGGAGAAGGAAATTAAGAGAAGGTGGATGAGGAGGAAAAAAGAAGATAACGAAGAAGTACGAGAAGACGGTGAAGAGAAGACAAAGAATAAGAAAAACTAGGAATAGAATGAGAATAGGGAAGAGAAGGCAAAGAAGGAGAAATAGGGGAGTGGAAGAAGAAAAAGACCAAGTAAGCGAAAGAGGAAAAAAGGAGAAGAAGAAAGAAAATAAATAGAAAAAAATAAGGAGATGATGGAGAAGAAGAACAAAAAAGTGTGAAAGAGGAAATAAAGTATAGGAAAGAGGTGGAAAAGAAGAAGATGACGAAGATAAATGAGAAAATGTGGAAGAGAAGAAAAAGAGAAGAATGAATTGAATGGAAATATGTTGAGCGCTGTCAATCTTATCAACGGTTGTCACAATTTGTGTCGCTCGAATTTTCCAATAAATATCTCAAAGTTTTCCAAGTTTTCCGGCATGAACTAACACACATTTTCAGCCACCCACCGGAAAGCGGGGAAAACTTCAAACATTATTTGCTCAGTGGAAGTTCCAACTGGCGTAGGAGAGTCTATCTTCGGAAAAATCGTTCAACTTGGTTTTCCATCGATTGTGGAATTTTCCAGAACGGGGTTTCCCCGAAAACCGTCAAACCGATCACGTGTCTTGAAAGATAGAGCACGTGTGTAGGAAATGGACGAGAAAAACTTTTCACTGACGTTTCCGATGGTATTTGCCACCTTGGCTGAGTTTTCCTCCGACTGTGAAAAGCTCTCAGTCTGTCGCTCCCATTCATCAGTCTGTGAAAGTTTATTTTTCCTCCATTCACGGTTTTTCAGGAAATTTTCCAGTAGATCACAGTTAGTAAAACATGAGATAAAACTAGTAGAACTACTCTAAGGTTTTCTTAAATCGAAGAAGACTGAAAAGCTTTCCTTCAAAGAATTTTAAAGTTTTCTTTGAGTTGGATTACCTTGAGATATGTACTCAAGGCAACCTGAAAAATCTTTTCTATGAAAAATTTCTAAGTTTTCTCTGTGTTGCCAGAGTTTTAAAGGAGGTAACCAAGGAAAACTAAAAATACCTACTTTTCAAATATTTTTAAATCTTGTTTGAGTTGAAAAAGCCTCAAGGTGAGTATAGATATGGAAATCGATTCAAATCATGTTCTTCTTCATTTTCTTCTTTATTTTCTTCTTCTTCTTTTTCTTCTTCCCTTTCCTCTTCCTCTTCCTCTTCCTCTTCCTCTTCCTACTTCAACACCTCCTCCCCCTCCGACACCTCTTCCTAATCCTCCTCATTCTTATCATCTACCTCCTCCTCCTCCTTCTCTTCCTTTTCCTCATTCTCCTCAACCCCCTCCTTCTCCACCCACTGCTCTTCCTGCTCCCCTCTCCTCCTCCTGCTCCCCCTCATCATCCTCCTCCTCATCTTCTTCTCATTGTCCTCCTCATCCTCCTCCGCATCCTCTTCCTCCTCCTCTTCCTCCTCCTCCTCCTCCTCCTCCTCCTACGCCTTCTCCTCCTCCTCCTCATCGTCTTCTCATTGTCCTCCTCATCCTCCTCCCTATCCTCCTCCAACTCCTCCTTCACTTCTCCTCATCATCGCCGTTCTACTCCCCCCCCCCAACCGCCTTCACCCACTCATCATCCTCCTCCTCCTCCTCTCCCTCACCATCGTCATATTCGTTCCCATCTTATTCTTCGTAATTTCTTCCCTTTCTTGTTTTCATCCTTCCTCTTTTTTTTCACAAAGTGACGTTTTTCGTTCTCAGTTGTGATTTCTATAAAGTTTAATCCTTCTCTATTCTTTATCCAATCCTCTTTTTCTTTTTCTTCTTGCTGCACTTCCTCAACTTCAACATTTCAACCTCCTTCTTCTTTTTCTTTCTTCTTCTATCTTTTCCTTCTCTTCTTCTTTTTCTTCTCCATCTTCTTCTCCTCCTCCTCCTCCTCCTCATCCTCTTCCTCCTTCTTCCTCATCTCCTCCCTCTTATTTTCCCTCTTATTCTTCTCCTTCTTCATCTGCTTCCTCCTCTTTCTTCCTTTTCTTTTCCTTCTTATTCTTGTTCTCCTTTTTTTTCTCGCCTTCCATCCTTCCTCTCCTTCAACTACTTTTTTCTCTTTCCCACTATTATTCCTCTTTTTTCCTACTTCTTCTTCACCATATACTCCTTCTTTCTCTGTTTCTCCCTTCTCCATCTTCTCCTTCTTTCAACTCGTCTTACTTTCCTCCTTCTTCTTCTTTTTCATCTTTTTCTTTTACTTCTTCTTCTTTTTCTTCTGTCTTCCATCCTTCTTTATTTTTTCACTTATCCTTCCTTTTTCCTAATTCTTCTCATTCTTTATCAACGTCCTCTTCTTCTTAATCACTTTCTTCTTTTCCATTATCATCCTCCTTCATCTTCTCATTCTTCTTCTTCTTGTTTGCCAATTGATATCCTTTTTTTTGAATTGTGAATAAAGTTGTTTTTTATGCTGTGGGTTAAGTGGAAGAGGGGGCTCTTATGCCTCAACATCGCCTACAGCACTTTTATTAATTGTAAAGTGCACAAATAAAAGTCATTTATCTATCTATCTATGTATCTTTTCCCATTCCGCCTATTCCTTCTTCTGATTCTTTCTTCTTCTACCTTCTCTTTCTCCATCTCCTTCCTCCACCTCTTCCTTATACACTTTCTTCTACTTCTTTTTCCTCATCTTCCAGTAGAGCTCTGCAGAGATAGGTCGTCTTTTTGAGTGGCATAATATAGCAAGTGTGGAGCGGAAATAATATCACTGACACTGAAATTCGACGTATGGAGTGATTGATATTTTTGGAGGGTGGGAAGGTAGCTTGATGCCACTATTATGTGACCTCGGGGGCATAAAAAGAAGAAGATGGAGGAAGAGAGAAAGGGGAAGTGAGCGGTGGAAAAGGAATGGAAATTCAGAAAAGGGAGGACAAGAGAGAAGAGATTGATGAGGCACAATTCTCCGCCGAGTGAGTAATAGTAAGTCGTTGTGAGGAAGGCTTGTTTTATTGAACATTTTCGTGGTTCAGAGAGGACAAACGAGTGGAGGAGTGAGTGTGTTGCAGATTTGATGGGTGAGAGAGAGAGATAGAGTGGGTGAGAGAGAGAGAGAGAGTGAGTGAGAGAGAGGAGCGTGAGAGTGTGTGTGTGAGTGAGAGATAAGCGTTTGTATGAGTGGGAGGGAGGGTGAAAGAGAAGAAAGAGAGATAGATAGAGAATAGGAGTGAGAAAGGGTGAACAAGACAGACAATTTAGTGACAGGAGAGAAAGAAACATGTTTCAGAGAGATTATGAAAGAGAGTGAGATAGGCCGAATGAGAGGGAGTATGTGAATGAGTTTGTGAGGAAGAGAGTGAAGAGAAACTGAGAAAAAAGAAGTCCAGGAGGGTGTGATGTTGAGGGATCGAGGGAGAGGAAAAATGTGGGTGAGTGAAAAATGAGTGCCCTAAGAAACGTAAATCAGTTACAAACAGAGAAAAACAATGTGTGTGTAAAAGAGAGAGACAGTGAGTGAGTTGGTGAGGGAGAGTGTGAGAGAGAGTTATTGGAACCACAAGAGAGATATAATGTGCTTGATATTGATGGTGAAGGAGATGAGATAAGATTAGATTGGATTACTTAAATTTACAATTTTTTCCAAATGTGTGCTCACATGCAATATTTTAACATCACATAGAAAGTAGACCTGGTTGACACTACTTACATTTTGTTGGAAATATTAATAACATTGATCTAATGAGTAGAGCTGATGAAATGAGATTCTAAGTGATGCATTTACATGAAAAGGCGAAGTTTGGACAAAACTTCGTCCATTCGAGCACTTAACCTTAACCTTAATTGAGGGGGAGAGAGAGATTAAATTAGATTAGATTATTTACTTTACTCATGTAGATTACAAAATGCACAGTCTTAGATTCTAGATAATGATAGTTAGAAATATATAAGTACTGTGATTGTTCTATGAATTTTTAAAGTTTATGTTTATGTTTAAAGAATTATTCAACGATATAACGATATACAACGACATATTACTATGAGATGCAATATGTTAACGATAATATGATTGTGATGTATCTACATGAAGTGCGAAATTTGAAAATATAATTGTCCATTCTTGTAAGAGAATATTAAAGGATATCCTTCTCATCAACACTTGACCGTAGAGAGTGAGAGAGATTAAATTAGATTAGATTATATTTCTTTATTCATACAAATTTACAAATTTGCATAAATTAATAGCTAAAAACAAAATTATCAACATCGCATAGATATATACAGTAGTGAACTCAGAAAATACTATTTTTATATTGCAAAGAGTTATATACAATGATCTCATTTGTATGATATTAATATATTTGTATGATATTAACTACAGTAATGACAATCTAAGCAATTAGATGAAATGGCGAAGTTTGGCAATTACATGATATGGCGAAGAGAGAATAATATAAGATAAGATAAGATAAAATTACTTTATTTACGTAAATTTACAAATTATAATTGTGACTTATTGAAATAGTTATTTATGTATTAAGAGCGTGAAGAACGATTTTATCGCTCGAGCCAAAACAGTTACTGCGCGACGCATAGCGGAGCGCAGTAATTTTGCGAGAGCGATAAAGAAGCTTCAAGCGCGAATTATATACAATATTTTCCCTACAATTGCAGTTCTGGATTTCTACACAATAAAAGATTGTAATTTGTAGCATTACAGGTTAGGTGTAGCCATTGTTAAGGTTATGAGAATTTCATGGATTCCGAGATCCACCAATGAGAAGACATCAAAATCAAAACAGAAGCGTAAAGAAACAGCTGGCGAGCGTAAAGTACTTAACCGCTCGCGGAGCAGTAAAGAGGTATTTTACAATTAGTTTTCAGTACGTAAAGAACTACTTCGCGAGCAGTTGTAGGAAAAGCATATTATTAACAACACCATAGATAAGAAAATGAGAAAAAGTTTGGATATTAACAATGTGATTTTATGTGAAGCATTTACGTAATAAGACGGTCTGGTCAAAATTTGTCCATTCAAACTTCACCCTGAGAGAGTTTGTGAGAGAGAGAGAGAGAGAGAGAGAGAGAGAGCAAGAGAGTGAGAGAGAGAGGGAGCAAGCGTGAGAGAGATAGAGTGAGAGAAATAATTGATATTTATGATGGTCAACACACTGAACTGTAAATATGTAGTTGTATGAAATTATGCTGGAATCAATTGAATCTGGCAACCTTTTGATTCGACTAAGAGAAATTAGAACCTTAACACACTTGTCATTACTGTAAAATTTATTTTTCATTCTGTTTTCCGGTGACGTCACTTGGGTCTGTTTTCACGATTTCGCTTATCTTTTACTTGTTAAATTGCATAACTTTATAAGTCTTTCTCATGGTTTATAAGAAACTTGGACGTCTGCTATGGTTTATGGTATATCTGACTGTTAATCTATGGCATTTTTGATACGATCATACAATTATTCATTCAGAGCACACGATAATGTTATAGCATCACATCAAGGATAATATTGCTCGGATATTCGAGTTATCATATTCAAAATCCTTGAAAAGCATATATATTATGAGAAAAATACTTATAAGTTATGCAATAAGATTTACAAGATAGGTGAAATCATGAGAAGAGACCCGGATGACGTCACTGCTTCAGCTGGCTGTAGCTTGCTACTGCGCATCATGCTGTTGAACACTACCTCATCTTCTAATTAATTAACTTGATTGGAACCATAAAGTCAGGTCCTTACCTGGTCTTCATAGATCCTAAGTATGTGTTACATAAGTTGAGCTCTCAGCAAAGAAGCGTTGTTTCCAGGCAGAGTAGAATTTTGATTTCAGCACTTGAGTAATTAAATGTCTGAAGTAATGTACATTCAGTGAAATTGGCTTCATTTTTGACCTTATATGAGATCTTATACAAGATCTTTATCTTGTATCTCCTGGAGCCGTATTTATGAACATTTCTCACCAAAGAAGGACTTGGATAAGTCATACTTAGCGGCAATAAGTCTTAATTACACTTACAGGTACATGACGTGACAAGCAAGTGAGCAGCTGTAACACTAACAGCCAACCCAGCTCTCTCAACAAAGACCTGACTCCTGATGAATAGTTTAACATTGATAATATTACATTGAACATATCTAAATGACACCAATATAAGAGTTAACACTACATAAATGTTGCAGGGACAACTAGGTCGGATTATAACCTCATTTTTCAGCTTATAGACTCATCTATTATAAGGAATTCTTCAACTCGTATTTATAAACCTTACTTAAAGATCTTCTTACCTTAAAAGTCAAGTCGTTCTTAAAATCGTATCTCAAATCCGTTCTTAGCCACGATAGGTACAGATCTGTTTTGAAGTCGTTCTTAAAATGTTTTGTTGTATCATATTTTGGCTTCATTTTTTAGTACCTATAGCATTGGCTCATCAAAATAAGAAAAATTTTAACATTCAATTTTTGCTCCATTGCAATGTAATTTATTGTGATTTGACTTATTGAAACTATTTTTACTTTCTTTATAAAGATCTAATTCTATAATAACCTATACATTTTTCTTTGCACTTATGATGAAGATAGTTCCTTGGACTGCTGGTAGAAAGCGGTCACTATACTGCATCAAAACCCTATATTTTTCAAATTCGAAAACAGTAAATAATTATTTAAAAGATATTGGTCTGATAATAATTACGCAACAGTAACTGTAAATTTACATGCAGTGTAGTATCTTCATCTTTTCACTTTCTTAGTAATGGCGAAGGTGATATTGTGGAAGGTATCCATAATGAAAAATAAGACAAAATTGTCACAACCACATTTATTAAAACTTCGAGAAACTAGTTTCGGTTGTTACACCATTATCAATCTCAATCAAACTGTTTGATTGAGATTGATAATGGTGTAACAACCGAAACTAGTTTCTCGAAGTTTTAATAAATGTGTTTGTGACAATTTTGTCTTATTTTTCATTTTCATCTTTTCATGTATGTTATTTTATGTTTGTGAGTGTATGATATTATGACTTAATTTTGGGTTAGCTTGTGACCACGTTCAATGTAATATGGTAGAGCCTTTCCATGTCGTTCTTAGAAAAGTCGTTCTTAGATGAACGTAAGTCACGTTCATAAATAAATACGGTCATTAGTCTGTGTTACGTGGGTTGATTCCTGAGCAAAAAACGTCGTTCCCATATTAAAAAGGATGTTGATTTCAATACAATGTATAGCAATGTTGAATATTGTATAATACTATTGAATAACAATGTATTGAAATCAACATCCTTTTCAATATGGCAACGACGTTTTGTTGCTCAGGAGTCAACCCATGTAACACAGACTAATGACCGTATTTATTTATGAAGGTGACTTACATCCATCTAAGAACGACTTATCTAAGAACGTCATGGAAGGGCTCTTACATTGAACGCGGTCACAAGCTAACCCAAAATTAAGTTGTAATATCATACTCTCACATACATGAAATAACATAGATGAAAAGATAAAGATACTACACTACATGTTAATTTACAGTTACTGTTGCATAATTATTATCAGACTAATATCATGTTATGTTTAATTGAATCCCTGGAGTCATGTGTTTCCAGTGGAATAATTGTCGTCAATGTTCAGTAATATCAATGTTACTTCAATGAATAACAATATATGAAATCAGGGACGAAGCTCGGGGCTCAGTTACTTGAAAGGTCCTTATTTGAATTTTGCCCTTGTTTGTCCGTCTGCCCGACAATCAGAGTCCTAGCCCTTGGAAGGAAGATTCAAGACCCTTGAAACTTTCTGTACAGCTTGTTGCTCATAGTCTAAGTGAAATTGCTATTGATTTCAGAGTTTGAAGAGCAAATACTTATAAAAGTAGTTACGGTTTAGAACAGATTTTCTTTGTAGGCTCTAAGTTAGTTTATACTAGTGAGAATCAAAACATTTGGCAGCTAGTGCTGTTACTGTATACCTTCGAAAATCAAAAAATTGGAGATAACAAAGACTGATGCTCAGTCCAAGTGATGACGTTTTCATTTTTGATTGTGTTGAAATCTTTTCTTGAATTATTTTAAATCGTCAAACTGAAAAACTGGAAGAGAATATCAAAGTATGATAATTATATTATGAGATCTGTAGAAGAAGGAGAAGAAGAAACAAATTTCTTTTCAAGACTGCCAGTGTCCATTTTTTATGAAATGAGAAGCATATGATAATGGTGTTTATAGAAACTGAAGCAGTTGAATGGCAAGGTTAGTAGAGAAGTTGATATGCACCTTGGTTGAATGTTATATCAACTGTTAATATAATTAATATTAATAATAATAATAATAATAATAATAATAATAATAATAATAATAATAATAATAATAATAATAATAATAATAATAATAATAATAATAATGATAATAACAATAATAATAATAATTTCTTTTCTTTCTTTTTTTTTATTATCTCACTTTTACATGACAAAATCAATGATATAAGTACAGTATACAGATACAAGCATAATTTATACATATATTGTGAGAATAGTATTAGAATAGTAAATTCAATCATCTGCATTCTGGTGGCTACCCTATGAAGCTAATTTTAGCTTTTAATAGGGGTTTATATCAAATTATTTTTTTGTCTATTTTGTTTTTCTAGACTTATTTCAATTATTATACAACAGTATTGTTTTATGAGGTTCAGTTGTACTTATGGCTACAATTTTTGTAATTTTTTGCTGTTTGTATATTTTGTGTTAATAATTAGGGTAGGTAATTAGGTAGGGAATACCTATCAACATAATTATTGAGAAATATGCTAGTTGGCGTCTTATTGATTCGATATATAATAGCATTTGATTTCTCTTTTTGCATCGGCATATGTGTTGAGATTTCTTAGGTGGTTAGGGATGTTGTTGAGGATGTGTGGTACAAAGTATTCTGGTACAGCTTTTCCCATCTCTGTGTAATATAATAATAATAATAATAATAATAATAAAAATTATAATAATAATAATAATAATAATAATAGTAATAATAATAATAATAATAATAATGATAATAATAATAATAATTGATAATAATGATATTAATAAAATAAAAGCTATTCCATTCATCGGGTCCTTGGATATTCCGTAGTATTGGTTTATTTCATAGAAATAAAGCTTTCCGAATCTGAATCTCCACATTCAGCACACATTCGCTCGCTCACTCTCTCACTCTCTCTCATCCAACCCCCCCTCTATCGCATCTCAATAAAGGACAGTGTTTGGTCCATTACCGGCAACCATAACTCTGCCAGTCCCTAATAATTCTTCCGTGACAAAAGTCTAGCGCCTTGAACCGAGCAAGATGCAACCCGCCCAACATATTTCGATTTATGAGTTCGACCTTTCTTTCTCTCATTGTTTATTCAGTGCGTTGCTCGCGGCCAGAAAAATATTACAGCTGAGCTTGAACTCCATACATCACCAGCATCCGATATGCTCGTCTATTATATCGAAATTTCTCCATTTCCCACAAATTTTCCCAATATTCATCACCGTTTCTCCCTCCATTATTTATTTTCTTCTCTTCATAGCACGTGGCTTCGTCTGTCACAATATTGGTCACAGCCAGCGCAAATAGGACGCAGTTTTGGTAATGTGAAGTGTGGTGAGTTCGATGAAACACAGAAAAGAATTCAGCTGCGCAAAGTCACCTTACTTTATGGAGCACAGTAATGAATTTAACTGTGGAAATAGAGTAACGTTTTTGAGACATACTGATGAATAATAATTATTCGACTGTGAAAATAGGGTAACAGGAATGAATTTGTGGAGATAGGAATGAATGAGACTACGCAAGTAGGAAGTAGGGTTACTTTTATAAAACACAGTAATGAATTGGGCTGTACTTTGGGCAGATTGGGTGACTTGTACGGAACACAGAAATGAATTATAACTGCGCATATAGGGTTACTTTTATAAAATACAGTAATGAATTGGGCTGTACTTTGGGCAGATTGGGTGACTTGTACGGAACACAGAAATGAATTATAACTGCGCATATAGGGTTACTTTTATAAAATACAGTAATGAATTGGGCTGTACTTTGGGCAGATTGGGTGACTTGTACGGAACACAGAAATGAATTATAACTGCGGATATAGGGTTACTTTTATAAAATACAGTAATGAATTGGGCTGTACTTTGGGCAGATTGGGTGACTTGTACGGAACACAGAAATGAATTATAACTGCGCAAATAGGGTTACTTTTATAAAACACAGTAATGAATTGGGTTGTAGTTTGGGCAAATTGGGTGACTTAATCATTTACCTGGTGGTTCAGAACCCACCTAAAGTAGTAGGTCCACCATTTTCACCATAACATAGATCATACAACGAGGTGGAACTATCCGTAAGGGTTATCTAACAAATCGGATTATAGATTAGGAAATCGTTTACCCACCAATAGAAACCATTCACTTATTATCATTATTATTATTATTATTATTATTATTATTATTATTATTATTATTATTATTATTATTATTATTATTATTAATATTATTATTATTATTTTTGAACGACATATATCTCCATTTTACTGGGTAAGAGGGTGACATTGGCTAATTTAGCAAAATAACACCCTTTCTAATTCGGAATATTTAGGAAGCCCCTTACTATTGATGCTGTGCACTGTGAGCTTTCTGCATTAAATTTTGCACCCACACAGGCAGTCTCAACTTGTTCATCTTCTCAGGCAGCTCCCTTGGTATTACACCTTTAATTATCAAAGGCATAACTGTCACTCTCTCTTGCCTCCACAAGTATTTTATTTCCTCTGCCAAAGGCAGATATTTGAGCAGTTTCTAATCACTGTATTGCTTTATGTTGTGTGTGTTTGGTATGCCTATGTCTATTATTATTATTATTTTTTTTTTTTTGAGGATGAAGCCCACATAGGTCTGAGACCTGTGCGTGGGTAATGAGTTGGATGATGGTGATTTATGAGTTTGACCTACAGTTTTAGGTGGGTTCCTAACCACCGGGAAGTGATTTTCAGCAGAGAACAGTGTCTTTTTTGCTGGCCAATCTAATCGGTCACCGTTACAAACGGTTATAATAATTATAATAATAATAATTATTATTATTATTATTATGGCTTCATAGGGTAGCCACCAGAATACAGATGATTGAATTCACCATTCTACTACTATTCACACAATATATTTATAAATTATGCTTGTATCTGTATACTGCACTTATATTATTGATTTTGTCATGTAAAAGTGAGATAATAAAAAATAAAGAAAGTAAGTATTATTATTATTTTTATTGTTATTATTATTGTTGTTGTGATTATTATAATTATCAATCTACTATTATTATTATTATCATCATCATCATCATCATTATAAAATCTTCAATCTGAGATGATTTATCCAGCGAAAATTCGAAAAAAAATTGATAATTCCAGTCAAATTTTCCCTCAAATTACAACGTTTCGCTAGCTATGTCAATAGGACTATTGAAATAAAATTCTAATTACGATAAAATTTTCCCCAAAACAAACGTTTGAATAACTATGTAAATACCAGTAATAACTTTATAGTGTTGTCACAAGCACTCATACGAGCATGTTAAATTCAAACTAAATTAAACAGTAACGCTTGCTTGTTTGATATTGAACAGTTTACAACAATCGTTTGCACAAGTCTCCTTGACAAGCCTGTGTGCTGGAAAATCGAGAATTTCACATCAACAACAACAAATGGAGTGTGAAAAGCTAAAACTGTGATCGAATATCCTGTGCTGGTGAGTTGAGGCGTGTGAGTTTGCACATTTCACCCCCTAGTACCCCCCCCCCCAAATCATAAACTCTTCCCAACCCCCTGAAGACTACTTACTACTGAACAACCCCCAACCCTCTTGAAAACCCCCCCTGACCGCCCCACACCACCTGTATTCCTCTAAACCAATAGCGTGTCTTCTATTATTTTAGAGACAAACCCTATCTGACATCTTCTGCTGTATAAAACGCTTGCAATTAGCGGGGAAACTCACTGACAGGTTTGTTAGGAAATCCGGCTTCAAACCCTTCTAATGCAGCTTACATGACAGGGAAGGTTAGTGGTGTTATTGGTGGAAAGTGTGGGGGGGGGGGGCTGGGCACAATACCCCCCACAAAACAACTCGTAAGTAATATTTTAAAGGGAATTTAAAATAAGGTCATCAATGAGAATGGTTAGTGGAACTTCGTGTTTTTACTGCAGCCACGAACACCCAAACTGGGTGAAGAGACACCTTTGAGCTGTTTAACTTTACCTGGTAGAACAGTTAAGAATAGTATCCATATTTATTTGAAAAATAAAGAATATATTATTCAAATGAAGAAGACCATATTGTGTGGTTCTCAGGAAAAAAATAAGAAGATGGAGAAAGAGAAGAAGAAAAAGGAAAAGGAGAAGGAGGAGGAAACGAAGGAGAAGAAGGAGAAGAAGAAGAATAAGAAACAGAAGATGAACTATAAAAAAAAGGAGGCGGAGAAGGAAAAGAAGAAGAAGAAGAAGAAGAAGAAGAAGAAGAATAAAAAGAAGAAAAGGAGAAAGAGGTAGAGAAAAGAAGATGAACATTGAGAAGAAGAAGAAAAAAAGAATAAGAAAAAGAAGAAGGATAATAAGAAGAATGAGAATAAGATGAAGAAGAAAATAAGAAGAAGAAAAAAGACGAAAAAAAGAGAAAAAGAAGAAATACAAGAAGAAGTGGAAGAACAAGAAGAAGATGAAGTGGGAGAAGATGAAAAAGAAGAAGAAGTAATGAGGAAGAAGAAGAAGAAGAAGAAGAATACATTTTTTTTCAAAATATAAATACGCTATATACATTGCGATATAATGGCAAACTATATTAACCAATTCTATATTCTAATTCTAATTCAATATTATTGTAAAGTGGAGAGTAGTAAGAACAAAAACAACTGCAAAAGTATAAAGTTGAAACATTCCATGTGCAATATTTCCCATAATTTTGGCTGGACGGCCGGTTGAACGAAGTCAATTAAATTTAATCTCCGTAGAATGACGTCATTCTTCGGAAATAAAACTTAATGAAGAGAATTTAGTTGCACAAAGGGCAATTACAAGCGATAACGCCGATAAGGTTAACCGGTGTAAAAATATTTAAAAGGCCGATCACCGATGATCAAATCTCATTAATGCCCGTTAGGTTACATTTTATATGTTATGATTATTGTAACAGAACCCAAAACTGTAAATTAGGTCGTAGGTGTTGAAAACCTCTCAAATTAATAAAATCTATTAAGAATATAATAATATTGGAATAATTGAAAAATGATTCAAATAATTCACAATGGAATGATTCTAATTCTTATTTTTTCTCAACTTCAGAATCAGCTGTTGATCATATTACAGTGTTGCCAGATTGTGCCCGTTTGGTTAACGATGGATCTTTGTGCAACAGAAATAAACCCGTTACACTTACGATGGTTAGTCAACTGACATTAAACTCCTTATTTAATTGGCTTTTGTGCAACCGGCCTTGAACCTTCCTCATACAGATGGAACATATTTAAAGTGCAACATTTTGTGCCAAGCAACTCACCGTTCTGTCGCCGACATGTTTTACTCGACACAAAAGCGTCACAGTCTGTCCAACGGTGCATGACACATTTCTGGCCGGCGAATCAAAGTAGGGTCTCTGCTGTAGGCGTGGCCTAACTTCGACAGTGGGCACTGCGTTGGCCAACAGCAGGTGACCTGTTTTATGATTGGACGTTCTTGACGATGACTGCGGTGACGTCACTGGGGCACCTGCACGCAAACCAAAAAATAAAATAATTATTCACAAGAAATTGAGTACTAAAAATTTTACTAAATTGAGACTAGTCGCTTGTTGAATAGGACGGCATTAAACTTGTATCATAGATAGCTTCTGAACACAATTTCACTGAGCAAGTTTACAATCAGATTGTGAACTCGCTGGCCAGTATTTTGTTGAACAGTCTCTTGTATTGCTTCTGAGCAATTAAACTGGACAAGTTCACAATCAGATTGTGAACTCGCTGGCGAGTAGCTTGTTGCTTCTGGATCCAATTATACTAAGCAAGTTCACAATCAGATTGTAAACTCTCAGGCGAGTGGCTTCAAAATTGTCTCATAGATGGCTTATGAACAATATTACACTGGAAAAGTTTACAATCAGATTTTGAACTCCCAGGGGAGAAGCTTGTTAAATAGCACGGCTTTAAAATTGTCTCACAGTTGGCTTCTGAACAATATTACACTGGAAAAGTTTACAATCAGATTGTAAACTCCCAGGTGAGTAGCTTGTTGAATAGCACGGCTTTAAAATTGTCTCATAGATGGCTTATGAACAATATCACACTGGAAAAGTTTACAATCAGATTGTGAACTCCCAGGTGAGTAGCTTGTTAAATAGCACGGCTTTAAAATTGTCTCATAGATGGCTTATGAACAATATCACACTGGAAAAGTTTACAATCAGATTTTGAACTCCCAGGCGAGTAGCTTGTTAAATAGCATGGCTTTAAAATTGTCTCATAGATGGCTTCTGAACAATATTACACTGGGAATGTTTTCAATCAGATTGTGAACTCGCTGGCGAGTATCTTGTGTAACAGCACGGCTTCAAAATTGTCTCATAGATGACTTCTGAACAATATTACACTGGGAATGTTTTCAATCAGATTGTGAACTCCCAAGCGAGTAGCTTGTTAAATAGCACGGCTTAAAATTGTCTCATAGATGACTTCTGAACAATATCACACTGGAAAAGTTCACAATCAGATTGTCAACTGGCTGGCAAGCTGCTTGCGAACTCACTCAATATAATTGATGCTTCATCAATCATTTGCATAAACTTCAAGGCGATTGACCCATAATTCTATTCCAGAGATATGAGATATTTTAAAGCGATATTCTGCAAATAATTTGAATTCCAAACCAGAAAGCAATATTGAAATTACTTAAATTATATTTCAACCAATTAGCGTACAAATTAAATTCGTTTCCTCTACGGAATTCGGCGTTTCAAAAGGAATGAGTGCTGAGGCGCATGAGGAAGAGGCAAATTGGGATGAAAAGGGAGAAAGGGGGTGGAAGAAGGATGAAGGAGGAATGGATGGAGGGAGTGGAATGAAGGAAGAACGTGTGAATTGAGTTGAGAAAGTTGGATGCATTCTGAATTCCTTATTAACGTTAGATGGCTGAAAAAGCGGTGCGCGGTCCCACGAGCATGAGCTAGCAGTGTGCACTAGGCTGGGTTGGTGTGGCCTGGGCTGGATTACGAGGCTCAAAACGTCTTTCTTAACTTATCGGGGAGTGGAGAGGAAGATAGAGAGTGAGTGAAAGTGACAGGGACAGATGAGAGGGAGAGAGAGTGAGTGTGAGAGAGAATGAGAGAATGTGAGTGAGTGTGTGTGAGAGTGGTGGGAAGAGGGAAGGGAGTGAGAGGTAGTATTATGGGAGAGAGTTGAAGAGGGTGAATGAGTGGAATAGTGAGGGAGTGAAGGAAATAGAGAGAGTGATATCTATTAGATTAGATTAGATAACTTTATTTATGATAAATTTCAATGTTTTTAAACAGGTGCTTACATACAATATTCTCAACATCACATAGAAGGTAGGCCTGGTTGATGTATACTATTTGCATTATGCTCAAAGTATTAATAGTGATATTTTGGGTAAAGCTAATAAAATGAGATTCCAAGAGATTCAGTTTCAGATAGCTTTATTTGAGTAAAAGTACAATATTTATATGACTACTGACTATAACCATACAATGAATGACATGACCTAAATTTATGGGAAAATAGATGAAAAACAGTACAATACGATACGTTGCTATTACACTGTTTTGTAAGTTTGATTACTGAATTTAATAAGAATATTTCCATAATAAATGAATTGTAATATCAAGGTGATGCATTTACACAAAAGGGCGGAGTTGGGGCAAAATAGCCCCATCTCATACTCAACCTACCTAGAGAGAGGGAGAGAGAGAGAGTGATAGAAAGAGAGGAGAGAACTCTGACTGAGAGAACATTGAACTCTACTAGAATTAGTTCATGCAGAAAAAAAATGCATTTCAGTAAGATATTTTTCCTACAGTGACACGAAAAAATGCCTATTTTTGCACTAACTGAAGCACGCAAAATAGTCTATTCCTGCACCAGTGCGGGAAAGTGAATTGCAGTGCGGGAATGTACTTTTCCGCACTCCAAATTTGCAACCTAACAACACAAAATAGTGAGCATGTAATACGCAGGTTCCCTATTCTGCATTCTAAAATAGGTTGGCTACTCTGCTTCAGCTGTGAATAGTTGTTGTAGTTGTTGTTGATGAAATCGATTTGATTCGGAGATAGGTTATGTGAGGAATTTTCAGGTTATGTATGCCCTGTTTTGTTCTGTTTAAATTATTTTATACATTACTGTAGGAAAAATTTAATGTGTAATACGAGTGCAAAGTATTGTTTCTGCACTCGAGAAACTTTTTTCACTCGCCTTCTCGATGCAGAAAAACGCTATTTTGCACTCTAGTTACACAAATAGCTATTACAGAATAGTAATCAGAAAATTGGTGACATTGTCTGAGATAGGAAGCGTTCATACAATACCATAGAAGGGAAGTCGAAATTAATTATCAAAATTGATATTATTCAGAAAAAAGTTGTTAAATAGTTGGAAGGAAAATAGAGAAGAAATTAATTAAATTTAACACTGAAACTAAACAAGCGACTAAAACAAAAATAATTTATTAAAAAAATAAGAATGAATAGATTTAGTGACAGCTTTCTTACAATCAATCAATCAATCAATCAATTGAAACTAAAGAATTCAACAAAATTATAGGTGTTATGAATTATCTAAAGATTTATGAGAAACAGAGATTAAATTAGATTAGATTATCTTTCTTTCTTCATGTAAATTTACAAATTTTGCATATAACTGGTTACAAAAAAAATTTATCAGCATCACATAGATACTATAGTAAACTTAGATTTTTCATAGTACGAGAAATTATGTACACTGATTTATGAATGATCTTAATGATGTAAGCTACGGCAATGACAATGTAAGTGATGCGATTACATGAAATGGCGCAGTTTGGACAAACATTCGTCCAAACATTCACCAGAAAGATTAGAGTAGAATAGATTATCTTTGTTTATTCGTGTGAATTTACAAATTATGCACATGAAGGGTTAAAAACAAAGTTATGAACATCAACTATAGTAGACTTATGCCCGGTTTCTGAGTTGTTCATTAAGTTTAATGGATCATTAACCCATTGCTCCAGCATTAGCTGCTCATTAAGTTAATGAACAACTCAGAAACCGGGCATTACATTATAGATTTTATAGTGCAAGATAATATGATCTTAATAATATTAACTATGACAGATACATTCCATGTTATGACAATCAAAGTGTTGCAATCACATGAAATGGCGAAGTTAGGACAAAGATTCATCCATTCTTGACACTCAACCAAGGAGAGATAGAAAAAGAGAAAGTAATAGAGAGCGTGAGAGAGATTTAGACTAGATTATATTTCTTTATTCATGTGAATTAACAAATTCGCATAAATGAATAATTAAAAACAAAATTGTCAACATCACATACATTTTATACAGTGAAGAACTCAGAAAATGCTATTTTCATAGTGCAGAGAATTGTATACAATGATCTCAATTGTATGGTCTTAATAATATCAACTACAGTTAGGACTATCTGAGCGATGCAATTTCATGGAATGGCGAAGTTTGGACAAAGATTCGTCCATTCTTGACACTTGACCAGTAAAGCTTAACCAGAGAGCGAGAGTGAGTAAGAAAGTGATTGATTGATTGCTTGATCAATTTATTTGAATGTCAGGTCTTTAAAACTCTATTCATATAATTCACATAATATACAGATCATAAATTAGCTTTTATACTAGTAGTTATTAGGAAACCTAATTACTCAATTTACTAAACTAACTGAATAGTCATCAACTACATAATAGTCAAAGATTATTGAAAAGCTGATGAAAGTAAGAAATAAAAAGAGAAGAAATTATTAGTTATGTATGATTTGAACAAGGAGGGAAAACAAGAATGATGCATGATGATGATTTTTTTTGTTTTATTTTATGTTGTTTTATTTATTGAAACAGGAAAAATAATATTCGTCGTAAATTTACAACATGCTTTTAGCCTAATACTGCCCCTGTTTCTGAATTTTAACATGATCCCTTCAATTGCAGTAATTGACCGAACAAAGGGAGATCTCTGTTTCAAGTCGACCGTTTTGCATTTTGTCTGTTTGTAACGCATTTACGGCTGAACAGGAAAACCGATGTCTTTGAAATTTGGCAAGAATATTCCTTTTAGTAATGCGCAGCGATGTTTGTATAAGGGTTTCTATAATTTCTTTGCATTTGAAAGATATTTCAAACGAAAAAAGTGAGGCTCTTGTATGGGAACATATGATTTTTGAAATGAGCTCCTCCATCATATGCAATAGGAATCAAGATTCATAGATAGCACTCGGCATTCATCTGGTCTAGCCAGGTCGATTCACACACATCAGTCACGGCGTGTCTCAGTTCCGAGCTAACCGTCTCGTCACAGTCATAAAATATCATATTCTTGTCTGAGTTTCTGGTTGAGCTGTCTACAGCCGTCCGGCGCCGACCCGTCAGGTGACTGATTGTTACCGTGACTGAATTGAGAGTGAACTGAGGTGTGAGAATTGACTTTTTTCATATGAATAAAGTTATCATTGATAGAATAACATATTTGTTCAAGAGAAAAAAATCATTTTAAAAATTTCAATGAAGTATGATAACAAGTGATCGATTACTAAGTAAATTATATACAAATTCAATCAATATTGCTTTATAAACTCATTCATCAGACATCTGGAATATAATTTGAGCAATCAGCTGTCTCGAAAATAGAAAACACAGCTTTGGAAATTTGGTCAGGGACCCTTCTACCCCCCTCCACTCATCACATCATTCTCCACCTTCTACACGCCTCTACAGGCCTCTACCCACTCTACACCTAAATAGATAAATATTAACTAGCCTTGTTAATGTGATATAGAGTGACCTTTTGTGAAAAACAGACATGAAATAGACTATGCGAATCGAATCAAAGGCTGGGTCTAATTATTGTGTTCAATTTTGCGATTGTGATTATCTTTGAGCACCTAGAGTATGCTCCTCTGTGCAAGCACCCTTATTCTTGTGCGAGAGGTCTACTGTTCACAAAAGTACTAGTTCATAACAATAATAACCACAATTTCAAGACGCATTCCAAATCTTAAATTTAATCTAACGGTCATTGCTTGAGGAAGTTTTCTTAGCACAAGTGATTCCGGGTTATAACGGGCGTCAAGCAATGTAATCGAAGTTTTGGTTGCCTTCAATAAACCATCTGAAAACTTCGTAGCTTGTGATTGTTGTAAACTGCAGGTTCACGGTCTTTTGATGGTTTGGGGGGGGGGGTTTCAGGAGGAGAGTTGGGACCTCAAGGACGATGGAAATTCTGGGAGACTAAGTTGAGCAACCCCTACTCCTGACAACTCCCTATATATGTTGGGGGGAACCGTTTTAAGGGCACAGTTGTCGATCTTGGTGCTTGGAAATTTGGTCAGGGACCCTTCTACCCCCCTCCATTCCATTTTCCACCTTCTACACCGCCTCTACCCACTCTACAACCCCTCTACAACTCCTTCACCGACCTCTACAACTCCCAAAACACACCCCACCACCAACAACCCCCTTAATTCTCTCTCCCAAACCCTCCTCAACATCGTGCCATTCTTGAGCCACCCTTGGGCAAACCATTACCCCTGAAATACAGCTGAGTTTCCTGTCGCCTATCATCATCCTTTATAGCGGCGATCCTAAAGGAGAGAATGCACACCAACACTCCCCACTAATACCCCCCTCACCAATACCCTCCACTCCATCGCCAAAAACTACCCTTATAACTCTGATGTAGAGTAAACCAGTAATGTGCTATTACTTCTCCTCTTTACATACCGTTTACTATGTCATTCTCCATTCTCTACGTTTCATCATCTATTTTGCTTTTGTCGTTTTTTTGTGATATCTATTCTTCTACCCATCTTACTCTTGATCGTTTTCTTTGTGCTTCTCACACCCTCCAATGCTTTATCATCTACTACGTTTTCTTCAATGTTTTCTTTTTTTAATTTATTCTTACTTCAATATATTTTTTGAGTGAGTAATTAATTACTAACTGTTTAAAGGCCCAGCCGATAAAATGTTAAATAATAACTGTTCAATAATTCAAGATGAAACGTCTAAAAATAACAATTGAACACTTATGTTTAGAACAGGTCCGTATTACAATAATAGCTAAGAGTATGAGTCCACTTGTATAGAATGTAAAGAATGTCTCACTAATACAGTCACAATATAGGCTACTGCGTTTAACGTTTGTTTAACACGGTCTGAATAAATTCTCACTGAAGTCTGTCTTGAATTCTCACTGAACTTCAAACCATGAATGAACTAACAGTTTACAGAGCCCCTGCTTCATATACATTTTTGTGATGTTCCAGTAAACACACGATGGTTCTCTATTTTTTGAGATTATTCTATTCAAACAAATAATGTATTCTAGAGGTCTCTAGATGGACCGCAAGGTGTGAGGGGACCGGGGAGAGTAAACAAACATGCCAATTATAGCTTCGACTGGAAGACAATTACACGTCTTTTTTCTTCCTAGCATTTCATTACAATACCATGAATTCTACAAGCTATTTCCTAATTATAGATCAGTAATGTAAGTGATTCAAATAAAGAACAAAAGGTGACTAAAACTAACTGTATTTTCTGGATTTTTAAGTAACTTCCATAACATACTTGAAAAGCTTCCTTATAACAAATATTGTTCTATCTATCTCTGACAACTTTCCATAATTTTTTCAAGTTGCTAAGATTCAAGATACTGAAATATAACACATTTATAAAAAAATGTGTTACTACAATAAATCAAGAAAATAATTGTGGTACATCATTTGTATTTTAAGTGTATTTCTGTATGTCGAAATGAAATGCGAAAATCGTTTTCAATTATTGAACAAAATTAGATCAGATTAGGGCAACTTTTCTATGTCAACCCTACTTACACAGGCTCTGAAAAGTTGGTGTGAATTGTATAAGCTTTCTGTAATCTGTGAGACTAGACCAAGTTGTAGACTTGATGTGTGTTGCATGTTTGGAGAAGGTTTCTCACAAATATTGGTACTTCAAAAAATTGAGATTTTCTCTCAGTTCTGCGAATAACGCCGGAAGACTAGCATGAAATGCAATATAATTAATTATTCTTCTAGAACACGTCTTTTAAAGTATCATTAGCTTGCAGCTCAATCACCTCCATCTGCAAATTTTATTTTACATTGCTAAAGTCGATTTTCAATATTAAGAAAGTCATTGGCTGCGAGCCTGACTGTTCAGTCAGATAAGGTGAGACACGAACGCTCGGAATGTAGAACGATTTGGATGTCCAGTGAAAATACTCTGTGTGTGGTGTAAAATATCTTGCTGTAAAATTTTGCTGTGGATTGGAACTCGCCAAAAACTTCTGAGTGAACTGTTGCATTAACCAGAAAACTGTGGCCATGGTCTTCAAGTTTATTACAAGCTGAAAATGTGTAAAATCGCTAAGACTTATCAGGGAAAGATTTTTTTGTAAAGAGCAGAGCCATCAATCAACCCTGTTATAGAGTTGCAGCATACGTTGCAACAGACATTGAAATACCTAATGTCACTCATTCAAAACCACTGCAAAATAAAATCTCTTGTTTCAGTACGGCAATTCAAGTGAATTTAAATTGGGATATTAAAGAGAATTATGATTCGAAACTCTTGAAGTTAAATGAAATATGACTTGCGTATACAGAAATATGATTCAAGCTTAGATCCTCCTTAGCCTTTGTTAGACGTCCAAATACCATCATTTTGATGATTAAAATGCCTAGTGTTTTTTCCAGAATTTCAGACAACAAGCTCCTATTCAATTTATTAAAACACTAATGTTGAAATTTTAAAGGATAATTTATTCATAATTGAGATTTCTTTGACAATTACAGATAAGAATTATTCATAGAAAGATATCCAAACATTTTTTTATTCAAGCATGGTTTCTGCTAACCAATATTTGAGTAGCATATTTATTTGAGGCTTGAGTAGAAGCATAAAATATTATATATATATATTTTTTTTTAAAGAACATAATAATTTGTTTATAAGAATTTTTCTCTTTTTTTGATGTGAGGAATGAGCTAGAGTAGCATGACTTATTTCTCTTGAAAGAGACATATGAGAATAATATATATTACTTTAATATATTATATTATAAAGCCTTTATTATCCATATCTTTATAATTTGCAAATTTTCTAAAGAGCAGATAATTGCAGATTGTATTTTCTATTACAAGCGATTTTTGATAACGCTTTTAAAAGCTTCTACAATAGAATGATTCAAAACAAAATTGGGTTTGAAACATTTTCGGAGACTAAGATTGTGTCATTCCTTAGTCTCTGAAAATGTTCTCTTTAATATCCCAATTAAAAATTCACTTGAATTGCTGAACTGAAACCACAAATTTCATGTGCAGTGGTTTTTACTTTAGAGATGTGATTCGGTGAAGAAGTTTCTGATAAGAGTACTGCATTACAGTACTTACTGTAGATCAGTATTTTTACGTAGTGTGTATTGTTAATTTATTTAGCCTTCAACGGCTTCCTGCGGTAACTCAGGGACCACAGTAATTAATAATTTATCTTGGTAAACATCTGATTACAACAAAATTTTGAAATCAAATTTCTACTCTCTCAGCTCTTGTCCCTTAGATACTAATTCTTGTGGGTTTGTGAAAGGTTTTTACAATTTTCTAGCATTTGCAATAATTCATCAATTTGAAACATTTTAGTCTCATTTAAAAGCTTAAGAAATGAGAAAGATTTTCATTATGTTAAGAAAACATCATGATAATAATCATTTTTCATGATGGTTTAGTGAATTTTTGTAAAATATCCCACCAATTTAAAGATTTGGTAATCTCGATTCGCGTTCAGACTGGAATTTTTTGTTCACTTCATTACCAACGCAAAAGTCTCATGTGAGCATCATAAAAATTTATAATAGTGAATCTTGTAGCACGTTTCAAATAAGTTTACACTGATTCAATTTAATTCACACCATCTATATAAAGACTTCAGTCATTTCTGAATGGACGATGGAATAGCTGTAATCTTTCGCCCTCTTTATTTCTGTAACAAAGCGTTCCGGACCTACTTTCATTCTAATTTTTTTATCCCCCCAAACCATCCAAACCAAAAGTCTGGGTGCGCCCCTGAGGTGAGCACAAGCAACTACTCCTGCGTTGTGGCTATCCATAGGAAACGTTCTGACCAAGTTGATTGAGCTTCATGATAATGTAAAGCTGTTCGTTCGTATCGCAATTGCAAGCAGAAGGAGAGTTGAAAGCTCGTATTTTTTGGAAAATGCCTTAATGATGAGGTTTGGTTAATAAAGTAAAAATATAATAAAGTTGGTTAAAAGCTTACTTGGCGTATATTTTTAGTTCTCTGAATACTCTTAATTTGACCTAACAAAAAAAAGATATTCACAAATTCATTGATGACTTGTGACTTCTGAACGATTTTTTGGACGGTAAAATTATTACAGAACGATCAAAGTAAATAAACAATCTTCCAAAATGACTTTTGATGATCTTAAAGCCGTGTCTTCTGAACTGAAACACTACTTTCCACTCTCATAGAGGAAGGAAAAGCAGTGGATTAAAACTCCATTCGATGAGGACAACAAACTTAAATAATTTCAGCCTTACGACCTCCCAGTTAAGCTACTACTCTTTTAAATCTCAAAATATTACAGTAGCCTAACTAAACATTTCATACACATTTTCTCTTAACAATTTGAGTTATTAAACTATTCACAATCGTAGTATGTAGAGGCATCAATTTCAAAGATTTTTATCAAAATTAAATTCTTTCTATTATCATTTAATCACAATTAAAATTGACTGCAAGTTTGGTGAATTTACAAAAAAAGATAACTCAATAATTATCAAAGGCTTCAAGGTTTATAAATGCCAGTATAGACCGATAGAATCCAGTTGAAAAGATAGACAACGAGTTCGTCTGAGAGAGTGTGAGTGAATATCTTTTCTTGGATTGCTGGAGAGTTGCGTACACGAAAATATTGCAAGATAAGAAAATCTCCTAAGTAGTGCAAACATCGGGTCGAAAAGGGGGTTTCATCTACTTGGAAAAGCCGTTTAGAAAAAAGACAGCCCGGAAGACCTATGATTATAATATGAATATTATGATAGCATTTGCTCTGAACCGAGTCGAACTTACCAAACAAAATCTTGATAGGGTGTTTAAGATCCAAAAGAAAGCGGTTAGGTGTATAGAAAGAGTAAATAGATTAGATTCATGTAGGCCGTTGTTCAATAAGAGACTTGGTCTCCTAACTGTACCCTGCTTATATGTGTATGAAGCTACTTTATAATAAAATTATTAAAATTAAGCCTCACCTCAACTAATTGAAGTAATTATGGTATCTAGTGTATAATATTGTTGATCTGACTTGTCTTATACTCCTTAACTGGAGTCTCCAAGACGTAATCTACAAAAAAAAAAAAGCTGTAATAAGTACCGTAATTGATTGATGCTGATGCCAATAATTACAATACTGTAATGTTGGTGTTTTGTGATGAATCGAAAGAGGATACACATAAAATTAATCATTTTCAATTAAATAAGACCTGAGAAAATAAGACCTGAATTATCATTAAAATTATATTGTATGAGGTTTTTGAAATAAATCATGGATATTGTCAATGTAATATTTTTAAATGATTGACTCACTGTATATATACTGTATACTGTATTATACGATCATTCGCATAATATTTTCAATTCTGTTTGCTTGCAAACGTAATGAGAACTGTTTCTTTTATTGACTTCTGCCTTTCAGTGCATTCTAATTTCCAACAAAAAATGATGAGTTTTTATCAGAGGAATGAGTTTTGACATTCGTGATTGATTATTATTGTATAGTAAGTAATTCGTGTAAACTGACGTTGCTGTATTCATATCATTTACAGAAGCGTGTAATATATTGAATGATTATTACATATAGATTCATCTAACCACTATTTTTTTATCTACATTTTACAACCCATTTTTTTTATTTTGATTGAATAAAAATAGGATTTCTCATGGAATTCCTTCCATGATGGATTGGAAATTTCAATCGTTGATGCATTATTGTACTATTGCTAAAGTAGAAGTAGCATGGAAGTCTCAATATTGATACTTTGTGATTAATTTTCCAAGTATAGAATGAGTGACATTGAGTACTTAAATGTAACAGGAATGGTATGCTGCAACTTAGACTTCAATAATGGCTCTGCTCTCTTCACTAAGGATCTTTTCCTTTACACATTTTTCAGCTTGTAATGAATGAACTTAGAGGCTATGGCAACGATTTTCCAGTTGAAAAATGCATCAGTGCACTTGAAGTTTTTTTGTGTGTTCCGATACACACCAAAATTTTATAGCAAGAGATTTGTAAAAGATTTGCGAGATATCTGTGCTGGTCATACAAATCGGTTACAATTCCAAGCGTTCATGTCTCATCTTACTGAACAGATGAAAAAGTTGTGAATTATTTGTGTTAATAAAGTGCGAGTGATAAATTTAAGTGTTGCCAGCGTTATTTTAGACATAGAATCCGTAACAATATGTTACATTGTCCAAAACATTGAGGTTAACACAGACTAAGAATTTAAAATTCGCTAAAAACCTTCTCTCGAAAAATAACAAAGTGCATCTTCTCTCTTAAACACTATTAATTTAAAAGTTCACTTGAAACGAAACACCAAAAACAGTTAAAAATAGTTTATAATATAAAATGTTTATAAAAACTTTTGAGCCGAAAAATATTGCATTTTATGCTAGTCTTCTGGCGTTATTTGCAGAACTGAGAGAAAATCTCAATTTTGGTAGTACCGTACTTATGTACATGTTGTGAGAAAACTTCTCCAACCATGAAACACGCATAAAGTCTTCAACCCGGTCTAGACTCACAGATTACACAAAGTTTTAGACAATTAACTCCAACGTTTCAGAACCTGTATAATTGAGGTTTACAGAAAAGTTGCCCTAATCTAATCATTAATTTTGTTCTATTGACATAGACTTTTTCATTCAATTCCGATTTAAAAAATACACAGTACTTACAATACAAATAATGCCCCACAATTATTTTCTTAATTCATTGTAGTAACACATTTTAATATAAATGAGTTCTATTTCAGTATCTTGAAAAATGGATGGAAAGTTGTCAGAGATAGGTAGAACAATATTTGTTATAAGGATGCTTTTCAATAATGTTATGGAAGTTACTTGAAAAATCCACAAAATACAGTTAGTTATAGTTATAGTCACCTTTTGTACTTTATTGGAATCAGTTACATTACTGATCTAAAAATTGGGAAATAGCTTGTACAATTCATGGTATTGTTATGAAATGCTAGGAAGAAGAAAGAAGTATAATAATTATCTGCCTGTGTCAATAAGTCTTACTGTCAAACAATGCAATACAAAATACAACGACATAATCTCAGCATTAAAGTATGAAATGAAAATGAAAAAAAATTCTGATATTTACAGTGAACCTATCACTTCACATTGTTCACTTATTGAACAATTCTCTGTTGAACTCATTCTTGGCAATGTGCAGAAACACAATTTGGTAGTGCCGACATGTGGCACAGAATAAGTATAATTTTAACAACTATTTTGGTTAGCTATACACATCATAAAATCCTAAGAAATACGTTATACCAATAAATATATTAAATATTGAAATTTACTACTCAATAAATATAATAACGTTATAACTCAATAAGGCTAATCATATTCAAATTTCAAAATAAATTAGTCTACTTTTTAGTTAATTTACTATATTGTGTATTTGTTCAAAAACATTTTAAATGTCGAGAGTTACAGAATAATAATGCTTTTGCTCAATGTGATATTTCTATTTAATTTAAAATAAATTAGAAAACCTTTCACTGAATCAGAAACTATTTTCAATAACCATTACGTTACTGGGTGTATCTCTACTGTACATGTATGTTTGTTCAAAAATTATTGATAGACTATCATACGTGATTCTTTGGAAATAAAGGTATAGTATCATTACAAAAATGACTAAAATTATTCTAACTCAAGAAGATTACATTGAACATCAGATCATAATGACTTGATAGAATTTCTGTATTATTTTTTCGGATTACTGACTTTACATTCAATCTTTTTTCATAAGTAACTCAAATTTAACTGATGGATTAAGGAAATTAGAGAGGATATGAATGAGGTAGGAGTAGTAACCCTGGGCAATTGAAAAAAATAAACAAAATATAGAAATATAGAGAAGTAGGATTCAATCCTAAAATAGACACCGACCATGGTGGGAGGGAAGACTCCCTGCCATCATGCAAACAAGCCATACAAAAGATATTTACAGCCGAGGAACGACAAAGGAGATCAGAACGAATGTGGCTCTGAAAGAAAATTACAGAGGAAAACAATACACGATGACTGAAATGGTCCAATGACCGTAAAAACAAAATAATAATAATTATCATAATAAAGCCATCAAATAATTAAGATTTTTCAATCTTAGTGCACTTTGAAAGACACATATTGCACATATATGCAATTAATATTTACTTTCGATTTGCATTGCCTACTCTACGTTTGTCTTGAGCTTCTAAAATGAAACTTCTTTTCTGATAAAAAAAGGTGGGTCACCAGCTGAAAAAAGGTTGGGAAACACTGTTCTATTCTACTCTTTCTGCCGGCGACTTGCCCTAGCCCTAATCGGTCATTTCTTCAGTTTCTCCCCTCTTTCGTTTGTAGGCTACGTGATGACATTCCACAATAATTGGGAATATGGAAGGGAGCCGCTTGGATACACAAAAACACCTCACCACATACAGCAGCCGGCTGTGACGTCATACTACAGATAATCTAGAAAAATCGATTACTCAGTTGCGGTTGAGGTATTAAATTTTTTTTTGAGGGTACTAAATAGTACGAAAAAGGTACTAGATAGTGGCATAATTTGTTTGTATGATTTCAGACATGGCCGGGCCAGCGACATGCATGCCACGTGCATGTCACTGGCCCGGCCATGATGGAATTTCTATAAAAAAATCATGCCATTATTAAGTACCAATTTCGTACTATTTAGTACCTCTAAGAATAAAATTAGTACTTCATCCCTAACTGAGTAAACGATTTTTTTCACAAGGCCAGTGAAATTTAAAAAAAAAATTATAGCTCAGTTGGGATTGAGGTAACATTTTTTTTCTTGGAGGTACTAAATAGTACGAAATATATCCTAAATAATGACATATTTTGTTTGTGCAAATTCAGACATGGCCGGGCTGAGAGGTCATTGACCTATATCATTTTATGCTGTATCTCCTCAACCTTTGAGGTACGAAAATTTCTATTGGAGGTACTAAATAGTACGAAATAGGTACCAAATATTGGCATAATTTTTCTTTTCAAATTCAGACATGGCCGGGCTACCATGTCGCTGGCCCGGCCATGATGGAATTTGTATGAAAAAATTATGCCAATATTAAGTACCAATTTCGTACTATTTAGTACCTCTAAGAATAAAATTAGTACTTCATCCCTAACTGAGTAAACGATTTTTTTCACAAGGCCAGTGAAAATTTAAAAAAAAATTATAGCTCAGTTGGGATTGAGGTAACATTTTTTTTCTTGGAGGTACTAAATAGTATGAAATATATCCTAAATAATGACATATTTTGTTTATGCAAATTCAGACATGGCCGGGCTGAGAGGTCATTGACCTATATCATTTTATGCTGTATCTCCTCAACCTTTGAGGTACGAAAATTTCTATTGGAGGTACTAAATAGTACGAAATAGGTACCAAATATTGGCATAATTTTTCTTTTCAAATTCAGACATGGCCGGGCTACCATGTCACTGGCCCGGCAACTTAAGAATGTTAATAGCTCGGTCAGGGTTGAGGTACAAAAATATTTATTGGAGGTACTAAATAGTACGAAATAGGTACTTAATAGTGGCATAATTTGTTTTTACAAATTCAGACATGGCCGGGCCAGCGACATGCACGTTTTTTCTTCTACTCCTCATCATTTCCTCTTTAATTCTACCTCATAACCAACCTCTTTCTCCTTTTTCTACTCCTTCTTTTCCTTCTTCTCCTCTCTCGCCTTCTCCTCCTTCATCTCTCCATATAACTATCTCTTATTTTCTCTCACCTTTTTCCTCTTCTCCTCTTTCTTCTCCTCCTCTATTATCTCCCCCCATAAATATCCCTCACTTTCTCTCTCCTTCTCCTTCTTCTCCAGCAATTCTTGTTCATCATCCACCTCTTTCACCATCAACTACTCCCTCGTCTCCTCCTTTCCCACCAAACTTCTCCTTTTTCTTTTTTATCCTCCATTATTTCTTTCTCTGCGAAATTCAATCGCATCGAGTGGAGATTTATCTAGAGAGCAGATCTCTCACCAGAAAACAGTGGACCGGAAAAAGTATTATGAACGGCTCAACTATCTGCGATCCTCATCTTCGAGATTTTCCCTTTCGCTCCCATCTCTTCCGCTTCTGTTCTTCACCATTCTTTGTCAACAGTTTCGTCCCGATTCTTCTCGATGATCAAATCTCACCTAAGATCTTCGCGTCTCCATCGTTAATCGCCTTTTCCGAGTTCAAGTTCTACTCTTCCGATATCAAATAATATCTCCTTGACCCGCCTGCACTATGGTCTCAATAAAATAAATTGAAAGTTCAATCTTTTGCCGGCTAGAAAAATTTAGTTGCTTGATTCAATACCAGTACTTCTGTGAACAGTAGACCTCACGCCCAAGAATAAGGGTGCTTGAACAGAGGAACATACTCCATGTACTCAATGATAATCACCATCGCAGAATTTAACACAATCATCAGACCTAATCCTTCATTCATATCATACACATATTCATATTTATATTTATATATTCTCAAAATAAGGCACTTTACAGTGTTGTGAGATGAGAGAAACCATGTTACATACATAATTAACAGTTTGCTAGAGTCAAGTCATTGTAAGTGTATTGTAAGGTAGCCCAAATTTAATTTAAATAAAACAACGATTGATAGATGAGAAACGCGTAATCTCATGTCTGTTTTTCACAAAAGGTCACTCTGTATCACGTCAACAAGGCTGTATTTTCTATTTGCGAGACAGCTGATGGCTCAAACTAGTTCTCAGTAGTCTGATGAATGATTTAAAATAGTATATTACGTTACAAGTGCGGGAAATGGTGTTTAACATACGAGTATGATAAGTTAACGCACGAGACGAAGTCGAGTGCGGTATTATCATACGAGTATGGTAAACATCTTCACGGACGAGTTACGTACGATATTTTTTCGTCATACAAGTCTAAAATAGCAGATAAGTTGAAATAAGAAACTATAAATCATTGTTATACAAACATAACCTCAACACACCAACTCAAGGTGAAATGTGGCAATAATGGTTCTAGATCAGCTGATCTAGCTTTGGACCAAATGGTTTTTCAGTGAAGTGGTAGCCACAACCACCCATAGAGTGCGGTAATAATCATTTGATGATTTTTACCACACAGTGTACGGTAATAATCATCAAATTACATCAGCTGTTTTTGATTTCTGTAAACAGCTGTTTACCACATTGATTGCTTGACTGGTAAACTGTCCATAACCTACAAGTATGACGAAATAGTATTACGTTACTAGGCTGGAAAGAGACGCTTTGCCGGTCGAGCATATGAAAGTTTATCGTGAAACGTGAATATGCAAGAACCGGCAAAAGTTTACATTCGTGTAATGTACGATATTTTTTGTTACACTTGATAGAAAGGCATGCTCCAATCAGCTGGATAATAATTATGCGAGACATTCAAAAGTATACAAGACAATTATTGAATTAGCTGCTTTATTTAGATTCGGAATTTGATGGGCGAATTCCCATATTTATATAAACCATAATAATGATAGCCTAGTGCAATCAGCTGGGTTATATTCGAGACAGGTATTGTGCAATGTAATGAGTTGACTATATCTATACATATAATATATATATATGTGAGTCAACGGAAAAATTTTAAAATATGTTGAAATAATTATTCTTCTTTTCATCCGGTAGGGTATAGAAACTCTAGAATTTCCTATCGAAAATCATGTGAATATTCCTTGATGAATTAATCCTTTCTAGAGGTAGGGGCGAAAATGATTTGAGTGGAAAATTGGGTGAGGGAGGGTTAATTAACTTTCAACTTTTTGGTTTTTATTATTGGAGGTTGATATTGAGAGCTTCTAAAAATGCATAGTGGATTTTTTTCGAAAATTCATCCCCTTTCACCCATCTTCCTCTTCCTATTCTCCTTTTGCTATCCCTCCTTCTCCTCCCCCTCCTTTTCCTCATTTATCACCTTTTCTTCCTTTTTATCATTCTCCTTCTCCTACTCCTTCTACTCATCCTACTCATTCTCCTCCTCCTCCTCCTCCTCCACCTCCTCGTCCTCTTACTCATCCACCATACTCTTTTTTCTTCTACTCCTCCCCCTCCTTCTACTTCCTCTTTCACTCATCCTCCTTTTCCTTTTCTTCTACTTCTTCTTTCTTTTTCCTCCTCCTTTTCTTCTTCCTCACCTACTTTTCCTATTCTTTTTTATCACCTTCTTCTTTGTTCTTCTTCGCCTCCTTTTTAATCTTTTCCTCCTCCTTTTTCTTCTTCCTTCACTTCTTCTTCTCTCCTTCTTTTCCCTCGTTTTCTCTTTTTTCCCTTATCTCCTTCTTCTCCTTCTCCTTTTTTCTCCTTTTCATCCTTCTTTCTTCTTCTTCATATCATTCTCTTTCTCTGTCTTCATCTCCTTTTCCTCCTTCTTTCTTCTTCTTCTTATTATTCTCTTTCTCTGTCTTCTCCTCCATCTCCCTTTCCCTTTCTTTCTCCTTATCCTTTTCCTTCCCTTTTTCCTTCTCCTTTTCCTTTTCATTTTCCTTCTCCTTTTCCTTCTCCTTTTCCTTCTCCTTCTCCTTCTCTTTCTCCTCCTCCTTCTCCTTTTTTTTCTCCTTCTCCTTCTCTTTCTCCTACTCCTTCTCATTCTCCTTTTTCTTCTCTTTTTCCTTCACATTCACTTTCTCCTTCTCCTATTTCTTTTTTCTTCCTTTTTCTTTTTCTTCTTTTTCTTTTTTTCTTCCTCATCTTCTTCTTCTCCTTCTCCAAGTTCTTTTTCTTTTATTTTCTTTTTCGTCTCCATCATCTTCTTTTTCTCCTTCTCCTATTTCTTTTTTCTTCTTTTTCTTCCTTTTCCTTCTCCTTTTCCTTTTCTTTCTCCTTCTCCTTCTCATTTTCCTTCTCTTCTTCCTTCTCATTCTCTTTCTCCTTCTTCATCTTCTCCTACTTCTCCTATTTCTTTTCTTTTCCTTTTTTTATCTTCTTTTTCTATTTTACTTCATCATCTTCTTCTTTTCCTTCTCCTATTTCTTTTCTTCTTCTTTCATTTTCGTCTACATCATCTTCTTTTTCTCCTCCTCCTATTTCTTTCTTCTTCTTCTCCTTTCTTTTCTTTTTCTTCTTCTTCATCAACTTCTTTTTCTCCTTCTCCTATTTGAATAAGGTCATTTCAAATCTTTTTCTAGTACAGGAAGCCCCGACGTCAATTAATATCATAAATACATCTGTCAATTCTTTACAATTTCTTCAAACTTTGCTATCTTAAGAACTGTACTGCCGTAAAAAATTAGTATTTATAATATTTATTGGCGTCGGGGCTTCCTCTACTAAAAGAAGATTCTCCAGCAATTCTTCACCTTAAAAAACGTTTAAACCTTCTGAACACTTTCAAAATTTCGCTGATTTTGCAATAATTCTTCACTTTCAAATGATGTTTAAATATCTCGACATCATTCTTGACTATCTTCTGTAACGTTCTGGACACTCTTTCAATATTTCGCTGAATTTGCAATAATTCTACTGGTTCGAAGTGATGGTGAAATGTCTCAACATCATTCTCGACTATCTTTTCAAATTTTGTAGTCTTTTGAGCTCTGTATTTTCAGCAAGTCCTAGCTCCGATTCTTTGCCGCTATCAAAGATGTTGAAATGTTTCGACAGAAATGTTCACTGTGACTGGGAAAAGTCTTAGGTTGTGTTGGCGCGTGCGAGTGTCGCTTTTCTTTGTCAGAAGTCGGTCGCCTTTGCTCTGATTCAGTCCGATCTGGTGACATCTTTGAAAAGCTGTGATGCTGCTGATGCTGCTGTGGTGTCTGCGAATCACTTTCCAACTTGTGAGTTCGTTATCTGCTTGCTTTCGGTGCCTCTTTTCAGACAGCTGCCACGCTACACTCTCCAACGCTTCTCTTTCTTCGTAATCTTTTCCTCTTTTTTTTTCTTCTTCTTCTTCTTTTCTTTGTCTGCTTTTACATTCAGCTTCTAATCTTTCTTCATAATCTTCCTACTTCTTCTTATTCTTCTCCCACTTCATCTTCATCCAACTTTTTCTGCTTCTCTCTCTTCTGAATGTACTTTTTGCTTCTTTTTCTTCTTCTTTTTCCTTTTCATATTCTTCTTTTTGTTCCTTTTCTTCTTCTTTTTCTGCTTCTTCTTTTTCTTCTCTTCTTCTCTCCTCCTCCTTATTTTTTCTTCTTTATCTCCCTTTCTTCTTCTTCTTTCTTCTGATCCAACTTATTTCTACTTATTTTTCTCGGTCTTCTTTTTCTCTTTTCCTTCTTCTTCTCCTTCTCCTTCTTCTACTTCCCCATATTTCTCTTCTTCAACCTCTTCTTCTTCTTCTTCTTCTTCATCATCTATTCTTCTCTTTTTCTTCTTATCATTTATCCCCTCTTCCTCGTGTTGTTCTTCTCCTTCTTCTACCACTCCTCCTTCTTTTCTTTTTCTACTTCTTCTTCTTAATCATCGTCTTCTTCTTTCTTCATTTTTTCCTTCTTCTTCTTCTTCTTTTCCTCCTTTTTCCTCTTATCCTTCTTTTTCTTCTTCTTCTCCTCCTCCATATTTTTCTTCATCTTATTATCTACTTCTTCTTCTGAATCATCGTCCAGCCTACTTCTTTCTTCATTTTCTCCTTTTTCTTCTTATTTTCCTCCTTCTCTTTCTATTTCTACTTATCCTCCATTTCAGTCTTCTTTTTCTTCTTCTTCTTCTTCTCCTCCTCTTCCATCTTTTTCTTTATCTTCTTCTTCTTCATCTTTTTCTTTTTCACTGTCTTATTATTTTTTCCTTCTTCTTTTTCTTTTTCCTCCCACCACTTTATCCATCACTATTTCTTCCCCCCGACTTCTTCCCTCTTTTCTTCATCATCAACATCCACTTTATATCTTTCTTCTTCTTTTTCTCCTCTCGGTCTGTTTTTTTCCTTCCTCTTTACCACTTTCTTCTTCTTTCTTCTTCCTCTCCTTTTGCTCTCCACAATTTACTTCTACTATCACTCCTTCTCCTTCTTCATTCATTTTCTCTTTTTTCAACTGCTACCATATCATTTTCTCCTCTTAAATCTTTTCCACCAGTTGTCATTCTTCTCCTTGATTCCTTTCCTTTCTATTATCTCTTTTTCCTCTCTTTCTTCTTCTTCTTCTTCTTCTCTTTTCCGATACCTTTTTCCTCTTTTTCTTCTCCGACTTTCTTCTTCTGTTTTCCTCTTTCTTCTTAAATCTTTACCAATTTTCTTCTTCTCTCCTTCCTCTTCGCACATCTTTCTCTCCTCTTCTCCTTTTCTCCTTTTGCTTCCATCCCTTCCTCTCCTTATTCTTCTAGCATTTTTCTCCTTTTTGTTCTCTTTCTTTCATTTTCTTCTTCCTTGCTTCTTCTTCACCTTTTTTCTAGCATTTCAAAATTGCAGCTTATTTTCTCAAATCTTTTCCACATTTTTCTTCTTTATCGCTTCTGCTTATTGTTCTTTCTTCACTACTACTGCCCTTGCTTTTTCTATTCATCCTCCTTTTTAATGTCTCTTCTTCCTTTTTTCGCATCCTTTTTCTTCTTTCTCTGTCTCCTCCTCTTCTTCCTTTATATTTCCTTCTTCTCTTCTTTTTTCCTTCTTGAGTTCTTCTTTCTGTTTCTTGTTCATCTTGTCCTTCCTCTTCTTGAAGCTTCTTCTTCTTCTTCTCTTCTTTTTCTCCTTGTCCTTCCATCTTTTCTATTTCTAGTTCATCTTGTCTTTCCTCTTTACACCTTTTGTTCATCTTGTCCTTCCTCTATTCCAATCTTCTTCTCTCATCTTTCTCCTTCTCCTTCCATCTTTCCACCTTTTCTTTTTCTCTCTGGTTCTAGTTCTTCTTGTCTTTCCTCTTCTTCTCCTTCTAGCAGCTTTTTTTCTTCCCCTCTTCTTTTTCTCCTCCTTCCATCTTTTCTTTTTTCTTTCTGGTTCTTGCTCTTATTGTCCTTCCCCTTCTTCCTCTCACACCTCTTCCTCCTCATTTTCTCCTACTTTTTTCTGCAATTCACCCGGGGATGACATTTCCTCTTTTCAAACAGATAGACGACTGATCTTTCCCGCTACCTCACCTCCTTCTCCTTTCACGTTTTCTCTACATCCTCCTCCCTCACCCTTCTTCTCCTTCAACACTACGCATTTATCCATTTCTTTTCAATCCACTCTTTCACCTTCTGCTCGTCTCTGTAACACCTTTTGTGTGCATCCTATTCACTTCAGCCTGCATTCACACCAATGATAATACACCTTCAAGTACACGAGCATGGACGTTTTTCTCCCACTTTCAGCATTATTACACGAATTTTGCAAATAATATTATCACTTAGGTATCATTTCCGATCCTCCTCCTCCATCTTGTAATACTGTGAGTTTGCTGAATTTTCGCTTGAGCCGGATTGCATCTACATTGTAAGTTGGCCCACTATATTGTAGCAGCGCCGCTTGTATGTAGATTGAAGTCAGCATATTGAAGGTTGAGCAGCTGGATATTAATATGATCAAAAATATGTGAAATTGTGAATGAGGCATGTAGAAAAGGTTCCATTTGGAAGAATTTCGGTGACATTGCAAACTTTTTATGGTCCCAATTATTGATGTCGGTGTATTGAAGGTTGTTGAAAAGAAAAAGAAGAAGAAAAAGGTTGGTAGAAGAAGAAGAAAAAAATTGGTAGAAGAAGAAGAAAAAAAGAAGAAGAAGAAGGAGAAAAAAGAAGAAGAAGAAGAAGAAGAATGAGAAGAAAAAAGTCTAATGAAAGAATAAGAAAAAGAACGAATGAAAGAAGAAGAATGAGAATAAGAAGAAAAATGAGAAGGAGGAGAAGAAGAAGAAGAAGAAGAAGAAGAAGAAGAAGAAGAAGAAGAAGAAGAAGAAGAAGAAGGAGAATGAGAAGAAGAAGAAGAAGAATGAGAAGGAGAAGAAGAAAACGAATGTAAGAAGAAGAAGAAAGAGGAAGAATAAAAGAGGATAAAAAAGAAGAATAAAAAAAAGAAAAATGAAAGAAAAAAAAGAACAGAGAAAGAGGACTGAGGGAGAAAGAAAAATAGATGAAGGAAGAGGTTGAATGATAAAAGGAGAAGAAGAAGAAGAAAAACAACGAATTGAAGACGAAGAAGAATGAGAAGAAGAAGAAGAAGAATGAGGAGAAGAAAAATGAGAAGGAGAAGAAGAAGAATGAGAAGAAGAAGAAGAAGAAGAAGAAGAAGAAGAAGAAGAAGAAGAAGAAGAAGAAGAAAAAGGAGAATGAGAAGGAGAAGAAGAAGAAGAAGAAGAAGAAGAAGAAGAAGAAGAAGAAGAAGAAGAAGAAGAAGTAGAAGAAGAAGAAGAAAAAGGAGAAGATGGAGAAGAAGAATAAGAAGAAGAAGAATAATAAGGAGAAGAAGAGGAAGAAAAAAAAGAAGGAGAAGAAGATGAAAAAGAAGAATAAGAAGAAGGAGAAGAAAAATAAGAAGGAGAGAGAGGACGAATAAAAGAGGATGAAGCAGAAGAAGAATCAAAAACGACAAATGAAAGAAGAAGAAGAAAAAGAATGTAAAAAGATGACTAATGAAAAAAGAAAAATAGAAGAAGAAGGAAGAGGTCGAATGATAAAAGAAGACGAATGAGAGAAGAAGAAAGAGAACGAATGAAAAAAGAAGAAGAAAAACAACGAATTGAAGAAGATGAAGAAGAAAAGCAACGAATTAAAGAAGAAGAAGAAGAAGAAGAAGAAGAAAGAGCACGAACGAAATAAAAGACGTAGAAACAGCATTGCAAATTTGCACAAATAAAGTCGTTTGAATCTGAATCTGAACCCCCCCCCCCCCCTCCCACCGCCATAAATGACCATCCAGTTACGCCAATGTTGAGAAGTGATAATTGGCGATAAAGTAAGAGGAAAAAAGAAAAGAGAAAGTGTGAATGCGGTGTGACGAGCGCGTTACCATTTTCCAAAATCCACCACAATACGGTATTAGTTTAATTATTATTTCCACTTCCAGTGAGCTCTTTGAGAGAGAATATTAGCAGGCTGTGTTGATTCCAGCAGCATAACACAGTCGGAAAAAGCCAAACATCTTTTCAATTTTGCATTGATCATCAATGACAATTTAATTGGACTAATCTCTTGAAAACCTTGTCTCGATTCCACATTGATCACGTTTTGTGGTTGAGATATTTCATTTCTCCTCCACCTACTATCTAAAGTCGCATTTTACTCCCTGGAATCGGCTACTGAAGTACTACTTCATGCCCCATGGGACTAACCTACTTACTTTTTCTCTCTAGGGAGTAAAAGTAATTACGTTTTCGCCACACTAGGACGTAATGAGCAGTTTTTCATGCGTCAAATGGAATCCGAAAGTGTTTAGTTTCCGACGAGGTCTATAAAGCTGGGCATTCACGTTCCAACTTGCAGTACCACTTGCAGTACTGCTAGTAGTACTGCTAGATGGATAGTCGTCTCCACTCACGCTCCTACTTGAAATCCAACTTTATTCCTAATCAGCTGTGAACGTCGCTCTCGAGCCGAAAAATGTAACCGAAGTTGCCCGAAGGTCATGCACTGATTGAGATAGGTTGGACGACTTTGATCCAACGCCCCCACACACGTTCCAACACCGTCGACATTCGGAAGTTGTCCCTCTAGTCGTCCATCTACAATTCCAACCATCCAACAAGCCCATTCACGTTCCGTTTTCGGATCAAACCTTGGAAGTTGGACTGCAAGTGGTACTGCAAATCGGAACGTGAATGCCCAGCTTAAAAGTTTACCGCCCTAGGGCGAGAAAGAAAATGACCTTGAATGAAAGCTGATCGTGTCTGGATACAGCAGTCATGATTGTTTGAAAATATGAATCCTTCAAACTTTTATGTGAAACAAAAAGATTTGAACTGTCAATAAATGTTTATTTTTTATAATTAAATATGTAAGTAGTATTTAAAATGTCAATAAATGATCACTTTTTATAACTTAATATGTATTATTTTGTAGTTTTGATATAAAAAAATAGAATATGATGATATTTATATAACATCAACAACATTGTATTCTATGTGAGGGTTCACATCACCTTTTTATCCAATCTACAGAGCTCTGGGTGGGAATTTTGTCAACTAGTACAATTGTTGGTAACCTCTCACCAAAAGGTTAGTTGGTTAGGTTTTTTGTTTTTTGGCATTTTGTCAACTACCATACTGCAACTGTTGGTATAGAAAGTTTAGTTGGTTAGTTTTTTGGTTGTTTTATGCAGGTTTCCAAATCAGGAACAGAAATAACAACAAAAAACCTAACCAACTAGCCTTTTGGTGAACAGTTGTTTAGTAGTTGACAAAATGCCCACCCAGAGCTCTGTAGGTTTGATAAAAATGTGATGTGTACCGTTCCTTGCATTCTTGCTAGTACCATAGCATTAAAATTTCGCTTTCAAAATTTCCAACTTAACATTGTTGTTTTTTTGGTGTGGCGAAAAATAGCGTTTGCAATGCGGGCAAAAATGTTTTGCTGGCTCTCAAACGCTTCAAGTCCTCGACTTCGTCTCGAACTTCAAAACCGCGATCTCGAGCCGGCAAACACACATTTTCGGCCCTAGGTGCGAAATATACTATTAACTACAACTGCTCGTAAAGTAGTTATTTATGTACTGAAAACTAATTGTGAAATACCTCTTTACTGCTCCGCAAGCGGTAAAGTACTTTACGCTCGCCAGCTGTTTTCTTTACGCTTCTGTTTTTATTCTGATGTCTTCTCATTTGTGGATCACGGAATCCGTGAAATTCTCTTAACCTCAATAATGGCGCACGCTAACCAAATCCGCGCACGTTCTGTGATGTTACAAACTACAAGTTATTATTGTGTTGGAATCCAGAACTGCAGTTGTAGGAGAAATATTGTATGTTATTCGCGCGTGAAGCTTCTTTATCGCTCTCGCAAAATTACTGCACGACGCTAAACGGTTACTCTTGATGCTGAAAAACGCTGCTTTGGACTCTAGTTACACAAATAGCTATTTCCAACTTGTTTAACAATTCATTAAATAGAGTGAGCTAGAAATAGCTTACTAACCTACTGTGGTTACTTTATAAAGTAATCATAGTGGATTATATCCAAAACATCGCATCAAAGTCGCATCGAAAAAGTGTGAAAAGGCCTAAGTAGGAAAATAGAATTCCCGCTTTCAACTTTTGCGCGACAAAAAGTCGCAGTCAAGTCGTGCAAGCGTAAGAAGCAACGTACATCAACTGAACGTCAAGGAAATTGTTTATGTATGTTGTTTATGTCATCGTCAGGGAAGAAAAAGATTTGAACTCTACTGGCGAAAAAATGGTTAGGGAGGTTTTGAGAGGAGGCGCCCGGTGGGGGGTTTTTGAAGAAGAGTTGAGAGACTGGATGACAGATTGAAAAGAAGATTCCCAAGGAAGGAAGGAAGGAAAATGTGAAGGGAAAAAAAGGGCTGCTTTATCTGAGCTTTTCCTCACGCCACATTCTTCTCTCAGACTCTATTCAATAGTCTATTTCTATTTACACTCTATTTTGAAATAGAGAGTTTTTTTTCTATTTTCCATTCCCTATCTTCTCTCATTATCATGATTTTCGTCACCTTCTCCTCCTATTTTTTAATCTTCTTTTCTTCTTCTTCTTCTCGATCTCCTCCCATCTTCATCACCTTCGTAACGTTTTGCCTATTCTCCTTCATCTTTTTCTTCGTCATCGTCGTCATTGAATTATCTTTCTTCTCTTTTTTCCATTTCATTCTTCTCCTTTTTTTATCTTCATCTGCTTTTCAATCTCCTCCTTCATTGTCTTCCTTCTCATCCTACTTGTTCTTCCACCTTTTCTTTGTCTTATTGTCCTTTCAACTATCCTTTTTTTCTTTTTTTTCCTTATGCTTCTATCCTACTTCTTCTTCTAGTTTTTCTTCCGCTCTTTTCTTATGTTGTTCTTTCTGCGTCTTTTTCTTCTCCTTCATTTTCTTCTTCCTTTTCTTCTACTTCTTGTTCTTATCTCTTCCTCTCCCACCTCCTCCTCCTCCTTCTTATTATTCGTCTTTCTCTTCTCCTTCATTTTCTTCTTCCTCTTCTTCTACCCCTTGTTCTTCCACTTCTTCTTTGCCTCCTACTTCATCCTCTTCTTCCTCTTTTTGTTCTTCTTCTTCTTTTTTCTTCATCATTGCCCTTAATCTGCTTCACAATCTTCTCCTTATTTTCTCCTTTCACATTCTACTTATTTTCTTCTTCACCCTCTTTCTTTTCTTTGTCTTGTTCTCCTTCCAACAGTCCTTCTTTTTCTCCTCTCTCTCCTTCTTCTCATCCTCCTTGGTTTTTTGGATACTCTTCTTTCCCTCCTCCTCCCCTGCTTCTTCTTTTTCTACCTCTTGTTATTCTTCTTTTTTTGTTATTCCACATCTTCCTCTTTTTTCTTCATCTTTTCCTGATTCTGCTTCTAAATCTTCTCCTTTTTTCTTCCTTCTCATTCTCCTTTTCTTCTTCGTCTTCGTTTTCTTTGTTTAGTTTCCAGTTCTTTGTTGGTTAAGTGGAAGAGGGGCTTTTTATGCCTCAACTTCGCCCACAGCACTTTTTGTATTGTAAAGTGCGAAATGAAGGCATTTTATCTATCTATTTTTCTCCTTCCAACTCTTCTTTTTCTTCTCATTTTCCTTCCTCTACACCTTCTTCATCTTCTTCTACTTCTTCTCTATCGTCTTCCTCTTCTTTCTTTTTCTTCTCAATCTTCTTCTTCTTCTCCAACTTCTTCTTTCTCATCTTCTTCTTTTTCTTCTTCTTCTTCCACTTCTGTTTTATTCTTCTCCTTTTTTCTCCTTTTTTCTTCTTCTTCTCCATCCTTTCTTCTTCTTCTTTTAATTCTAATTCTTCTTCTCCATCTTCTTCTATTTTGTTCCTCCCTGTATTCTTCTTCCCGCTCTTTTTCTTCTTCGTTCTCTAGCTTTTCTTCTCTGTTTCAGCTCTTCTTCTTTTCATTCTCCTACTCCTTCACCTCCTTCTTCTTCTTTTTCTTCCAGCTTCCCTTTTTCTTCTTCTTCTTGTCATTCTCATTCCGTATCTTCTCCTTTTACATATTCTCCTCTTTCACAGTATCTTTCCAAATCTTTCCCTTAATGAACCCTCTCTTTCAATCACAAATCTCCCGTTTTCTTACTCTCTCACTCTATCTCTCACTTTATCAATAATCACTCTCCTCCACTCTCTCAGAAGAGAAAGGACGAAGAAGACCATCGTATCGTCCCGGGCACTGATCTGTCTGCTTTTTCTCGTTAAGAAATCTGAAACAAAGCTTCTTTTTTTAAAAAAACTTCAGCAATCTTTGAAACATTAATCGCTCGCTTCACTCCCTCTACAAGCGGAGATCTTCTGATTCTATTCAACTAACAACTGAGATGCAAAAAAATGCCCCGAGCTGTTTGGAAATGTTTAATAAAATGATTTGTTCCAGTTTCTTAATGCGATTCTCTATCTCTCTCACTCTCTTTCTTTCATTTCCCTCTCTCTTACTCCCTATCATACGCTCCCTCTTACTTACTCACTTACCTCTCTCACTTTCTCTTCTACTTTTTCTCTCTTACTCCCTCCCTCTTCACCATTCCCTCTTTCAATCACAATTATCACTCTCTCACACAATCTCTCTCTTTATCGCTCTTCTTTTCGGTCTCTCTCTGTCACACTCACTCTCACTCTATCTCTCTTTCTCTTAATCCCTCCCCCTCTCACAATCTCTTTCTGTCTCTCTCACTCCTCCATCTCTTATTCTCTCTTACCCTGACTTACTCCTCTTTCACTCAGTCACGCTTTCTCCCTCTTACTTTTTCCCTCACCCTCTCTCATGATCACTCACTCTCTCTCTCTCACTCTCTTTCTGTCTCTTGCTACGGTCAAATGTTGATGAGGAGTATATCCTCTTCCAAGAATGGACATTTAAATGTTCAAATTTCGCAGTTTCATGTAGATACATCACAATCATATTATTGTTATCAAAGTGCATCTTATACTGTATTCACGTCGTTGAATAAATCTTTATCTTAGATCTATAAAATTCATGGAACAATAATTATTACAGTACTTATATATTTTTAACTATCATAATCTAGAATCTAAGACTATGCATTTTGTAATCTACATGAATAAATTAAATAATCTAACCTTATTTCTATCTCTTTTACTCCCTTCCTTCCACTCTAATTGTAATTTTATTGGCGTGGTCAGGTGGTAGAGTGGACCAAATTGTCCCAACCTTGCCAGGAAATAAATAAAACATTCAATCAATCAACCTCTTTCACTCACGCTCTCCCTCACTCTCTTTCTCCGAATCACAAATCTCTCTCTCACTTTCTCTCAATGAATTACTCTCCTTTCACAGTGACAGGTGTTCTTTCTCATACTATCACTCTCTCTCAGTCTCTATCACTCTTACTCCCTCCCTCAATCAGTATATCTCTCTCACTCCTGCCTTCCTTACTCTCTCACACCCTCTGCAACTTTCTTTCACACGCTATATCTTCCTTCCTCTCTCAATCTATCACGTCCTTTCTCAGTCTCTATCACTTCCTCTCAAACTTTCTCTCTCATCCTCTTTCTCTCCATCTGAGAGCCGAGTGGGCTTCTCCCTGTCTCTGAGGAGACATCTATTGAAGAAAATTGCAGTGTCCGTCCGGCCTTGAGGCAACTGCATGATCAATAATTCTATAATCCTTTAAGTTAGGTTAGGTTATTATCTATAATCTAAATTATTCATCTATTTATTTTTATAATACTTTTTTTGAATCCACAAATTATTTTTAATATGCTCTCATGTTTTTTTTTTAATGTATACATGTAAAATTTTCAAATTTTTATTTATTTCATTTGAATTGATTTATCTTACTTAGATAACCCATATTAGACAATTTCATCTAAATCAATGTAAACTAGCAGGACATGTTGAGCTAAAAGGTTAAGTGTAAGAATGGCCTCAATGGCCAAGACTTCGCCTCTTTGTGTTATTCATCTCTCAGATCCAGGCTCTATTTTTGTTATGCTTTTTATTTTTTAAACAATCGCATCCATAATATTGTAGTTTACCTTAAAATAGTTAATATAGCTGTATTTATACTCTTTTCTACTCAAACTATTCAACCATTATATTAACTTTTCAAAAGCAACTGTACTTAACTTCAACTAGGGGATCTGAGAGTTGCTAATATTAATAATACTTCTATCATTCATTCATATACATTGTAAATTTACACAAATAAAGTCATCTGAATCTGAATCTGTCACTCACTCTTCTTTCTCTCTCATCCTCTTTCTCTCCATTGGTCTCCCTTTCTCTACATCTGTCACTCACTCTTTCTTTCTCTCTCATCCTCTTTCTCTCCATCCGTCTCTCTTTCTCTACATCTGTCACTCACTCTTTCTTCCTCTCGATCGATCTCTCAACTTTCCTCTATTCCTCTCCTTCTCTCTTTTGAAATTGAATTCTCAAGAATCAAAGTAGCACAATAATGGGACCCAGTAAAGACTGATTCTGTAAGAGTAGAGCTGAGACAATATTATTGGAGTTTTTATTTCATTGGAGAATTTATTTCATTTTATTTCATGTTTAATATCAATTCCATTACAGTAAACCGGAGCAAGAGATTATATCAGAGAAATACCCCAACTGAGAAACCCGGTTTTTATGCACCGCGTTTCTTGTTTCACGACAGTAAACGGGTTAAAAACATTGCTCAGAAATTAAATAGAAATGGTGAAATCGAAAAACCAGCAAATAGCATAGTTGCTCAGAGAAAAATAATTCAAGAAGATATCTACTCAGGTGAATATAATGACTATTGAAAAACTAAAACAGTTGGAATTTCAAAATTGAATAATTATTTTTTCCTACAACTGCTCGTAAAGTAGTTCTTCACGTACTGAAAACTAATTGTAAAATACCTCTTTACTGCTCCGCAAGCGGTAAAGTACTTTACGCTCGCCAGCTGTTTTCTTTACGCTTCTGTTTTGATATTGATGCCTTCTCATTGGTGGATCACGGAATCCGTGAAATTCACATAACCTCAACAATGGCGAACGCTAACCAAATCCGCGCATGGTCTGTGATAATACAAACTACAAGCTTTTATTGTGTTGGAATTCAGAACTGCAGTTTTAGAAAAAATATTGTACGTAATTCGTGCGTGAAGCTTCATTATCGCTCTCGCAAAATTACTGCGCTCCGCTATGCGTCACGCAGTAAATGTTTTGGCTCGAGCTATAAAGTCGCGCTTCACGCTCTTAATACATAAATAACCATTATTGAAACAGCGTTAATACAGTCTAGATCATATTCCTTTAATCATTTGCCGGGTTAGAATCGAGTGACACAAAACGTGCGTTTGCAAAAAAAAATTGACAAAGAAATTTGGATTTGTTTCAATGCATTTGAGTCTCTCCGCGGGCTCAGCAGAAGGTTGATGAGAAGAGGAGGGGGAGGAGGAGGAGGAGGAGGAGGAGGAGGAGAAGAAGGAGGAGAAGGAGGAGAAGGAAGAGGAGGAGGAGAAGGAGGAGAAGGAGGAGAAGGAGAAGAAGGAGAAGAAGGAGAAGAAGGAGAAGAAGGAGAAGAAGGAGAAGAAGGAGAAGAAGGAGAAGAAGGAGGAAAAGGAGAAGCAGGAGGAAAAGGAGAAGAAGAAGGATAAGTGGAGGAGGAGTAGGAGGAGTAGGAGGAGTAGGAGAAAGAGGAGGAGGAGGAGAAGGAGGAGAAGGAGAAGGAGATGAAGGAGGAGTAGGAGAAGAATGAGAAGAAGGAGGAGAAGAAGAATAAGGGGAAGAAGAAGGAGTAGGAGAAGAAGAAGAAGAATTGAATGTATTGACGAGTGAGATAGTAGAGTTTTGTGAAGAGAGAGAAAGGAGTGACAATGATGGTGAAGGAGAGAAGAACAAGCTCGAAGAAGAGTAGTAGTGAGAAGTTCTTCTTCATATTCGTCTTCTCCTTTTTCTTATTTTCCTTTTACTTCGCCTCCATACTCTCCTTTTCATATTTTCTTTGTCTTCTCCTTCATTTTTCATTTCACATTCTTCTTCATCTTCTATTCCTTACAATTTGCTAAACGTCTATAAACCTTGATTTTTCTTCTTCTACCACTTCTTACGACTTCTTTTTCTTATCCTTCTTTTTCTTCTCCTTTTTCCCCTATTGAATTTTTATTTTTTTTGTTCTTCCATCTTCATCTTTTTTTTAAATTTCCTCACTCTTGTTCATCCTCTCTTTTTTCTCCTTCTTCTCATCTTTTCCCTTCTTCTTCTTCACCTCTTACTTTCATGTTCTTCCTTTTTCACTTTCTCTTTTCCTAGCTTTCACTCTTTTTCTACTTTTCACTCTTCTCCTGCCACCCTTGATTTCTCTTGTTCTTCTTCCTGATTCTTCTTTATATTATCTATCATCTTTCCCTCCTTCTTCAACTTCTTCCTCTTCCTCTCTTTTTTCTTCTCCCTGTATTTCTTCTTCTTTTTCCTCCACTCTCTTACCATCTTCTTCAACTTCCACCTCCTGCCGCCCTATATTTTTGTTTTTCTTCTTTCTGATTCTTCTTAATATTCTTTCCTTTTTTTATTCCGAATTAATTGTACTCCTTCTTTCTTTTCTCCCTCTTCTTCTTCTTCTTTTTCATCTTTCTCTTCTCCTTCTCCTATCATTCAATCTCCTTCTCCTCCCCCACTTTTTCCTCTTTCTTTCTCTTGTCTCATTCTCCTTCTACTCCATTTTCTTCTCCTCCTCCTCATATTCCTTCTCCTCCTTCTCCTCCTCCTCCTTTTTCTCCTCCTCCTTCTCCTCCTCTTCATCATCCTCCTTCTCCTTCTCCTCCATCTCCCCCTTCTCCTCCTTCTCCTCCTTCCCATTTCTCTCCTCTTCTGTCTTATGCTCCTCCTTCTCCTCCTCTTTTTTCTCCTCCTCATCCTACTTCTCCTCCTTCTCCTCCTCCTCCTTCTCCTCCTTCTCCTCCTTCTCCTCCTTCTCCTTCTTCTCCTTTTCCTCCATCTCCTCCTTCTCATTTTTCTCCTCTTCTGTCTTATGCTCCTTCTCCTCCTCCTTCTCCTCCCTCTCCTCCTTCTCCTTCTTCTCCTCCTTCTTCTCCTTCTCCCCCTTCTCCGCTTTCTCCTTCTTCTCCACCTTCTCCTTCTACTCCTCCTTCTCCTCCTTCTCCCCCTTCTCCTTCTTCTCCTCCTTCTCCTCCTTCTCCCCCTTCTCCGCCTTCTCCTCCTTCTCCTCCTTCTCCTCCTTCTCCTCCTTCTCCTCCTTTTCCTCCTTCTCCTCCTTCTCCTCCTTCTCCTCCTTCTCCTCCTTCTCCTCCTTCTCCTCCTTCTCCTCATCTTCCATCATCCTCCTTTTTGTTCTCCTTCATCTCCTTCCTCTTCTTGAGAAGTTGGTGAGTGCAGTTGTGGGATTTTAAGTGATCGCTCGAAAGCGAGTAACAAGGCGATAGTGGTTGTATCAACCGAAGCTAGGTGAGGCAACGCATTGTGAGGTAAGGATTCTATTATTCTAATTGCTCATCCCACTTGTGAGGTGAGGTGAGGTGCTCAGAGCCCAGCAGGAAGGATCTGATTCCTCACGCGGATCTAAGCATTATCATCATCACTCATCTCTGTCTAGAGTCTAAAATGGGGTCTCACATCGTATCATCTGCATCTAGAAGCATCTCTTATCGTGTCATACACCCATAGCACTCATGTGTCCTGTCACATGTATAACAGCTTATCAGCAGCATAGAGGGTATATTGTAGAGTATATGATAGTATATATGATGAAAGCACACTTCAGGACAGGTAACATTTCGAAGAAGCTACGGCCCTTATTATACAGAGCCACTGCAGTTGCTGTCGCGCGCCACAAATCTGTCGGCAAGGCTTGCCACAGCAGTCGCCCATGCAAACTACAGCATCGTTAATTTCAGGGACTGATAGCCGCGAGCCGTAGCAGGTATCTGTTCAATCAGATAGAGATAAGCTTCGTTCTCGTAGGTCCTGTTTGTAACGGTGACCGATGTGATTGGCCAGCAAAAAAGACACTGTTCTCTGCTGTAAAATCATTTCCCGAACCCACCAAAAACTGTAAGTCCAACTCATCAATCACCATCATCCAACTCATTACCCACGCACAGCCTCAGACCCATGTGGGTTTCATTCTCAGAAAAAAAGGGAAAACATTTGTGTTCAAAATGTCGTATTTTTATATGTCAAATATTACAAATATGAATGTTTCTAATTGAAAATTAAAGTTACCGAAAGAGTCTAATTGAAAATACAAGAGTCTAACCGATCTCTACGTTTGAAGAACATACAACATAGCCAACTTGCTGAAGGAAGTTTGTGATTTTATTGCTCTTCATGACGATTTTAAATATTTGTAATTAATGAACAAAAAACACAATCAAGTAAAGATAATAACAGGCACAGCCCACTGCTGCTTTCTTCACAAATTTTCAAATAATCACCTTTATAAAAAATCCAACTTTTAGGTTATGACCAAGTTCAACTGAAAATTTAACTTTGAAGTACAATTTCTGATTCTTTTCAAAACATGAATATGAATTAAGATGTTCTTGTTTTGTTGATTTTTTATTGTGTTTCTTCTTCTTCTCTCACCTTTTCCTTAGTCGTAATCTTCTTTCTTCCTTCCTTCTCTTCTTTTTTCTCTTCATATCGTCTCCTCCCATCGTTTTGCCAGCTCACTATTTTTGCTTCAATTTTCATCTGAATCTTACAATTTTTCTCTCTCTGCTTCTCTCTTCCTCACCCTCAAACACTATCTTGCGCTCTGCCTCCCTCTCCACCACTCACCAACTATTTCTCTTTGTCTCTTTCCAACTCTATCTCTATCCCTCTCTTGCGCTTTCTCTCTTGAGCCCTCTCTCTTTCTCGCTACCACTTCCCGCTCACTTCCTCTTTCTAAAACTCTCTCTAACACACACTGACTTTCTCACTCCGTCTCTCTTCACCTCTTTCTCACTTTCTTACACTATTTCTCTTTATCTGTCTCCTCCTTCTTCCTCACTCTATTACTTTCTCTATTTCTCTCTGACACCCTCATTCATCCTTCCTCCCTCACATCCACTCTTTCTCACCGCTCTCACTCGCTCACTCATGCTAACTCTCATCCCCTTACAATCTCTCTCTCACACACAAACACTCTTTTTCCATCAGTCTCTGTTTACATCTTTTTCATTCTCTCCCTCTATTTTTTTTGTCTATCTCCTTCTCTTCCAAATCTCTCTCGCTATTTCTCTTTCTCTCTCCGTCACTATTATCTCTCTCACCCACTCTCACACCCTCTTGCTCTCTCTCCCACACAAATTCTATAACTTTCTCACTGTTCCTCTTCTCGTATTTCTGACTCTCTCACCTCTATAACACTTTCTCTGTCACTCTCTCTTTCTTCCCATTTTACTCTCCCTATCACACCCTACCCTCTCTTTCTCTCCACAGACACACTTCATTTCTCTTCATGACACTCTTTGTAGCTCATAACTCATTTCGGGAATTCTCGCAGTTACTCCTGATTCTTTATCAGTTTTGCAGAGGGCATTAATCATTAGGGCATTCAACATTCTTTGCTGCTAGAAAACTGGCAAGTTGAGAACTAAACTTATGGGGGTGGGGGTTTACCGAGGGGAGGGGTAACTTGGGGTGAGTTATTGGGAGTTTACTGGGGGGGACCTCTGGTGGAAAGGGTCAGAGGGGGTTCTGAGGTTAATCATAAGAAACCGTTTCCAAGAGGAGATGTTGAGGATGAAATTGAGGGATGGGGGAAAATTTTTATGGAGAAGATGAAAAATTTGCGGGAAACTCATCTTGAGGCTGAGTAAGTTTTCCGGGGAGCACAGCCGTCTCAAGAAAATCATAATCGTTAGTCATAATGATCAGAAAGGGGTCAAAATATCAAATTTTGTTTGAAAGTTTTCGGGTCTCAGTTATCTACAAAATTTGGTATTATTTATTTATAGTTTGTTATAAGTTTCCGGCTATGAAGTTACAACAAAGTTTGATATTCACACTCTACAACCTTCTCCAAACCCTTTTTATGAGTGCTCAATTATAATCAGACTTTCAAATCTGTCAAAGTTGGCCAAACTTTCTCAACTTTATCAACCCGCACGGCTGTTTTGAAGTTGAATAATTGAAATTTGATTGTTATCGAAAACTGAATGTTATGATTCCGATAATATCGAAATCAGTATCAGTATCAGTATTCGATATATCGATAACTGATGTTATGACCAATTTCGAGATCTTTGTATAAGTTTGACTTGTAGAAATGAGTTGCCTCCTTATTGACCAAATGAATGGAAATCTTTGTTTTAAGTCGACCATTTTGCATTATTTGTCTGTTTGTTTGTCTGTTTGTATGTCTGTTTGTAACGTATTTATGGCTTAACGCTTGCACCGATTTCTTTGAAATTTGGCGTGAATGTTCCTTCTTGTAATTTGCAGCAATGAATGTTTCAGGTTTTTTTTAAATTTTGTTGCATTTAAAGGTTAATTATAAGGTTCAAAAGGAAAGGCAATCAAGCCTTCTTCTATAGGAACATATGATTTGTAAAATGAGCTTCTCGATCATATGCGATTAGAATGAGATTTATAGATAGCCCTCGGGCCCTCTTATTTGTCTGATTGAGCCTTGTTCATATGAATAATCGTTTATTCAATTTCTAATATTTCAATCAAGTATAGTAACAAGTAATCTTTTAGTAAATGATAAATACAAATTTAATTATTATTGTTTCATAAACTCATCAGACATCTGAAATCTAATTTAAACAATCAGCTGTCTCGCAAATTGAAAACCCCTTTCTTGTTGATGTGATACAAAGTGACCTTTTGTAAAAAAAAGACATGAAATATACTACGCGTATTGAATCAAGGATTAGGTCTGATGACTGTGTATAATTCTGCGACGGTGATTATCATTGAGTACATGGAGTATTGAGTATACTGTTCATACAACTACTAGTATACAGAGTGTTTGGGAACTCTCTACCAATACTACTAGGCAGTGTTTCTGGACCACTAACAGAAGTAATTCTGTTAAAATTTTTCTAAAATCCCCAGTTACTCACACAGCCGCCATTTTGTTTTTTAACTCATTATTTTTTTATTCAAACACCTCTGAATGTATGATTTTGAAATTTTGCATACAGCTTTATAACATCTATAACAATCTAAAAAAAATTATCTAAATTTTCCGATATCAAAAAACAAAATGGCGGCCATTTAAAATCTTTGAACAGAATTAAATTAATAATGGCTAATGGTATCTAAATTTGACTGGAATAACGTCTATTTAGATATTTTCATTGCAAAACCAACGATACTTCATTTTCCAAGATTGGTCATATTTAACAGAGATATGCAACTTTTTAGGGTTTGCGGTGGTTGGGAGTGGGTTGCAGTTTTTCGCTTCCAACCACCGCACACCTTAAAAAGTAGCATATCTCTGTTAATTGTTAACCTATCTTAGAAAATGAGGTAACGTTGGATTGAAAATGAAAATATCTATAACAAGATAATCTAGTAAAATTTTGATATCATTAGCCATTATTAATTTAATCCTGTTCAAAGATTTTAAATGGCTGCCATTTTGTTTTTTGATGTCGGAAAATTTTGATTAACTTTTTTTAGATTGTTTTAATTGTTATAAAGCTGTATTCATAATTTCAAAATCATACATTGAGAGGTGTTTGAATAAAAAATAATGAGTGAAAAAAAAACAGAATGGCGTCTGTGAGTAACTGGGGATTTTAGAAAATTTTTATTATGATATTTACTTTTGTTAGTGGTTCAGAAACACTGCCTAGAAGTATTGGTAGAGAGTTTCGAAACACCCGGTATATTAATAAACCGATACAACGGAGAACCCAAGGACCCGACAAATTTACATAGAATAACAGTTGTGCTGTTAAGCATACACACCTTTAATTTCTATGAACATCATATGCTTTCTAGTTTGCAGGATAATTAATATACATCGGTAATTCTTGAGAAAGTGTTTTGTCTTTTCTTCTTTAAAAGATCAAGTAGTAAAGTAGTAGTAAAGATTAGTATCTTTTGGGCTCGAAAGTTTCAATCGAAATTTTATATTTTTATTTTGAATTCTTTCCAAATGTTTGTTTTTTTCGAGTGAATTTTTATAAACAGTAGTCTATAAAAGTGAAGAGAGTCTTCGATTTTTTCTTTTTAGTGTGGACTAACTTAAAAGTTTGGATGAAATAGCTCAATAAAATAAATTTGTGAAGAGAGCAGTTTTGGACTCTGGTCTGTTGAATCTATACATTTATTGTTGATTTGTTCATATAAATAAATAAATAAATAAATAAATAAATAAATAAATAGATAAATAAATAAATAAATAAATAAATAAATAAATAAATAAATAAATAAATAAATAAATAAATAAATAAATAGATAGATAAATAAATAAATAAATAAATAAATAAATAAATAAATAAATAAATAAATAAATAAATAAATAAATAAATAAATAAATAAATAAATAAATAAATAAATAAATAAATAAATAAATAAATAAATAAATAAATAAATAAATAAATAAATAAATAAATAAATAAATAAATAAATAAATAAATAAATAAATAAATAAATAAATAAATAAATAAATAGATAAATAAATAAATAGATAAATAGATAAATGAATAAATAAATAAATAAATAAATAAATAAATAAATAAATAAATAAATAAATAAATAGATAAATAAATAGATAAATAAATAAATAAATAAATAAATAAATAAATTAATAAATAAATAAATAAATAAATAAATAAATAAATAAATAAATAAATAAATAAATGAATGAATAAATAAATAAATAAATAAATAAATAAATAAATAAATAAATAAATAAATAAATAAATAAATAAATAAATAAATAAATAAATAAATAAATAAATAAATGAATGAATAAATAAATGAATAAATAAATGAATAAATAAATAAATAAATAAATAAATAAATAAATAAATAAATAAATAAATAAATAAATAAATAAATAAATAAATAAATAAATAAATAAATAAATAAATAAATAAATAAATAAATAAATAAATAAATAAATAAATAAATAAATAAATAAATAAATAAATAAATAAATAAATAAATAAATAAATAAATAAATAAATAAATAAATAAATAAATAAATAAATAAATAAATAAATAAATAAATAAATAAATAAATAAATAAATAAATAAATAAATAAATAAATAAATAAATAAATAAATAAATAAATAAATAAATAAATAAATAAATAAATAAATAAATAAATAAATAAATAAATAAATAAATAAATAAATAAATAAATAAATAAATAAATAAATAAATAAATAAATAAATAAATAAATAAATAAATAAATAAATAAATAAATAAATAAATAAATAAATAAATAAATAAATAAATAAATAAATAAATAAATAAATAAATAAATAAATAAATAAATAAATAAATAAATAAATAAATAAATAAATAAATAAATAAATAGATAGATAGATAAATAGATAAATAAATAAATGTAAAAATATAATTAGATATAATATTCTTCTTACATCTTCACAGATGTTTATTCAAGCTTGTTTATTTATCACATGCAAACTTTTAATGATGAAGTAATGTTTTACTGAAGGAAGATTGGAATGTTAATTTATATCGTTTACTATTGAGAATTTTGTTATATAATTGACATTAAAATCGATTTTCTTGAGACTTAGAAAATCTGTTTATTCATTCAATTCAAGATAATAGTAAACAATATCATATAAATAAATAAATAAATAAATAAATAGATAAATAAATAAATAGATAGATAGATGAATAAATAAATAAATAAATACATGAATGAATAAATAAATACATACATAAATAAATATATAAATAGATAGATAGTTAAATGAGTAAATAAATTAATAAAAAAATAATATATCATGTCTCAATATTTCTTTTCTCAATTTTTCATTGAATAAATAATAGATGAAACAGAAAATATTCTAAGAAAGACCAAAAATTAAAGCTTCCATGCTTAAACTGTTGAAATAGAGCAGATAGTTGGGCTATGCTGCAGCTTTTGTAATAATCTTCATTTTTTTGGTATTGAAAATGAACCAGCAATTTTTCAATTTCCACTAGCCAAAACTAACCTGTATCCTATAGTGGTGATCTGTTTCACATCATAACTATTTCCATATTTGACTCCCCAAGTCCAAAATTGATAGCGATATCTCTTGGACAATGAGGATGTATCAAGTTTCAAGAGTCTAAAGAGTCTTTCCAGAACCAAATAAAGTACGGACGGATGGACGGACAACGGCACATCAAAAAAGGCCCTATCAAGTCCTCTATAACACAGATACCGCACATCGTAATAAAATAGTGAGATATATATCGTGAAATTATATATATAATTATATAATATATATTCTTCAATAGCAGAAATTTCATTCCTTACCAGAATATCGAGTTCATGATCACAATATATTCTGGTAAGAGGAAAATGCCTGCCATCAAAGACCGTGCTTTACATTTAAATATTCAAGTACATGATTGAGATAAAACCACATAAATACACAACTTATGTAACACTCTCCTATTAGGACTCATGCTTGGGGTTCGTTATCAATGTTATTACTATACATTGTGTATGAAGCTACTTCATATATATGTAAAAAAGAGTGATTTTAACAAAATCTTGAAGTACACGATTATAATACAAGAAGTCGAGGAGATTATCACTTAGTGGGTAACAATAGTAGCTTATTCAAACAAAAACCTTGGTGGGAAACTCAACATCAAGCTACAGCTGTTTCCAAAGAGTCTTGAAAATATTGAAATATTTAAAAAACAATTGAAAAAGTATTTAGTTGATAATAGTTATTTATGTATTAAGAGCATGAAACGCGACTTTATCGCTCGAGCCAAAACATTTACTGCGCGACGCATAGCGGAGCGCAGTAATTTTGCGAGAGCGATAAAGAAGCTTCACGCTCGAATTGCATACAATATTTTCCCTACAACTGCAGTTCTGGATTCCAACACAATAAAATCCTGTAGTTTTTCACATCACAGACCGTGCGCGGATTTGGTTAGCGTGCGCCATTTTTGAGGTTATGAGAATTCACGGATTCCGTGATCCACCAATGAGAAGACATCAAAATCAAAACAGAAGCGTAAAGAAAACAGCTGGCGATCATAAAGTACTTTTCCTACAGCTGATCGTAAAGTAGTTCTTTACGTACTGAAATCTAATTGTAAAATACCTCTTTACTGCTCCGCAAGCGGTAAAGTACTTACGCTCGCCAGCTGTTCTCTTTACGCTTCTGTTTTGATTTTGATGTCTTCTCATTGGTGGATCATGGAATCCGTGAGATTCACATAACCTCAAAAAAGTCGAACGCTAACCAAATCCGCGCACGGTCTGTAATGTTACAAACTACAAACTTTTATTGTGTTGGAATCCAGAACTGCAGTTGTAGGAAAAACATTGTATGTATTTCGCGCGTGAAGCTTCTTTATCGCTCTCGCAAAATTACTGCGCTCCGCTGTGCGTCGCGCAGTAAATGTTTTGGCTCGAGCGATAAAGTCGCGCTTCACGCTCTTAATACATAAATAACTATTACCGCTTGCGGAGCAGTAAAGAGGTATTTTACAATTAGTTTTCAGTACGTAAAGAACAACTTTACGAGCAGTTGTAGGAAAAGGTATTTTCCTCTATAGTGTACAAGAGATCCTTTCACATCAAAATTGAGCCTCACCTCAACTAATTGATGATGTTGTAGTAATTCTGGTAACCAGTGTATAAGATTGTATAATTTTCGATCCAACTTGTCTTAACTGGAGTCTCCAAGATCTAATCTACATAGTTGCGTGAAACGTTTTACAACTTCGAAAATTGACTATGAGAAAAAAAAATTAAACGGATAAAGAGTGAGATGAAGGAGAAGAGAGAAATTGGGAGGTATGAATAAGGAAATAAGAGTTTATGAAAGTGTGATAAGGAATTAAAGGTGGAGAAATATATTCTGAATATTCCAAACGATATTCTCTAATTCTGAGAATTGAATATTTGTCTAAATAATCTGAATGGAAGATTTCGTTTCATTCAAGATAGGAGAAGCATGATAATTTAATATATTTTATCATTCATGGAGATTCATGAACTCATCCATTATAATATGATTCATGATGATTCAATATATTATATCCGGGTGATGTTGTTGATTATGTAAGGGAAACAGCAATGTATTTTACGCTGAAAAAAGCTCGGTCATTATAAAAAGTGTTGGAGTGGGATGGTGAGTCGAGTGTGGGAGGAGACGCAAAATTATGAAAGGGCCTTGATAAACATGAACAAACAGAAAAACGAGGAAGAAGAAATTTTTACGAAGATTCCAGGTGTTTCTTTACTGTATAAAAGGTGATAAAAATCAACAGCGAAGCTCCTGTAATGCTTCACTGACAAAGGAGACCGGTGAAAATAAGCAACGGAGCGGCGCCCTGAATCAGACTTGAGAAAGAAAAAGAAATTGTTTGAAAAAGCACTGATTCAGAAAGTCCAACGGATAAATGAATAGAAATGAAGAGCGTTGGATTGGAAATAATTTCCGTGTAAACGAGGAAAAAAGAGAGTTTGAGAGAGTGAGAGTGAGAGGGTAAGAGAGAGCGAGATAGTGGAAAAGAGAGTGTAAAAGAAAATAGAATAGAATAGAATGGATGCATTTATTTATTACCTGGGAGGACAAAGTTAAAGCGCAGCCTGCCCTCTCTTCCACTTAACCCTCCCTTACAATTCTAATTAAAATAAGTAAACATATTAGAATAGGAGAACAAAACAGACAGAAGAACTGGAAAATAGGAGATAGAGAAAAGATTTTACAAGTAGAAAATGAAAAAAAAGAATAAATAAAATCAAATGATTGAACATGACTGAAGAAAATTAAAAAGTGGGAAAGTGGAAATAAATCAATTAAACAAAATAATTTGAATTGAAAACAAAGAAAATATGCTTTGGATGAACAAAATAAAATAATAAATTCAAGAACAGTGAACAGAGAGAGTAAATTCAAGAACAGTGAACAGAAAGAGTGAGAGAGTAAGTGAGAAGGAAAAAAGGTGAGAAAGAGAGAAGAAAAGAGGGTGAGAGAGAAAGTGTGACTGTGAGAAGGGGTGGAGGAACTGGAGAAATATCTTACTATTGATCAGAGAGAGAGAGAGAGGAAGTGTGTGAGTAGGGGTGGAGAAATTGTGGAAATATCCTATTATTAACCAGAGAGAGAAAAAGAATGAGAAAGAGAGAACGATAGTAAGAGAAAGAGGAAGAGAAAGAAAAGAAGTTAGTGAATGAGAGTGAGAGTGTGAAAGAGGGTGTGAGAGAGATTGGTCGAGTAAGAGTATAGGAATTGGGAAAATATCTTAGTATCGATCAGAGTGAGATAGAGTAAGAGAAAGAGAGTGAGTGAGAGAGAATGAATGAAAAAGGGAGAGAATGATAGAGGGTGTATGAGAGGATTAGAGAAAGAATGAGTGGGAGAGAGAGTCATAGAGAAAGAGAGGAAGGACGAGGATTAGAGAGATTAGATTAGATTAGATTAGATTGTTTACTATATTCATGTAGATTATAAAATGCACAGTCTTAGATTCTAGATTATGATAGTTAAAAATATATAAGTACTGTAATTATTGTTCTATGAATTTTACAAGTCTAAACTAAAGAATTATTCAACGATATGGGTATGAGATGCAATTTGATAACGATAATATGATTGTGATGTATCTACATGAAACGGCGAAGTTTGAACATATAAATGTCCATTCTTGGAAGAGGATAGAAGAATTCAAGAATATCCTTCTCATCAACACTTGACCGTAGGCTATAATAAACTGAAAACGGTATGGAAGTTAAAAACTAAAATAAGATGAATAATTTATTTAAAGGATTTGAATGATTAGAACAAAGTGATTAATAGAGTTGATTTAGAGATAATAATAAAAGTTACAGATTGATATTTTCTGATTAAGCGTAAAACAATGAGACTGAAAAATAGATTATTTTCAAATGACATAATTTATGTTAAAAATTAATATAAAAGTCATTAATATTAAAAAAAATCATGATTCAAGAGGAATAATAGTGGGTGATAGTGGTTAATATTACACTAGACATTAAATTTTAACGAAAACTTTTTATACGTAAGTTAAAATTTTACAGATTATAATAATTAAGATTCCTAAGATATTAAGGAATTTAATGGCGAATAAATTGCTTATGGAGTTTATGAATGATGGAGTGAATGATGAAAGTTGTCATGCAGTTGCTCTAGGGTTGAACACACTTAGTCATTTTCTCAATGCCAAGATAAAGCCCGCTCGACTCTCAAAGGATCGAATAGGATTGGAAAGTGCATTCCAAGCACGACATCTATCAAGCAGCTATCCTTTTACCATCGGAAACAAATTTGAAATCACTTTTGAAATGGTTCGGTTTGCCATATTTTAAAATATCTCTAACAAGTTTGACTATTCGAAATAATCTCTGTTCGGGTAGTTTTAAAGTTAAGAGAGAGCGTGTGAGAGTGAATGAGTAATGATAGGGGAATTTGAGAAATATCTTAATACTGTTCAGGATGGGAAAGGTTACTGTTTTTGTGAATGTGAAGAAAAAATAAAAGACTAATAGACTGAGCTAAGCCTGAAACTGTATTTTCACAGTTTAACAAGATAATTAATTTCTTTTGAGTTCAACACAGTAATCAATTCAACTTTAGTTTGAGGAAAAAATCAATTTTCTTTAAGATTTGAATTAAATTGAACAAGATAACTGATTTTGAAATTTCTCTTAATTTTATAAATCATGTCGCGGGCCTCAATCCATCACTGCGGACATTGACATTTACATGAATAAATAGCTGAGATAAAATACAAAAAAAAACTATATTATTTATAAAAAAGATGGGAGAAGATGAGAAGATAAAGACAAAGAAAAAGATAAGTATTGGGAAGCAACAAAACAGACAATAAAGGAGGAAATAAAGGGATATAAGAAGGAAAAGGAGGGGCAAAGGAAAAATAGGAGCATATAGTGGAAGAGGAGAAGGGGGAGAAGATGGTGAAGAAGATTGCGGAAAAAGACGAGGATGATGAAGAGAAGAAGTGGTAAAAGGAGGCCGAATGATAGGAGGAGGAGGAGAGGGAGAAGGAGAGAGGAAGAAGAAGAAGGAGGAGTAGAAGAAAGTGAAGGATGAGGAGAAGGATAAGAAGGAGGAGAAGGAGGAGAAGGAGAGAAGAAGAAGAGAAAGGTGTAGAAGAAAGTGGAGGATGAGGAGAAGGATGAGAAGAAGAGAAGGAGGAGGAGAAGGATGTGGTGGTTGAGGAGGAGAAGAAGAAGGAAGAGGAGGATGAGAAGGAGGAGGAGAAGGAGTAGTAGGAGGAGGTGAAGAAGAAGGTGATTGGGAGTAGATGGTGTCGAAGAAGGTGGTGGTGGAGGGGAAAACGAAAAGGAAGGGGAGGAGAAGGAAGTTGGAAAAAAGGATCGAATGATGATGAAGAGGAAGTAGAAGGACAGTACTATGAATAGGACATAATAAACAAGAATACAAATAATGTGGGGTAAGATAGAGGGAGTAGTGATGAAGATGAGACGCAAAGAAGAAGAAGAATGTGAGAATGAAGAAAACGAAGAGGTGTGAGAAAGATGAGGAAGGAGACCAGAAAGATGAATAATGAGATGAATATGAATAGAAGAAGAAAAATGAGAGGTACGTGGGAGAAGGCAAGAACGACGAAAACAGAGACGTAAAGAAATTATTGGGAAAAAGAAGAAGAAGAAGAAAAACATTTAGAAGAACAAGAAGAAGATAAAGCAGAAGAAGATAAAGCAGAAGAAGAAAAAGAAGAACAATAAGAACAAGAAGGAGAAGAAGAAAGAGAAGAAACAAAACAAGAAGAAAGAAGAGAACAGAAATAGACAAGAAGAAGGAGAAGAAAGATGACAAAGAGATTTAAAAGAAGAAGAAGAAAAATGATGGAGAAGAGCAAGAAGAGGAAGAAAAACAAGAAGACAAGATAAAAAAGAAGGAGAAGAAGAAAAATTGAAGGTACGAGGAAGAAGGCAAGAACGACGAAAACAGAGAAGTAAAGAGATGATTAGGAAGAAGAAGAAAAAGGAGAAAAAGATTTAGAAGAACAAGAAAAAGAAGATGAAGGAGAAGAAGAAAGAGAAGAAACAGAAGAAGAAAAAAGAGATCCAAAAATAGAGAGAAGAAGGAGAAAAAAGATGACAAAAAGAAGAAGAAAAAAGAGAACAAAAAATGGAGAAGAAGAAGGAGAAAAACGATGATAAAAAGAAGAAAAAGGATGGAGAAGAATAGGGAGAGGAAGAAGAACAAAAAGGAAAAAGAGAACATAAAGAAGAAAAAGAAGAAGAAGAAGAATGGGAACAAAAAGAAAAAGGAAGGAGGAGAAGAAATCGAACATAAAAAAAGAAGAAGAAGAAAGAGATGAAATAAAATAAGAAAGACAAAAAAAGAAGAAAAAGTGGAAGAAAAGGGAGAAGATGACTCTAGGGGGAGGCGACGAATACAAGGAAAGGAGTGGAGAGCGTTAGTTGAAACTAACTTTTGTTCGCAAGTGTGATAAATCTTGATTAGTTTCTAAAATCTCATCTATCACGGATATTACGGAGATGGATTAATTTGTGAAGGAGGCTGGAGGCTGGAGCTGGAGCTGGAGCTGGAACTGTTAGAATGGAGATTTGTGGAGTGAGGTCTGGAATCAGTTAAGTGAACAACGTAGGCCAGAATTATTCAGATTATTTTGTCCGTTTTAGAGCCCTAAAACTGATTATTCAGCTATGATCAACGAGTTTCGTAACATGCTTATCATGTTATGATATATTGATTGCAATATTCGATGGTATTGTCACCATTTTCTTTTCGGAGGATGAAGCCCACATAGGTCTGAGACCTGTGCGTGGGTAATGAGTTGGATGATGGTGATTGATGAGCTGGACCTACAGTTTCAGGTGGGTTTCGAACCACCGGGAAGAGATTCTACAGCAAAAAACAGAGTCTTTTTTACTGGCCAATCCAATCGGTCACCCTTACAAAGAGCGCCTAGTAGTTTCGTAGCTTATCTCTGTTTGATTAGATTTCTGCTACTGCACTCGGCTACCTGTTATTGGGGATATTGAGATATTTTATTGTTATCGTTATTGTTATTGGAATATTTAATTATAAGTTAGAATAAAAAGGAATGAAGAAGAAGAAGAATGAGAGAATGACGAAAACGAAGAGGAGGGATGAAGGAGACCAGAAAGGTTTCCCTTGGACCCCGTGGAGAAAAACAGATTTTTTTGAGTCGCCTGGTTTTCAATGAAACCTGTTATCATATTTAATCATTAAATCATTCGAATTTTTTTAATTTGGGCTAAATCGCTGCGAAACGCAAATTTTCTAAAATTTCGGTCTTTAGCGTGTTTTGGAAAATATTTTCTATTCCTCCGTTAGCAAGAACTAAAGGTGTATTCCAAATTTCTACCCATTTTTTTTTTTTTTTTTTTTTTTGAGGATGAAGCCCACAAAGGTCTGAGACCTGTGCGTGGGTAATAAGTTGGATGATGGTGATTTATGAGTTGAACCTACAGTTTTAGGTAGGATCCGAACCATCGGAAAAAGATTTTCAGCAGAGAAAAGCCCCTGGTTCTAGAGGAGCAGCGAACTAAATTTTCATACACCCTTCATTTTGGGGATTATTTCAAAATCTTTACTTGGCACGTGTCTGTGTCCTTACCGTAAATTCATACCGAATTTCAATTTTTCGTCCAGGTATTACTTGAAAAATCTGAAAAATCATCGCAAAATAATAAGATATTGGGCGTATTTTGGGGAAATGTGAAAAAATCTTCTTTTACTTCTCCTCAACCAACCAAATAGAACAAAAATTTAATAATGAACGTAAACTAATTTTTTTTTTGTACACACAATACTTTAAAACATCTGAAAAATAATCGTTCAGTCTTTTTTTGAGTATTTTTGAAAATTGTGTGAAACCGTTATCAGCAAGCGTATACAATCAGGTGACTTTTTGTTAACGTAACTGAACTGAGACGGAACTATGACTGTGACGCGCCGTGACTGAAGTGTGTGAGCCGACCTCTACTGAGTATTTGAACCAAATTACGAATATTTTCGCAAAGTTGTTCTCGAAAAACGGTGATGAATGAATAAGTGAGTGAATCAATCATTCAGTCAGTGGTATGCCAGTAGTAAATCATATTATCGTATGGTTTGGAGAGTAGAGCTACATTCATTTGTACATTAATTGTACATTTATTTATACAATTAAAATAGACAATTATTTGTACATTTTAGGATTATAAAATACATACATTAGTGACTAGTATTTGCCGTTAACAAAAGGCTTGTTTTAAGTAACGATGGCGCATATTCGTGAATGATGATAACACTTTTTATACATTTTATACTAGGTATGTGCTCCACCATTCAAGATATATAGATCATACGAATGCTAGCATGTATATAGGTATAATCATATGCTTTCAAATATTAGCTTGGTTTAAAAGTGTTACGAATGATAGGACCATCATTATGATAGGAGACGTTTGTGCAACCGTGGGAAAGAGATTGATCAGTCACTGTAGTCAACACTTAGATACCGAATGACAAATTTCAATTAAGGTAAGTTCAATTCACACACATCAGTCACGACGCGTTTCAGTTCCGAGCTATCCGTCTCGTCACAGTCATAATAGCTATTTGTGTAACTAGAGTGCAAAGCACCGTTTTTCTGCATCAAGAAAAACAGTTTTTTTCACGAGCCGAAGGCTTATAAAAAATACTTTGCACTCGAATTACACATTAAATTTTTCCTACAGTAATGTATAAACTAATTCAAACAGAACAAAACAGGGCATACATAACCTGAAAATTCCTCACATAACCTATCTTCGAATCAAATCGATTTCATCAACAACAACTACAACAACTATTCACAGCTGAAGCAGAGTAGCCAACCTATTTTTGAATGCAGAATAGGGAACCTGCGTATTACATGCTCACTATTTTATGTTGTTAGGTTGCAAATTTGAAGTGCGAAAATAGTTATTTATGTATTAAGAGCGTGAAGCGCGACTTTATCGCTCGAGCCAAAACATTTACTGCGCGACGCATAGCGGAGCGCAGTAATTTTGCGAGAGCGATAAAGAAGCTTCACGCGCGAATTGCATACAATATTTTTCCTACAACTGCAGTTCTGGATTACAACACAATAAAAACTTGTAGTTTGTAACATCACAGACCGTGCGCGGATTTGGTTAGCGTGCGCCATTTTGAGGTTATGTGAATTCACGGATTCCGCGATCCACCAATGAGAAGACATCAAAATCAAAACAGAAGCGTAAAGAAAACAGATGGCGAGCGTAAAGTACTTTACCGCTTGCTGAGCAGTAAAGAAGCATTTTACATTTAGTTTTCAGTACGTAAAGAACTACTTTACGAGCAGTTGTAGGAAAAGTACATTCCCGCACTGCAATTTACTTTCCCGCACTGGTGCAGGAATAAACTATTTCGCGTGCTACAGTTAGTGCAAAAATAGACACTTTTCGGGTCTGTAGGAAAAATATATTCTTATTTGGGTTTCCGTTTACGCTGTCTACACTCATTCGGCGCCGAACCGTCAGGTGACTATAACAAACGTGACTGAACTGAGACGGAACTGTGACTGTGACGTGTGTAATTTATCCAATCAGAAGCGAGGCGTCCAGTTCAATGTCAGGTTACTGTAGTTTAAAGAGTTTGATAGAAGTGTAACGGTGTGAAGAATGTCGAGAATGCATGGAAAATCCTACTCAATATTGCAGTTGATAAATTATCATACTGACCTTTGACTTCCAACAAAGAGATGTGGTTATTTTAGTATCCATCAATCCATTTTAACAGAATATTTATTTAGGCGTTCTCAAAGGTATCCTTTCCAGCCCCATCCATTCTGAAAACCACTCTAAGCTCTGCCTTTTCTATTGTTGGAAGGAACAATGGGCGTATTATTTCATTAATTATAAAACCTTATCCATTGCAGCTCTTGTTAAGAGAGAGGCTTCAAAAACTCAACACAATACCAAGTGGTGAAACAAAATCTAGCGCAATAATAAAGTGAATAATAAGGTATTGCCACAAAATAACGATCACATCTCAACTTCCGGATGGAGAAGAGGTTAGATTCTCCAGGGAGTGGTAGAAACGTTGAATGAAATTTTTGGATTTTTTAAATAGAGTACTATTAAATAGAGTACTTTTGAATAGAGTTATATTGTTCTAGAGTAATATAGTTCAAAGTAGAAGAATTGAATGACTTGAAAAATTTTTTTTTTTTTAGTATGAAGCCCACATAGGTCTGAGATCTGTGCGTGGGTAATAAGTTGGATGATGGTGATCGATGAGTTGGACCTACAGTTTTAGGTGGGTTCCAAACCACTGGGAAGTGATTTTACAGCAGAGAACAGTGTCATTTTTTATTATAAACCTATGCAAGATGCAATGAAGCAGGCACATGAATTGTGTGTTCAAGTTAGCGTTAGCGTTATCGTCAGCGTAGCGTAGTATTGCGTTAGCATAGTAATGCTGAAACTCTATTGAACTAGTAGTTCTGTGAACAGTAGACCTCACGCCTAAGAATAAGTGTGTTTGCACAGAGGAACATACTCCATGTACTCATTGATAATCAACATCGGAAAAATTGAACACAATCATCAGACCTAACCTTCCATTCAAATTGCATAGTCTATTTCATGTCTGTTTTTCACAAAAGGTCACTCTGTATCGCATCAACAAGGCTGTGTTTTCTATTTGCGAGACAATTGATTGCTCAAATTAGGTTAGATGTCTGAATGAGTTTATAAAGCAATATTAATTGAATTTGTGTATCATTCACACAGTAATCATGCACTTGTTATTATACACAATTGATGAAAAAGTCGTTGTTCATGCTCTTAATACATTCAATAATTAAATTTTCAATTTGTCTTTAAAAATATACATAACATAGCATGGAGTATCACCTTAAAATTAGTTAAAAAACAAAAGAAAATTACTTTCAAATAATGGAAAGAGAAGAAACTTGACCGCACCAGCGAAAAGAGAAGACACATTGACCGCTGGTAGGAGTTGCCTTTTAAACATAATATCTATTCATATTTTAACATATAAATAAAAATGGATATCTGTACAAATAAACAATAAAAACGGAATATTTGCTATCTCACAAACAAAATCGGCCAGCAAAAAACACTCAGTTCTCTGCTGTAAAATCACTTCCCGGTGGTTCGGAACCCACCTAAAACTGTAGGTCCAACTCATCATTCACCATCATCCAACTCATTACCCACGCACAGGACTCAGACCTATGTGGGGTTCATCCTCAAAAAATAAATAAATAAAAATCAAGACGTATATGCTACATCTAATTGACCGAACGAAGAGAGGTCTCTGTTCCAACTCAACTATTTTGCATTCTATCTGTCTGCTTGTCTGTTTCTTTGTTTGTAACGCATTTACAGCTAAACGCGAAAACAAATTAAATTACATTTTTCATGGATCTTCCTCTAAGGAATGCTCAGTGATGTATGTGTAAGGATTCTTAAAATTTGCTTGCGTTAAAAGGATATATTGAAAGGAAAAAACGTGAGGCTACTTCTGTAGGAACAGGAACATATGATTTATAGTGGGAACCACAACATTCAGAACTGCAATACTTTAGATTTGAGACTTTAATTTGTTTTCTGAAATGTTAATTTTTTTAAATTTATTGTGAATAAACTCCTCTGGTAGTGCTGTACTCACAACCAGAGAAATTATTATTATTATTAAAATAAGCTTTTCCATCATGCAATCGAAATGAATTAGATTCATTGAGCTTCCAGATTCATTTAGTTAAGCCTTATTCATATGAATTAAGTTGTCATTCGTAAGAATTACATATTTGTTCAAGAGAAACAAATAATTTCTGAGATTTCCATGAATTTAAATAGCAAGTGATAACTGAGTAATCAGACAACTTTCATTAATATTATTTAGTAAATATTCATTCCACAGACATGTGAAATCTGATCTATCAGCTGTCAGGAAAATAGAAATGCGGCCTTTGTAATGTGATACGGAGTGACGTATTGTGCAAAACAGACATGAAATAGACTATTGAATCAAGGGTTGATGACTGTGTTTAATTTTGCGATGTTAATTATCATTGAGTACATCGAGTATGTGCCTCTGTGTAAGCACCCTTATTCTTGGGCGTGAGGTCTACTGTTCACAGAAGTTTTTCTTTCATTGCGAATGATACCCAATGAAGCTGGAGACTTGTGCGTAGGTAATGAGGTGGATGGGTCAATGATGAGATACATCCACGGCTGAATGAGATTCGAACCCAAGGCTGCAGGAAACGAGCCAGTCAAAGTCTTATCTTACCACAGACAAGCGCTCCGACCAACTGCGCTCCCAGACTACTATTTTTATCTAAGTTTAAATTTAGCAGATTATTGTGTTAAAAAAAATATTTATTTCTAATCTACTCCGTTATGTCTTTCTTTGAAAATTTGAAGCTTAAATCAATAACTAGCTGGCCCGACGCGCGTTGCTGCGTTCTCATAAAAAATTCTCCTTGATTTTATAATCCGCCACCTCCCACTGAGATCTGATACATTTCAAATTTAAACCTACTAGGACTGTTAGGGAAGAAGTTAGTCCTAGGGCTCTTCCAGCAGATCAGAGAGACCTCCTTCGTTATCTTCTTACTTACCACCTCTGAATGAACATTTAAAATTTAAACCACCTACAACTATTAGGGCGGAAGCTAAGTTTTTAAGTTTATGATTTGCCACCTCCCAATAAGTTTACATTTCGAAACCTTCTAGGACTATTTGGGAAGAAGTTAGTCCTAGGGCTATTCCAGACGATCATAATTTTCTTCAGTTTTCCAGTCCTTCGTTGTTTATTTAATCACCACCTCTGAAAGAAAAAACATTTTAAATTTGAACCTGCGACTAAAAGGATAGCAGCTAGGTATTTGATTTTATTATTCGCCACCTCCCTCTGAGGCTTCATTTCATATTTCTAGCTGCATTGGTTAACAGATGTCATCAACCTGGCATAATTACATTTCATCATACCCAGTCATATGTTCCTACATACTGCAAGGCTCAGACTACACGGTACATGCAAAGTCTTTGCTTTTCAGACAGCGTGAATAACGCCGCTAAGTGGGTGCCATATGATTAAAAGCTGTTGACTTCTATCAGCTGTCCCTTTAAGGATAGATCTCCTTTTTGTGTCCTTCAGCGAGGACTTTTCAACTCCCAAACTCCACAGGAATCATTTCCGGACTATTCTACATTGTGCCTGAAAATTTCATAAAAATCGGTTCAGCGGTTCCGAAGTCTATAGGGAACTCACATACATACATACAGACAGACATTCATTTTTATATATATAGATGTAAATAACTATTCTCGTTGGAGATAGATTAAATAAGCTAAATAGCTCGTCAATCAAAGATACTCATCTTGTGTGTATCTTTGATGAGAGGTAGAGTTATATGAGGATAGAACGTGTTGTAAGGGAAAAGCTAGCCGATATTCCCGGGTTTTCACAGCCTGAACGATATTGCCGGTGAAAGTTGGAAAACTCTCTCGGGAAATAATCCTTGTGAAATGAGCACTTCCCGACTTTTCCGATACATCTCAGGAATGCTCTGATGTTTCAACTTGAACTCTTGTCTTACACTTCCCTCGTGTATCGCATCGTCGATCAGAGAAAAAGCTCAATTTCTTTTCTAATTTCTTAAAAACTGATCTATATATTAAGAGAGAGTATGTTTGTGTGTATGTGTATGTATGTGTGTTTTTGTCCTGAGGATTCCACAAAAACTACAACGATTTGGAACAATAAATTTGGCAAAAAGCTTCCTCTAAACTTGATTCAGCTCAATTTGAAGCCTGATTACTCATTCTCTTTCCAGACTTTTCAAAATTCCCAGCAGATCGGCCATTTTTTTTAACAGAGTAAGTGCATCTTTGAATCTAGAATCTTTCTTTCAAGAGCTGGAGAAAAGACAGACGGACGGGAGGATAACGGCGTGTTTTCAATAAATAGATACATAGATAAGATCTTTCAGGTCCTCAATAACAGAGAATCAGCTTATTTTGTAAATTATATGGAATTCATCAGCCAAATAAATAAAAAAATGGGGTCATGAGACTAACGTAATGGAAAAAATGATCTCACCTTAAACATGTAAAACAAGTGATGAGATCTGAATCTAGCTTGAATAAATGAGAACTTTGTATCCACTCACATTAATTTGAAACCTATCACTGTAACTCCTTCCACACTTACATTTTTCCTAACATGTTCCTCATGCTGACTTCGGGTCTCATTTACGTAAGTCAGGATCCACGAAAATTAAATGTCACTCAGGTTAGTACATTACCTGATGACATTGGCCGAAGTTCTCTTTCACTCTTCCATTCACCCTCTCTTTCACGCACTGGCTCTCCCGTTCGCTCTCTTTCCTCTTTCTCTTCTCACATCCTCATTTCTCTTACTTACTTTACTTTCTCACTCTCCCTTTTCCACTCTCTTTTTCTCATTATAATAATAATTCTCATGTTCCTTGTCACAATGATTGTAATATGCTTTTGTTTTATTTTGTTGCAATAGACTTAGGCCTGGCAACAGTCATCAATAAAGACAATCAATCAATCTCTCACTGTAGGTGGAGAGTGACTTAGGGCTGTTTTGCCCTAGCACCGCCATTTTGTGTTGATGCATCAACTGGATATTACAGCATTCATTTACTATGCAAACATTCTTATTAACGTCGGTAATCAGGATTACAAAACAGTGTAATAGTAACGTATCGTCTTTTATCTATTTTTTATCTATCTTTCTATGAATCTAGATGACGTCCTTTATTGTAAAGTTATAGTCAGTAGTCATATAAATTGCACTTCCACTCAAACACACCTATCTTAATATGAATCTGAATCACTTTCTTCCTCAGACTATCCTTTTCTTACTCAATCATTCTCTCTTTTTCACCTTGTTTCTCTTATTTACTCACTCATTCTATCCTCCCACTCGTACTCTTTCTTTTTCTGTCTCACACACTCCCTCTTTCTCACTCAAACGCTCTCTCTTCCTGACACTGTCTATTTCTCACTCACTCACTATGTCTCTCCTCTTACAAACTCTCTCCCTCACTCACTCTCTCTCTCTCTCTCACTCTTCCTCACTCTCCCACTCTCTAATTATCTTTCACTCATTCCCTCTCTCACTCATTCTCACTCTCTAAGTCGCAGTGACACTCTCTCTCCCTCTCACTTTCTCTCTCTCTCTCTCTCTCACTTACTCTCTTTCTCACTCTTACCCTCTCTCTCAAACTCTCACTTTCACTCTCTCACACTCCCTCTCACCACCACACACTCACTCACGCTCTCGGTCTCTCTCACCGTCTCTCCCACCCACCCTCTTACTCGTTAACCCTCTTACTCACTCACCTTCTTTCTCTCTAGCACCCTCCTCAACACACACACACACACTCGCTCACTCACTCTCTCTCTTTCTTCCTCAACTCCCTCTCAACCCTCTCACTCAATCACTCTGTCTTTCTCACACTGTCTCTCTCACTCACTCACATTTTCTCGCTTCTTCTCTCCAGAGATTCACCAAGGATGGTTTTCCAGCGCAGCTAAGCTGTAAACTTTCAACTTTATTATTGTCTGTTAACAGCGTCCGTTGCTTAGTTGCTCAGCAGAATGTTTAACGTGAGAATGAATGGTTTTATTCACACTGGGTGATAGGTGATAATGGCTGTGTCTAGGCTTTATTATACCTAGGAGCACGAACAACTTTCAAAGAACTTTTCCCCAGCTACGTGTGTGTTCGAAGCGGCAGTCCAATCTGTTCAAAGGAGCGAGTGCAAAGTTCTTAATTAAAGACTGAGCTCTGCTAGCTAGAGGATCACGATAGTAGAACAATTGTCATTACCTTAATAGTCATATTTCCCAAGTGGTGGATTTGTTATAATCGCATTTTTGATTCCTCTCCTTTTTTTTCTTGTTTCAAGTTGAGCAAATGGATTAATATCAACACTTTCAACTTCCAACTTCGACTATGTTATAATTCAGTTGAGTGTCAATAATCCAGACTTCAAAATCCGGACTATCAATAAACTGGGTTCACGTCCGGAAAAAATAAAAAATACCAAATTTATGAATACAAAGCAGAACCAGTTAAATCAGATAAATTAGTTGAAGACGAAATTGAAGATGCAGGGCTGACACATTCAGAGGCATTTACTGCAGCAGAAACTCTGATGTCTGGCTCGAGAAACAGAAGGAGAGTACACCTTCCCAGCTCATTCTGTTAAAACGTATTAAGGCTGTGCACAGGGTTTTTGGTCATAATTTTTTTTCCAAGTTTCTTGTATTGAATATCATTGGAGCTTTGAAATGCTGTATATTGCCATGAGAAAAGGTTTTTTCAATATTTTTTAAATATGGGGATTCAAAGTTGAAATCTTTCTGTTTTTGGGGGCAATTGATCTCACCAATGAGTGATTTTAAACTTTTGATAAACTTTCTATAACTAGAAGACACATTGAGGAATGAAATGACATATTTTCTATTTCAATTTAACTAATGGTTTTTTCAAAATAATTTTTTGAAAAATTGAATTTTTTTACAGATTTAAACAAATCTATTTTGGAAAAATATCTTTTTTATCGGAGATAAAAATATTTAATTTTATTCCTCTAGGTGTCTTTTCATTACAAGAAATTTATCAAAAGTTTAAAATCACTCCTAGGTGAGATCAATTGCCTCTAAAAACCAAAAACATTTAACTTCAAGACCCCATATTTCACAAAATAATTGATTTTCTTCTTACATCAATACATAAACATTTCAAAGCCCTGATAACATCAAATACAATAAACTTAAAAAAAAAAATTATGACCAAAAACCCTGCGCGCAGCCTCAAAGACTTGGCTGCAAAAATGCGAATTACTGTAGTAGAAAATCACTTTTTAAGAGCCCTGACAATGTATAGAGTGTGTAATATTCTTTAACTTTTTAGTGTATAATTTTTTTACTGCACTGTACTTCACGTTTTGTGCTGTATTGTATTCTGTATTGTTATTGTTATTGTTACTTGCATTAAAGTGCAGTACCAAGTAATACACAACAGCTTTAACTGTGTTTACAGACGTTACTTGTTTAATACATATTTGAGTGAATTCTCAAGGTTTCAGTTGAGTTTCTATATCTTTAGAGCCTAAAACAGCCTATTTTTGAAAATCCGGAATTTTTATAATCCGGATGTGGTTCAGTCCCAATTAATCCGGATTATCGACGCTCTACTGCAGTAGTTTTTGTAACGATTGTATTTTGATTGCTTTTAAGCCACAAGGGTGTTCAAAGTTCCCTCTCCTCACATGTTAGTCTCGGAGATGTTGGTCTAGGTAAATAATCTGATTTATTTAGATATGTGAGGCAGAAGGATTGGAAGCTAGGACACAAAAAATGAGGTTCTTAAAAAAGTTTCGTATTCCTCGAAGGTTGCTTAAAGGTAGAATACAATCGTTGCATGCAATATTTTCTCTCCGATTACCAAAATATTACGTCTAATTAAACTAAACAATCTGATAATTTAAGCACGAGTTTACCTAAATACAGGAAAAATATGTCGATCCCATTGGTGTACAAAAGATGGCGGACGTTTCCAACATACGTATTTTTTTGTAGATTACTTCTTGGAGACTCCTGTTAAGGAGTATAAGACAAGTGAGATCAACAATTATACACTAGATACCAATGTTCATAATATTACTGTATCAGTTAGTTGAGGTGAGGCTTAAGTTTGATGTGAAAGAAACTCTTGTGCACTATTCAAAGCTTTATCAACTAAATATTTTTTCAATTTTTTTTTTAGTATTCCTGTTTCTTTTAAATTCCTAATGATGTCCAATACAAAAAATGTTAAAAGAATTGGTGAGATCAATGGTGAGATCAATAAAAAAAAATAAAAAAATTGCCCCCAGAAACAGAAAAATGACAACTTTAAGCCCCATTTTTCACAAAATGATTGATAACAGCAATAGATAACATTTGAAAGCCCTAATAATAATAAGTACAAGAAACTTGGAAGAAAATTATAACCAAAAACCCTGCGCACGGCCTTAATGTTTCTATTACAAGAAATTATCAATTCATAGCCGTTCCCTCCTCTTTCCTGAATGTGTAGCACTGAATTGCAACAAGTAGTAGATATCAGCATGAAATCAATCGAGTAGTCTGAAAGAATAACACAACTCCCGATAGAGAATGCATTTCAAGATGGTGGAGCTACACTTCTTTTGCTTCTTCCATCGATGAAAATCTTTCTATTATCATAAAAGGAAAACGTATAAACCTCTCAGCCATGTGTTTTTCCCGTTGCATTTTCGTGAATACACTCAAGTATTTTATCCCGAGAAAACGCACGAGATCCTTGAGAAGGTCTTCTTCCCATCTCTGGCATTCTTTCATCACTCTTTCTCCCTCACTCACCTGCACCCACACAATCTTTCCTCTCACACACTCTTTCTCACACACACTTCCCCCTTTCACACAAGTAGCGCAACTGAAGATCTCGTTAAAGGAATTTCCTCGACAGTTTTCCAACATTTTCCGACTTGTTTGTTTAGTGGAGATGGGAGAGAAAAAGTGGGAAAGAGAGAGAGTGAGAAGAAAGAGGAACTTCACCCTCCAATTTCCATAGCATTTACTGTACGGTTTAGAAAGGTTGAAACGCTCGAGGTGAAGTGTTCTGAGAGATGTTTCATCTCATTAAACTCTTGCTTAACTTAGCTGTTAACCGGAAAAATTTAGGGAGACTTCATTATTTCTATAAAAAGTGTAGCTTGACCTTTCCTACAAAGTGTACTCTATATGCTGATTTTCAAAAAATTTTTTTGGACTAATGCTAGTAAGTGCAAAGTTTATTATTGAGTTATTGAATAAATATTAATGATAAGAAGCGTATGGCTTTTTCTGGTGGGAACCCTTTACAAGAAGTTTAATCTGGCCGTTTCAGTCATTTTTTATTCACTTTCTCTGGACTATTGGACGGTTTTAGTGCTTCGTTTTTGATGTGAACATCTAAATTACATCCAAACTTTTAAGTTCTCTACATTTATGAGAAGTGATAGCCGTGAGCCGATGCTGGTATCTGTTCAATCACATAGAGATCAGCTGCATTTTCATGGGCTATCTTTGTAAGGGGTTACCGATTAGATTGGCCAGCAAAAAAGGTACTGTTTTCTGCTTTAAAATCACTTCTCGATGGTTTGGAACCCACCTAAAACTGTAGGTCCAACTCATCAATCGCCATCATCCAACTCTTCACCCACACACTGGTCCCAGACCTATGTGGGCTTCATCCTCAACCAAAAAAAAATCATGCTTAGGAAATTGTACATCAAAATGAAATTTTTGTAGAACTTGGTCATAAACTAAAATTTTGATTTTTTAATTGAAAATTTGTAAAGAAAGCAGTAGTGGACTGTGTGTCTTGTATCTTTACTTTATTGTATTTTGTAATAAAAAGATAAATCAATAAATGAATGCCGCTTAGCGCAGTTGATTGAGGCGTCGCAACTTTAGCTTACTGTCGCTTCAGCGGTCGTGGGTTCGAATACCGCTCCTCCGTCTGGCATCTATGTTTAATCATCCACCTCATTACCCACGCACAAGTCTCGGACTCATGTGGGCATCATCAGCAATAAAAACAAATGTTAAGGAGAACATAGTGCACCTTCTATTTTGGGTGGGTTCCGAACCACAAGGTGAGTGATAATAATACTTATAACATTAACGGCCGGTTGCACGAAAGCCAATTAAATTTAATCACGTAGAATGACAATAGTTGCACATAGGACAATTACAAGCGATAACGCCGATTAGGTTAACCGGCATAAAATATATTTCTTTATTGTATTGTGTGTAATTATATCTACAACTATGGCATAAAGGAATTGTTGGTCCAAACTTCGTCACGTCAAGGAAATGAAAAATACATTCTATTCTATAAATACAAGATATTTGAAGCAGGGTTTCCAGCGATTGGGAATTTCTCGAAAAAACGGTTAGTGCTGGAAAAAATGCAGGAATTCAGATTATCTCTACAACTACGTTGTAATTAACTACGTAAGAGTACAGAGGATGCACTAACGTATATGGTGAATGAAGTCACCAATAATCTAAATAACAAGAAAAAAACTTTGGCAATATTCCTGGACCTATCTAAAGCTTTCGATACTGTCCCTCACCATAAGCTCTTCCCAAAACTTGAAAAATATGGAATAAGAGGACTGCCTCTAGATTTAATGAAAAGCTATTTATCTAATAGATCTCAAATATTGGGGGATAGTTTTGAAAATTTAACACCATTTGGTTTACCGCAAGGAACAGTACTGTCTCCAATCTTGTTCATTCTATTTGTTAATGATCTTCTAAAATTAAAACTACAAAACAGTAAACTCATATCCTTCGCTGATGACACAGCAGTGATCTTTTCGGGGAACTGCTGGAGGCAAACGCACAATATTGCAGAAGTTGGCATATGTAAGATTAAAAATTGGTTGGACAAGAATACACTAAGTCTGAACATTGAAAAAACAAAATATGTCTGCTTTTCAGCAAATATAGCTGGTAAACCAAACTGTGAGTATGAATTAAGAATACATTCCAACAGTAGGTGTATGACAGGAAATAACTGTAATTGCCCATCCATAAAAAGAGAAAATAACATAAAATATCTAGGAGTAGTGATTGATGAATGTCTCAAATGGGATGCTCATATAAATTTTATTTGTAAAAAGTTAAAATATGTCTCCTATAAATTCTACAGGATAAATAAAATTCTAGACATTAGAGCCATTAAAATGGTGTACTTTGCATTTGTTGAATCTGTATTGAAATATGGAATAGTGGTGTGGGGTGGTGCATTTGATTCGCATATGAATAACATGTTTGTGGTGCAGAAATTAATAATTAAAACGATTTTACGAAAATCGAGATTGTATAATAGTGTGGACTTGTTCAAAGAATTCAGTGTGAAAACAGTGAGGCAATTGTATATAAAAGAACTAATCAAATATATAGGACAAAACAGTAGCAAGTTCATAAAAAATGACAAACCCTTTAATTTTAGAAATAGTACCACAAATAAATATAAAATTTATGTAACCGACTTGACTTGTATTAGAAGACAGTTGAATTACATCAGTGCTAAATTAATAAACATGTTTCCAGAGGAATATCTGGATCAAACTTTGAACCTCACTAAAAGGAATATGAGCATTCAAAATTGGATAAAGAGTAATTTTTTCTTAGAAATTGAATTTTTGGAAAGGGAGGTATGACATATTTTGATTCTGGATAAATAGTTGGAAATAATGAAGAACAGAAAAACAAAATTATTTGAAATAGTCTGAATTGTAACTGGCTTCAGCGGACAAGTTTAACTTATGCTGAAGTCAACCAAATTATGGATTTTAAAATAGAAATATTGTATATTTATGATAAGTACTCTAAATAGCTTCTTCTTTTTTTTGCGTTGCATAATTGTACTGTCATTGTCATGATTTGCATTCTTTTGTGTTTTGGTTTTTTGAAATAAATTGAGTTGAATTGAATTGAATTACGGTGGTTCGAAACCCACCTAAAACAGTAGATTCAATTCATCAATCGCCATCATCCATCTCATCACCCACACACGGGTCTCAGACCTATGTGGGCTTCATCCTAGAATTAAAAAAAATGTAATGAACAGGTATCAACTCTTTGTTACGATCCAAATGTAGGAACACATCAAGTGATATTTCAATGTTATTATTGTCGTACATGCACTACGTTACCAATTGACGTATACAACTATAAAACACAATAGCGAAGCTCAAAGCGAAGGCTTTCGATACATAACGCTAACATATCAATTGTAAGCAGCTATGAAAAACAATAAAACAATAGAACCCATATGCTAAGTAAATACATCGAGTCATATTTGGTAATTTCATTTCGCTATCAGAAGTGTATTGTTTGCCATCAACTGTTCCTATAATCACCTGTGTAAATACAAAACTGTGTAAATTTACACATGTGTTACAATAAAATGGGCAAAAAACAGTCCAGAGTATCAGAATAATCTCTCTCCTGCCTTCGAAATGTCGGTGAGTAAAATTCACATATCTATTTTATAAATTTGCTTGCTAAGATAAATTTATTTTTTAAATTTGTTCGCCTTTAGATAAATTTATAGAATAAATTTGTGAATTTCACTCACCGATATTTCGAAGGCAGGAGAGAGATTCTTCTGATACTCCGAACTGTTTTTTGCCCATTTTATTGTAACACATGTGTAAATTTACACAGGGCCCATTTAGGTGAGTGATAAGTTGGATCTACAGTTGGGTGAGTTCCGTATCACTTCCCGGTTTTTCGGAACTCATCAATCACCATCATCCGATTCATCACCCACGCACAGGTCTCAGACCTATGTGGACTTTATCCTCAAGAAAATTTTTTTTTTTTTTGTTATTTAGTCTCTACGTTTATGACGACTGACGGACTGGGAGTGTACTGTTGAGCATAGAGCATCAGAATGTGTTTTGGTTGTCTTGGTATAATAATTTATATATATTGTTACGGTGCAAAATACATCAGCCCACTTCATTAATAAATATCTCGAGAAATACAAAGATAAAGATTAAATCTAGAAAATTAAGTACTAACATGAGATCACTTCATTTTTTATTACATTATATCAGGGCACACATAATTTGTCAAATTGTTCATGTTTTAGCGCCATACAATGGTCGTAGTACACAACGTAGTACACTAGCCGGCTTATCAAACAGCTGTTTTTCGATTTATCTCTGCCGGCTCTTTTTGTAAAATTTAATTATTTTTTCGAATTGTTCTTTCTGTATTTATTTTTTATGTTTATCTGAGAAATTTGCTTATTCAAATCCCATGAATTATTTAATTTTTTAGCTGTATATTATTTCCTCCAAGTTTTGTTTCTGTTACGTAGTAATGTCAAACTGTAAGCTTGGGACCGTTGTAGCCTTCCTATTGGAGGATTTCACCTAAATCTGCTAGGATTGGTGGATTAATATCACGCCACCTTTTTTCATTCCAATAATTCTGGCATCAGAACTTGGAAAGGAGAGACTCATTTTTGCAAGCTGAGGAGGAGGTCCGTTTTTAAAACCTCTCCTACAAAAGTTTTAAAATTCATTATTTCTAGTCAATTCAAATGTTACATGTTTTTTATTCCTCTATCGCTTCGAGAGTAAAAGATTCTGATTACCAAAAAGTACGGTTACCTCAAATATAAAGAAAATTCGCGAACAAGACATGCTGCCGACCCAAGATGTCCGAAGAGAAAAAGACGCCAACTCCGATTGAGCATCAGTGAAATAAATATCTCATCGAGTGCGCGAAAAATTGGGCCCAATCGAAAAAGTATGGTATGTGAAAATTGCATTATTATCATTGAGGACATATAATAAATTTGGTATATCACTTGTACATACTGCCGAAGCGAACTCTCGGGATTGTTTCACCCTTAGGTGACAAAAACCTAATTGCTCAAATAATATTTCTTATTCAAATTCAATATATTGTTAAATTTCTATTTTTATTTATGAATATTTTTCCATCTGTTATCTGACTTCCGATCTTTGATGCATACTCTTTATTCAAATTTTATAATAAACCACATAGTAATTGCAACTACATTTTTATAATTTAATTCCCACTCGAATCTGGTTGTAGAATATTTTAGTAATTTAATTCAGAAACCCAACAGCCGGCTTCGCTGACTTGAGTTGGTTATTTGGTAAAAACTCGTATGCCCTTGATAAAGGACATGCATGTTGGCTCAACATTTTATTCACTTTTTTTACAGTATAAGACTTGATGGGTTTTGTAGCTTTCTCAACTCATTAGCGTGAGTTGTTGAGTGAGTGTAATTAGGAAGTGTTACACCTTCCACATACGGCTCTCGCTTGTGAGAGGAAATTAGCTTGGAATATATCATTTTGTTTCACTTTATCTCTCTTTGCTGGGTCGAATCGTATGAATGACATTCATAGACATTCTATGTTTTCCCCTACAATTCCGTCTAGCGAAGACAGATATTAAATTGTACGGTTGTAGATTGAGATGGTGCACCTATCATCGAGAGTTTCATTAGGAATTATCCCCGACTGCAGCATCCGGCCATTTGCATCATCAAATTATTTTCAAAAAAGGGTACCCCTTGAGCTATAGCTCACAAAAGGCACTATCTCAAAATGCAACTGACAGTATTTATATAAATTTTTTGTAGATTACATCTTGGAGGCTCCAGTTAAGGAGTCAGACAAGTCAGATCAACAATATTATACAATCTTATACACTAGATACCATTATTACTATATCAATAAGTTGAGCTGAGGCTCAATTTTGAAGTAAAAGGAACTTTTGTACACTACGAAAAGATTCAACTAAATATTTTTCAATTTTTTTAAAAATATTTCTATATTTTGAATACTCTTCAAAAAAGGTAGCTTGTTGTAGATTTTCCTACCAATATAACTAGGATTTTATTTGAATAAGCTACTATTTTGACTCACCAAGTGATAATCGTTTTGGATTTTTGTATTATAATCGTGTACGTCAAGATTTTGGTTACTATCACTCGTTTTTACATATAAAGTAGCTTCATACACATATAAGCAGGGAACAGTTAGGAGACCAAGTCTCTTGAACAACGGCCAACATGAACCTGATCTATTTACTCTTTCCATACACCTAACAGCTTTCTTTTGGATCTTAACACCCTATCAAAATCTTGACGTCATGAATCTTGAATGTCATCCGTACGATTCGACCCAGCAAAGAGAGATAAAGTTAAACAAAATATTATATTCCAAGCTAATTTCCTCTCACAAGCGAGAGCCGTATGTGGAAGGTGTAACACTACCTAATTAATTACACTCTCCCAACAACTCACGCCAATGAGGTGTAAAAGCTACAAAACCCATCAAGTCTTATACTGTCTAAAAAGTGAATAAAATGTTGAGCCAACATGCATGTCCTCTATCAAGGGCATACGAGGTTCTACCAAATAACCAACTCAACTAGGCGAAGCCGGCTGTTGGGTTTCTGAATTATTATAAGAAATATTATTTGAGCAATTAGGTTTTTGTCACCTAAGGGAGAAACAATCCCGAGAGTTCGCTTCGACAGTATGTACAAGTGATATACCAAATTTATTATATGTCCTCAATGATAATAATGCAATTTTCACATACCATACTTTTTCGATTGAGCTCAATTTTTCGCGCACTCGATGAGATATTTATTTCACTGATGCTCAATCGGAGTTGACGTCGTTTTCTCTTCGGACATCTTGGGTCGGCAGCATGTCTGGGTTGCGAATTTTCTTTATATTTGAGGTAACCGTACTTTTCGGTAATCGGAATCTTTTACTCTCGAAGCGATAGAGGAATAAAAAACATGTAACATTTGAATTGACCAGAAATAATGAATTTTAAAACTTTTGTAGGAGAGGTTTTAAAAACGGACCTCCTCCTCAGCTTGCCAAAATGGGTCTCTCCTTTCCAAGTTCTGATGCCAGAATTTTTGGGAAGAAAAAAGGTGGCGTGATATCAATCCACCAATCCTAGCAGATTTAGGTGAAATCCTCCAATAGGAAGGCTACAACGGTCCCGAGCTTACAGTTTGACATTACTACGTAACAGAAACAAAACTTGGAGGAAATAATATACAGCTAAAAAATTAAATAATTCATGGGATTTGAAAAAGCAAATTTCTCAGATAAACATAAAAAATAAATACAGAAAGAACAATTCGAAAAAATAATTAAATTTTACAAAAAGAGCCGGCAGAGATAAATCGAAAAACAGCTGTTTGATAAGCCGGCTAGTGTACTACGTTGTGTACTACGACCATTGTATGGCGCTAAAACATGATCAATTTGACAAATTATGTGTGCCCTGATATAATGTAATAAAAAATGATATGAAATGATCTCATGTGAGTACTTAATTTTCTAAATTTAATCTTTATCTTTGTATTTCTCGAGATATTTATTAATGAAGTGGGCTGGTGTATTTTGCACCATAACAATATATATAAATTATTATACCAAGACAACCAAAACACATTCTGATGCTCTATGCTCAACAGTACACTCCCAGTCCGTCAGTCGTCATAAACGTAGAGACTAAATAACAAAAAAAAAAATTTTCTTGAGGATAAAGTCCACATAGGTCTGAGACCTGTGCTTGGTTGATGAATCGGATGATGGTGATTGATGATTTGGAACTACAGTTTTACGTGGGTTCCGAAAAACCGGGAAGTGATACGGAACTCACCTAAAACTGTAGATCCAACTTATCACTCACCTAAATGGGCCCAATGTGATCCCTGTGGAACGGCACTGTTGACTACTCTATGAAAGTACAGCTATTGTTTTGAAATTGACTGAATAATTTGAAAATATTTTCTTATTGGCTTTTTTTCACAGTTCCACGTCTTCCTATTGGTTTTTACACTGATGACGGCTTGCCTGGTGGAGCATGTTGTGGGCCTGTGGTGTTGTGGTGGCAAACAGGCTGTATCAGAGTCCTACCAGCCCCCGAATCAGTATAGAAGGCAACCAAAAAAACAATTGAGTGTAATCGATGAAAATATAGCAAAAACGACATAACATTACAATATGTGGCCAAGAAAATAAACCAATAAAAAATTGATTACTCACAAAATTGTTTTAAATTTTATTTGGTTTTATGACTTATTTAAAGGGGTGTATCTATAGGGAGAATCGGGGGATAGATCCCCCACAGAAACTTGGAAACAAAAGAAATTTTGGAATTTGAAACGCCCTGAGAGACAATAGTTTTTGGTGAGTAGAAAAAGATGTCGAATCACTGAAAATGCGGGTTTAGAGGGATTATTTTTTTTAGATTCCGGGGTGTACCCCGGACCGAACGAACAAGCTACATGGAGTCTTGAATTACTATTAAGCCCCTCCTCTGCCTTTCAAAAGACATTTCTAAGACTAGACTCCGGTGAGGTGAGGTGGGGGATAAAAAATAGCAGAGTGAAAATAGTTCTAATAAAGTTTGGCTTCAAAACTATGAAGTTTTCAGAACTATGAACTATGAAAACTTTGAGGTTTGGCTACATAAACTACACATTTTCAGCACGAGAGTTTTGATCTACCACTCATATTGATGCGAAAACTAAAATGGAAAATCTAGAACACAGAACAATGCGGACAGGAGTTCCCCTAGATCGTGCCAAGAAATTTTAATTTTGTAACCGGCCGACTACTCTACCCTTACCTGACCACCATTTAGGGTTAATTGGCAGAGAGGGCCGGCTGCGCCCTAACATCGTCCTCCAAGTATAACAAATAAAGGCAGTCATTCTACTCTATTCTATTTATGTAGCCGGAAATTTTCTACCTCTACACACCTGAACACCCTTCATGTAACCGTGAAGCACCTTCCTTCACCCACACATATGACACCATTCTTGTAACTGGGTATTTTATCTCTTTACTAAACTTTATAATTTTTAAAGGCTGAACACTCACTGATTCTATAGATATTCTTGCAATCTATACCACCGTTGGCCACCAGTTATGTAACCGGTGGTTCACCAATGTCAATGTCTAAGCCATTTCTTTAAAAAAAATCAACTCTCTCACAATTACGACAACATAGCAATCCTATGTTCACTTGAGTCCATATTTGAAAAATTTGTCAGCTTAATTCTAATCAGCACCTGGAAAATAGACTCACGAACTAATAAATATCTAATATAAATTAAAAAAAAAAAACACTTTTAAATGGAAATTAACTCACGTTATGGCGTGACGGCCGTTTCCATTTAAAAGTGGTTTTTTAAAGTTTATATTACATATTAGTGGAAACAAGATGGATCTTCAACATCATAATAAATATCAATAATATAACACTCTCAATATTCCCCATATTAAAATTTTATAGCGAAATTGTTTGATAAATTTTCTTTTATTTATGAAGAATTCGTTTTATAGACTTTTTGTATTTGTTTTCTATTAGCAATAAAGATTAATCACGCGTGAATTATATTTTTGACACACAATTTGGGCCAAAATAATGTTAGGATGAATGAATTTATGTTTAGAATCACTTACAACGAATGTGGTCTGGAAAAGATAATTTTTCAAAATTTCATGGAAGTAACCCCGAACCACCATTTTAGGTTATTTTGATAAAACTATAGATTACAGTCCTGAATCATTGTTAGATAATTCCCCTCATCAGGCCTACCCCCAACCATTATTACAACATCAGCCCCAGACTGACCCACTAGTTAGTTACCCAACTGCTTATTTGACCACCATCGTGCGCACGCGCACGCGCGTACGAGAGAGGAATTCTCTAACAAGACTGTAATCTATAGTTTATTCGAAATAACCTAAAATTGCGGTTCGGGGTTACTTCCCGGGAAATTTTTGAAAATTATCTTTTCGAGACCACATTCGTTGTAAGTGATTGCGCGTGTATGTGAGTGTGTGTAGAAGTAGAAAAAGAAAAAGAGGAAGAAAAAAAAACGTAGAAGAAGAAGTTTGTCAAACAGCATCCAACTAGTGCGGTGACATTTGTGTTTACTCATTGTTATTTTTGTTACATGGTGCATGACATGACGTGTCTTATTTTTGCGGTCGAAAGGAGATTGTAGGCACATCTGCTCTCCCATTTCCAACAAGATGGGGCCTCAAAAGCGTTCGTTCTCTATTATTTATGTTTCTGTTCAAAGTCGGAAAATTCAGATCCAGATGACTTCGCAAACAGTGCTTCAAGAATCTGCACTTGCCTATTACCTACTCCAGAATGAAAAACATTTTTTTCAAATCTATATAATTGAAACAAAACAGAGGTTTTCAAATTTCACTAAACTTCGATAATTTGAGTCACAGGACCATGGTTTCGTGTCAAATTATTAAAGTACTAGCTGGCCCGACGCGCGTTGCTGCGTTCTCATAAAAATTATTGATTTTATTATTTGACACCTCCCACTCAGGTTACATCTCAAATTTCAACCTTCTATAGTCCTAGGGCTCTTCCAGCTGATCAGAGAGGCCTCCTTCGTTTTTTTCTTACACAGTAAGACCTTATTCACCACCTCTCAATGAACATTTCAAATTTAAACCTTCCACGACTATTAGGGTAGAAGCTAGGTTTTTTATTTTATTATTCGCCACCACCTACTGAGAATACATTTCAAATTTCTAGCTGCATTGGTTAACAGGATGTCATCAACCCGGCATAATTACATTTCATCATACCCAGTCATATGTTTCCTACATACTGCAAGGCTCCGACTGCACGGTATCTTACATGCAAAGTTTTTACGTTCCAGACAACGTAAATAAAGCCGCTAAGGGGTCTGCCATATGATTAAAAACTGTTGACTTCTATCAGCTGTTCCTTTAAGCTGTTTGGCCGGCAAGTTCAGTAGGTCAGGTGAATGATGATTTGCAAAACACACAAACAGCTTGTCCATCGAAACAGTGTGTACAGCAGATCGAAAAATTTCAAATTATTTTCCATATGATTAAAAGATCCCAGTAAGCTAGCTAGCCATGTACCCGTGCTTTGCATAGGCAAATCTTTAACCCCCTAAAAGCACCCCTAAACTTGCGAATTTTGAAAAATCCTTTCTTATTGCATGGTGAAATCCTATAAGGATTGTTCATACGATATTTCAATTTCATAGGCCTAGTAGTTTTGGCTCTGCGTTGATGAGTGAGTCAGGGTATCATCCTTTTATAGATAGAGATAGTGAAATTTGACCATCTCTGTTTTGTTTAAATTATGGAAAGATTTCACAATATCAACACCAGTTCTACTAAATCTATATAAGTTTGCTATAGTTCCGAAACAGAATATATACTCTTATATAATATATACTCTTTACAGAGTAATTATTGTGATGGTGGAAGTTGTCGACTATGGAATAAATTATGAAACACATTATCAATAACAATACAATAGAAACAAATACAACAATACAACATTGAGACCGCAGCTTATTTCTGATTGAACAGATATCTGCTTCGGCTCCCGACTATCACTCCCCGATAAATTTATCTATTTATCAAAAAACACAATCAATTAAAGATACAACAGGTACAGCCCACTACTGCTTTATTTAGAAATTTTCAATTAATTAAAAAAATCAAGTAATTTCTAGTTAAGACTAAGTTAACTAGAAACTTCACTTGATGTTCAAAACTTGTGTGGACACTATTATTGTTTCAAAATGTGTTTCAATTCAATTTATTTACATCAAGTATAAACCACATATTATACTAGCATAGCTTGGCAGTATTTGAAAAGTCATGATTTTCAAACTGTTTGATTTGAATATAATAAAAATTAGTTGGTCTTTAAAACACGTATAACACCACTTTCAGGAAAAAGACTGTATGCACTCCTCCATGCTGTAGGGGGCAGCACTTATTAAAGTTTGTTTCAATGTAAACTTAAAACGGTTAATATCAGGTATATTTCTTATTCCGGATGGTAGCACATTATATATCTTCAGCCCGCTGTAGAGTGGTGATATTACATTGCAATGGTGCAAAAATTAAATATGATGATTTTATTTTATTATTATGAGCCAATGCTGTACTAAAAAATGAAATCAAAATATGATGAAAAGTGAGGTTATAAGCCGACCCAGTTGTCCCTGCAATATCTACGTAGTGTAAATTCTTATATAAGTGTGGATTAGAGTTGTTTAATGTAAATTATTAATGTTAAATTATTTATCAGGAGTCAGATCTTTGTTGTGGGAGCTGGGTTGGCTTTTAGGGTTACAGCTGCTCACTGGCTTGAACCTGTTAGGGTAAGTATGACTTATTGCCGCTAAGTCTGACTTATCCAAGTCGATCTTTGATAAGTCACGTTCATGAATACGGGCCTAAGTCTTATTATCCATAGTTAAACACACAACAACAGTTGTGTTAGTTACTATGTTACTAAGTTGTTTCCTGTGAAACATTATTAAAAGAATAAGACACACTTTCTTTGTAGTGACGAAGATGATATTGTGGAAGATATCCATAATTAAAAATAAGACTTGAAGTTGTCTCAGTCACATTTATTGAAAAAAGTGGGATAATGGTTTCGGCTGTTACACCATTATCAATCCCAAACAAACAAAGCGGTTGTTTGAGATTGATAATGGTTTAACAACCGAAACTAGTATCTCACTATTTCCAATAAATGTGGATGTGAAACAACTTGAGGCCCGTATTTATGAAAGTGACTTATGTTGATCTAAGCACGACGTATCTAAGTTTGACTTGAAAAGGCTCAATGTGAGCCTTTCCAAGTCAAACTCAAACGTGAGGACAATGTTAATTAACAGTGTTATTAATTATTATTAATTATTAGTTAGTGTGAAAACAGCGACACTATTATTTTACAATTTGAGAGTAAACTTGATGAATATTTTGAATTCCTACCCTTTAACTAATCGCTTTGCGAAAGCGCCCTGCGCTCCTGATGTACTTATGTTTTCAATTTAAAATAGAACCTTGTTCTTTTTGGAAGTCGGTTAAAAAATATCAAACTCTACCACTTGTACTGGGGAAATTAGTTCTAAAAACCGTACTTCATACTCATCTAGAGCCTCTAATCAACCTGTAACTTTTAGGTCACGTGGTACTTCAGAACCGACGGTTAGTATAATTATTGTTAGAAATCTTTAACTTCGACCATGTACCTTGGAAAACTGTAAAATCAAATAAGTTGAAAAATCAAAACATCTTTTTTTCTTTACTACTTCTATCTTTCATTCTTCTTCTTCTTTTTCTCTACATCCTCCAACTCCAGTCTCCTTTTCTCATTAATTCTCTTCTTTTCTTCTCCTTCCTTCACTAAAATGCCTTGAATATTGTGAGTATCAAAAGGAAAAACGGAAACTGAACACTGTTGGCTGTGGATTGGCAAGTAAGTCTGTCAGAATTGATGAGAGTGCCCCCAGATAATATTGCACCAAGCCTAGTAAAAGCGAAACATTAATCAACATTCTGCTGTTCACAGTGATTTCTCTCTTGCTAGTCACTCTTCTTCTTTATCATCTTCTTCTACTTCCTTCTACTTCTTCTTATTCTTTCTCCAACTTATTCTTTTACTTCCCCCGCCTACTTTTTCTTCTTTTTTCTTGTTCTTCTTTCTCTAATTTCTTCTTCTGCTTCCCCCCCCCCAAACTTCTTTATTATCCTACTTATTTCTTTGCTTTTCTTCCTCCTTTCCCCTTCTTGTTCTTCTTAGTTTCTTCTTCCACCATCGTTATTCTCTTCTTCCCATTACTTCTTCTTCACCCAGTCCTCCTCCTCCTCCTCCACCTTCTCCTCCTCCTTCTTTTTCTTCATCTTCTTCTTCTTCTTCTTCATCACCTCCTTCTCCTCCTCCTTCTGCTCCTCCTTCTCCTTCTCCTTCTCCTCCTCCTCCTCCTCCTCCTCCTCCTCCTCCTCCTCCTCCTCCTCCTCCTTCTCCTCCTCCTCCTCCTCCTCCTCCTCCTCCTCCTACTCCTCCTCCTCCTCCTCCTTCTTATCCTCCTTTTCCTTCTGCACTCATTTTTCTCCTCCACCTTCTCTGGGAGTGGAAAACGTTGTCTTTGCCATTATTCTAGTTGTTTGCCATGCAATTATCGACATATCTCTGCACTCAGCTGCTCTGTTTGTTTGTGGTTTACTTCGCTCTCTCTCACGCATTTTTCTCCTCCATTTTACTCACTCCTTTAGAAAAACTAAATCCAGAAAAAAGGGGCAGTAAAAATAAGTTTGTAGACTACACTAGTTGGGTGGTGTGAAATGAAATGTGATCATCTTATCATTTCTAACTTTTCTTTCTCTTTTGTTTAATATTTTTCTCTTCTTTTTTCTCATATTTTCTTCTTTTACGCTCTTCCCATCCCCTCACATCTTGGAATTGAGACTCTATAAAAACAGAGAGATGATATTGATGCATGAGATGGTGCAGACAAAATTTTCAAGTCCAGAAGAAGGAGGAATAGGTTAAGAAGATAAAGAAGAATAAGAAGAAGAAAAGGAGAAGAAGGAGGAGGAGGAGGATGATGATGATGTGGATGAGGAGGAGGAGGAGGTGGTGAAGGAGTATAATGAGGTGGAAGAGAAGGAAGAGGATAAAGAAAGAGGAGAAGGTGAAGTAATGCATGAGATCACATACCAGATCTATTGAACAAGAAGAAAAATAAACAGAAGAAAGAAACAAGAAACAACAAGAAGAAAGAAAGAAACAGAACTGACAATGTGCATAGTTTTGTGAATTAGGAAGCATATTTTTATGATGCTTCCTAATTCACAAAACTTTGCAAATCAAATTGTGCATAATTTGCCCATCAGCACAACTAATAATAATAATAATTATTATTTACAGTAAATTGATTTGTTCCTTGAATACTCTTTTGTATCGGTTTATTTTCAAAGAAATCATAGAAGTCAAATGGTGCATAGGTTTTCTTATCAGCACAACTGACAGTAGGTAATAATATTTCATGTAGCATTCTACCATTTATTGGCTGAAACCCATCAAGTTCAGAGTTTTTCTTTTCAGGTATAAAACTTTGTTAGTGGTCACAAAACTACACAATTGGGAAGGGTGAGTGAAATACAGTACAGTGTTTATACCATACAGTTCATCTGTTCGAAAAGAGAAAATAACAGAGAATGTTTTTTTGTTGTACTGATGATGTGATTTTTTAGTGTTTTTTATAAGTGAACTACTTTTTTAGCAACTTTGCAGCTCTACCCACGTCCATAGTAACTATGATATAGTAAAAATAACTTAGTAACATAGTAACTAACACAACAAAAGTTGTTGTGGGTTTCATTATGAATAATAAGTCTTGAAATTGTTTCACAACCACATTTATTGAGAACAGTGAGATACTAGTTCCGGTTGCTACACCATTATCAATCTCAAACAACCGTTCAGTTTGTTTGGGAATGATAATGGTGTAACAACCGAAACCATTATCTCACTGTTTTCAATAAATCTGGTTGTGCCAACATCGTCTTATTTTTAATTATGGATATCGTCCAAAATATCATCCTTGCCACTACAAAGAAAATATGCTTTATTCTTTAGAAAAATGTAACATAGTAACTAACACAACAATTATTGTTATTGTGTGTTTAACTATGAATAATAAGACTTAGGCCCGTAATTATGAACTTGACTTATCAAAAATCGACTTGGATAAGTCAGACTTAGCGGCAATAAGTCATACTTACACTAACAGGTTCAAGCCAGCGAACAGCTGTAACCCTAAAAGCCAACCCAGCTCCCACAACAAAGATCTGACTCCTGATAGATAATTTAACATTAATAATTTACATTAAACAACACTAATTTACACTAATATAAGAATTTACACTACGTAGATGTTGCAGGGAAAACTGGGTCGGCTTATAACCTCACTTTCCAGCTAGTAAACTCACCTAGAATAAGTAATGCTTAGATTATTTATGAACCCAACTTAAAGATGATCTTAACTTATAAGTCAAGTCGTGCTTATAATTGGTGTCTCGAATCCGTTCTTAGCCAAGATAGGTACAGAGCTGACGTGAAGCCGTTCTTAGATTGTTGTGTTGCATCATATTTTGATTTCATTTTTTAGTACAGCATCGGCTCATAATAATAAAATAAAATCATCATATTCAATTTTTGCATCATTGCAATGTAATTCACTGTATATTTGACTTATCAAAAATTATTTCTACTTATTTTATATAAATCGAGCTCTAACCTATACATTTTTTTGGCACTAAAAAAGAATTCTCTTTCTATGAGATGATGGAATGGATGAAGTACTTTGGTCTTCTGGCAGATAGCGCTCACTACACAGCATAGAATGATATCATTTTTTAAATTCGGCAAACAGAAAATAATGATTTAAAAGATGTTGACATGGTAATAATTATGTAACAGTAACTGTAAATTTACGTGCAGTGCAGTATCTTTATCTTTTCATGCATTTTATTTTGGTGCCTGATAATATGATACAATTTTAGGTTAGCTTATGACCACGTTCAATGCCTTCGGGGCCGTGACAGACAGACAGACAGAAATTGAGATAAGACTTGTTTCGGCTTATTTAATGTATAAAACGTAAAAATAACCACAAAATACAGAATTCTGATAAATTTACAGACAAAACTCTAATTTTATTCATATAGACAAGTAAAATTACAGTGGATTATAATGCAATGGTGCAAAAATAGAATATTATGATTTAATTTCATTTTGAAGAGCCGATGGTACACTAAAAAATTTAGCCAAAATATGATACAAAACAATCTCAAGAACGGGGTGAAGACAGCTCTGTATCTATCTTGGCTAACAACGGATTTGAGATTCCGATTTTGAGAACGACTTGACTTTTAAGTTAAGATCTTTAAGTAGAGTTCATAAATACGAACTTAAGCTGAAGCATTGCTCAAGCTGGGTGAGTCTACGAGCTGGAAAGTGAGGTTAGGCTACAAGGCGACCCAGTAGTCCCTCCAATATTTATGTAGTGTAAATTCTTTTATTGATGTAAAATAGAGTTATTAAATGTTTATTATTCATCAGGAGTCAGGTCTTTGTTGAGAGAGCTGGGTTGGCTTTTAGTGTTACAGATCCGTTCACGGTGCATGGCGCCTCGATGGAGCATGCGCACTGAGCGCCTTCACCCACTACTGTACCTGCTGCCTCGAGGTACAGTCAAGTTCAAATATTCCCTAATACCGCTCGCTGCCGTCTCCACTATGTTCACGACAAATTTCTGATTATTTCTTCTACTTGTTGCATTTTAATAATTAAAACATTATACGCCATCCATCAGTAATTAATCTATTCGCCACATTACAAAGAAGAATTCAGTCCAAGTCCCATTTTTGTACGACAATTACTTCACGAGTTATTGATTTATAACTATTCTCCTTTAGTGTGAATTGCTTTATTTAAGCGTGTGACATTCACAAATATTACTAGGATTACAATTATGTTTTAAGGCTGTGCGATAGGTCTTTGGAATTATTTTTCGTAGCTTTTGTATTGGCAATTATTAAGGTATTAAAATGTCATGTATTGCGGCTATGAAAAATTGTAAAAAATATTCAATGAGATATGGGCGCTCAAAATTGAAATTTCGGGGTTTTTTTGACGATGTTTATATCCCCTAGGATTGACTTTGAACTTCTGATAATTTTCTTATAACTAAGACACATCAGAGACTAAAAATACATCGCCTATTTTATATAATGATTGAAAAATTAGTTTTAAAAAGAATAATCTAAACTTTTCTGTACTTTTTAAAATTTATTTTGAAGAACCCAACTGTTGAATGACACAGAATGGAACAGTTAAAAAAGATAACATTTTAATGCATTAATAATCGCTAATATAAAAAACTCCAAAAAAGAATCATCACCAAAAACCTATCGCACAGCCACAAACACATATAAAGCATAAAAATATTACATACAATAGTACCCTATCACTAATATTTGTAGCCTCTGTGAAGTTAGTTTCAAAACTTGTTCAAAATTTACACTGTCCCGAAATTCTTTTTTTGATAATTTTACAAAAAAATTACGTATATTATATACCATGTAGCTTGGCTACAATTACTTTACGTAAACGGTTGTTTGGAGTACTTGATGTTTCTGTGTCGGACATAGTAAAAAGTATGATAAAAGTATGTAATTAGAATTTGAGTGAAAGAATATGAGTCGTGTTTTTGTTCTGCCACATACTACAACCCCAAAAATATAGGTTTATATAATAAATATGGTTAGATGACAGTTTTATTCAGCGCCGGCCGCCAGCACCATTCGCTACCGCTACAGTCCAGCAGTTGACTGTATTGGACGTGACTGTACTTGACGGACCGGCTGGAGGGGAAGCGTGGTGGGAAAGACTTTCTGTCTCTCTCACACTGCCTCCCCTGCCACCAGCGAGACGCCAAGCACCGTGAAACGATCTGTACATCTGCTTGCTGGCTTGTCACGTCGGGACCCCGACAAACCATCCCAACGACAAAGCATACCAACGACAACCTGGTCCAGATTTTTTGGACCAGGTTGTCGTGTGCACGCACCGACAACCTGTACCACTCTGGAATGTGGACCAGTTTGTCGGTGGGACGGGTTGTCGTTCGTTGACCAAAACTGATTTGGACAAGTTTGTCGTCTACGCGCAGCGTCAACCTGTACCACTCTGGAATGTGGACCAGTTTGTCGGTGGGACGGGTTGTCGTTCGTTGACCAAAACTGATTTGGACCAGTTTGTCGTCTACGCGCAGCGTCAACCTGTACCACTCTGGAATGTGGACCAGTTTGTCGGTGGGACAGTTTGTCGTTCACTGAAGAAATGTTCAATATATTTATCTGGCCAAGCTATCGATATACCAACATATCGAACTACCTATTCTTTAATAATCGGTGTGTTGGAGATATCGATTCTTCAATAATTGATGTATTGTGGAAATCGATATTACAAGGAGTATTCATAAAATAAGTTTCCCTATCCAATAAAAAATTCCTTGCGCCGGACCTGACTTTATGGGCATAAATACATTTTATTTTTCATACACTATTCTATGAGAATTATATTTTGGCTCAAGGTTCTCAATAAATAGTCTAGGCTTATTTGTCTGTTAATGTACGATAGTTCTAATACTTTTGTAAAGATTGATACAATAAATGACGACTGCCCTAGGCCTACTTATCACCTCAAAGATTACCGTACCCACTCCATTGATGAAGGTGATTCATCTTTAAAATGAGTTTACGCCACACGCTATTAATTCCAAATGTGGTTGCTGTCAATTTACTCTTAGACTGTGCGGTAAGTGACGAGAAAGTAACCTTAAAGAGAAAAATACCCCTAAATATTTATATTTATCGACAATATCCATTACGGTACTTCCTCACCATAATACCGCTTATCTCTCACCAATTGTCTCACCCCTCTTCTATGTATAAAATATGTACGTATGTATGTTTGTATTAATGTATGTATGTTCAGTCCCTTAGCCGATTCCGGCATAGAGACTCTTCAGACCTCAACACCAATAATTATTGTCTCGGTCCAAAGAGAGGACTTTCGAAAACGAGGAGTGAGGTAGGTTGCGATTGCTTTCCTCACTGGCTCAAAAATTCTATTAGTATTCCAAGTCCACTGAAACAATGCTGAAGCTCTATGCTAGACAGTCCACACTCACTACAGGATCTGGCTGCACCGGTGAGTGTGGAAACTATCTTGCACACCTCTGGGCTACTTCCAAAAAACTACTAAAAACTAATATTTCAGATTTTTACATACTTACCATTATATTCCACCTAATGCAATTTATTTTCAATCCATCTATCATTGAGTGTAATTCTTGTGCATTTTCGGGCATAAAAACCACATCATCCGCATAGAAAAGAGAGTTGATCAACTCTTCCCCGATTTACAAACCCGACTTAAATCGTTTAAGAAAAGTGTGAAAAGCAACGGGGACATAACACGGCAAATAATTCTATATAATAATAATTTAACATGAATGGTGACGCTAGAGATAAAAGGTTTTTTGAGAAGCTCGTGGAAATATACCTATTCTAATATCGACTTATTTAATATACAGAAAAATCAGTGTCAGATTAATAACCTTGAGGCACAAAGGTTCTTAATCCTGATATGCAAAGAGGCCCCCCAAGACCGTTATTTTCTTTTCTTAAACCTGGATAACCCTACATGTTTGTGCGGTATTTCTTGTTGCATTTTAATTTATATGCATATTTGCTGCATATAATTAAAGTATTTTTGAATTTTGTGCATCTAAACTTAAAACACATTAATTTTTAAAATTTATTTGCTTGAAGAAATAAAACAAACAAATAGTGAACATGAGAATAAGCCAAATATGCAAAGCGACCGGCGTGGAGTAGTTCATAAAGTTGCTTGCTGCGACGACGCTATTACTCCAACTCTATGGACTCAAGTTAAATTCCTGTTCTAGGCCTGGTATTTTTGCACCATCATTTTACTTCATTACCCACGCTCAAGCCTCGGCCTCATGTGAGAGTCATCCGCAATAAAAAAATTCTCCACACAATGGTTGTTCACTCAACTAAGAAGAAAAATTCTCTTACAACTAATTTGTGAAATATGGGCGTTTATTTGTGAAATATGGGGTATGTAATTGTCTGCTATTTGGGACTGGTATTCTCCCCTACGAGTTTATATGAACTTTTGATAATTTTTATAATGATTAAAAAGTATATCAGAGATTGATAATAATATGGCATTCATTCTATTGCAATAAAAACATCATTTTTTTAACTTGAAAATAAGGACTTTAAACAAGTCCTAAGAAGAAACTAAACTGTTAGTTCAAATATAGAATAAAAATGTGATTTTTATAAGTTTGAATGATAAATAAATTATCAAGATTTTATATCAACTTGTAGGGAAGATGTCGTGCCCCAAAAAAGGAAAATTTAAGCTTTAAGCGCCCATATTTCACAAAATAATACTGAAAATTTAATTTAAATTTCAAGTTTTAGAGCACATCATTCTCAATAACCATGCAGATATAGGTCTGTAATAGAAAGAAGAACTGATCTGTTTTGTGCCATTGTCTCAGAACAGTGGATATGTTAACAATTGGGTCGTGTTGTATTCTTTTAGCCGCATGGATCTGCTACCTGTGTCTAGTTCAACAACTGGGTTTTTCCAATCTCTTACCTAGCTAGGTGTATTTATAGAAAATACAACAATAAAGTCCGAGCCACACCAAACATTCATACAATCGATGTATGGATGACCATGTATAAAACATCCTCAGGTGGCTGCTCGGCTCCGGAATTCTCAATTTGCTGGATTATTATTTTTCTTTGATCTTTGCGGTACTCGCTTGACTCGTCTCTACTTCTGTCATTTAGTGTTTGATTTCTGCTCTAATCCTCTAATGCACAATCATTAAAAATTATTAAAAAAAAATAATATGTAGTTTTTCACATAGCTTCCCATCTTTAGACACTATATAACTCAATAATGAATATTTATAATTATTATAATGATGCACACATGCTTGATGCTTTCTCTTGAGATCAAAGATTGATATGCAGATATTATAGAACAAATTGCTGCACGCTAGATAATGATTGAATAATGTTTTGAACACTGTAATTGGAAGATTAGAATTATTACTTTAGTATGGGGTAACCCTAATTTTAGGTTGGCCTTTAAGAACTTTTTATGTTGTTCCAAATATCTAATATTGTTATTTACTCGAGGTTATAAGTGTCTAAGGGATTTTCTACTTTAAAATATTTGAAAATTCAAAGTTTCTGTGAGTTCCAGGGCCCTACGCGAAATAGATAGATGTTCTCGTTCATGATAGGTTATTTAATAATTATTGGAAGTAGTTAAGGTCATTTCATCTGCTGGAAAAAAGTCAAGAGTAACTTTTTTCTTCAATGCGTGGATTTCTCTCAGTTCAGTGCCAGATTAAGAGCCTTGAGCCCCAAAGCAAGATATTCAGAGTCCCCTCAAGACCTTCTGTTCTTTTCTAAAACCTTGATAGCCCCCCATGTGTGTGTGGTATTCTTTGTTGCATTTTAATGTATATATGCTTGTATATTTTGCTATTAAAAATACTCAGCAAAACTACTTTTTGAAAATTTTATTATTGAAATGTATATTTATATTTTATTAAATGTATATTAAATACTATTATTATTATTATTATTAACATCATCATTCCTCCTTTTCCCTTTACAGTTGGTGATTGAAGTGCATTCGGATCAAATGATTAAGAATGCCCTTTATTACTATCATCTCATCTTTCACATTTCAATGATATATTATGATACCTATAGTTTTCTTCTTCTGGATACTATTACATTGCTGATACAATGAGTACATTCTGTATTTTACATCGCTATATCACTGTTAAAACTATATATATAGTTATGGAAACACGCCAATTCTGACCTTCAATACAATTCTTTATTGCTAGCATTAGTCAACACAAGATAACTAATATGGTATTTTTGGCTACTAACTGGAATATTGAAATTAATAGTAAACTGGAAAAGTCAGTAGGCTACGTCCTTAATTCATAGCATTTTTTTCAGTTTTTGGATTGGAAAACTGAAATGAATTGTGGATTTGGACATAAGCCTTCATTTAAAATATATTTCTAAATTGGGATGAGATGCTTTAGATTTTGATTTTTTCCTATAAAGTTTATTGTACATACTCTAATTAGAAGACGTTCTAATACTGAGAAAAATTGCATAGAACATTATGAAAAATGCAAGAGTGTTGCAAATACCAAAGTGTTCTAAAAAAATAGTGTTTGCGTCAATATCCAATATATTTTTCAATAACTCTTCACTCTGATATAATGAAAATCTGCAGTCAAACAAGTTTTTGGGGCTTTTCTCCAACACTTATTGTTGTATTTCACATAGTGTTCTACACAATACGCAACAAGTTCTATAAAATAATCGAAATTAACAAAAAAATACTAACGATATTATAATACGGTACTTAATTTTTTTTCACTTTTCCACATATTAGCCTACTGGCATGAAAAGTGATACATTTTTTAAACTGCATGTCAGTAATTAAAGAAAAAGTTATTATTTATATCGTAGTTTATCATGGATCATCGAATACTAACTTCATTTTTATACAGTCTTATTATTGTATACCGGTACTAGCATTTTACCCTTTTTTGGGTTAACTTTACTATTACTATTTTTGATCAATGTTAACTATTTTCAACATAGTAGACTACTTGGGCAAATAGCAATGGCCATGAGCCATGAGTCCCAAAGGTAGACGCTGTATTAGGTCTACCCAGTGGCGGATTTACGGGAGGGGGGGCTTTCGGGCTGAAGCCCCCCCACCCCCCAAAACCTCCAAGAGTAAATTTTTTACCAATATAATCAGTTTGATGCTCGTAAAATATTTATTAGCTTGAATTACCTAATTCCACTACGAAGACTTCAATTGTATGAAATATGTTAACGTTTTACTGTATAATGTCTTAGTTACATTTACATTTCCTGCAACCAATCAACACAAAGTGTTTAGATTTTTTGTGCCGGGCACAGTACTTGCTGAATAGAAAAAGTAGTGCAACATGAAATTGCAGTAATTTAATCACGACTGTACCAACTTTCTTTTAATGAAAAGTAATGATGAACTACATTAACATATCAAACCAATCTTTTTTCATCATTCTATCACAGTGTTCGGTAAACGAGTGATCACCAACTACTGATACAGGTTATATTGTGGAAAAATTCCAGATACAACGCTTGCATTGGGTTTACTTATATATAATATGGATCTGATAGCATTTTAAGTGATTTCTCAAAGAGAGTATACAAAACTTTTCTGGGGGAGTGACCTCAGATCCCATATTTCTATAAGAGGAAAACTAATCGTCAATCGTCAGATAAAAGCTTTAGAAAACATCTCTTTTTACAGTGTGGAATTCACACAAAATTTATCTATTAAATCTAGATGAAACATTAGTTAATTGAAAAATTTGTAACTAGTTAAAGCTCCCACATTGATTTTTATTCTTAAAAATTGAATATTATGACCGTGATACCGGAATGATACTATGTTCCTTGACAAACTGCTGAACTCACCAGATTCAGCCATAAGTCAATCTAAATTTTCCAATATACATTAAATTTAAAGTAATTTATATCTCTGATACGGTTCAAAGCACTAGTAAATTCCCAATAATATTTAATATGAATAGTTATAGTTCGGGTATGATTGATTACGAAAAATTCAAAAGCTTTCACAATATTACTTGTATTCAGTACACCTCTACCCCCCCCACACTACCATCATCCAGCCACCCCCAAAAAAAATTCTGGATCCGCCACTGGGTCTACCCTACTCAATAATAAGTCTGTAACTCTTTATACTCAATATAATAAGGGGAGTTTCATTGGAACCACCCAATTCCCAGTAAACTAACTTAATTAAATACTATAGCCTACAATACTTCAGTGATGGCAGCTAACTATTCGGAAATATTTATAATTGCCTTCCAAAATATCGAAACAAATATACTTTGAATTGAGTGCTAGAAGAGCAACGCTAGAATGCGATCTAGCGGCTAAAATCTGAACCTTTTTAGATGGTATGCATATTAACAGTAGTATTGATGTATCGAACCTATTACAATAAATTAGGCCTATAGCTTGTTAACGTGTAATGACAGTTTGATATTAATGGAATAGTGTTTCGAAATTTAAATTGCATTAACATTGGTCTATGGAAGAAACAGCTGTAAAACTGATCTGTTGCTTGTAGTCTATCATAGCCTTTTTAGGGCTCCTCGCTGCATTTTAGACAAATAAAACTAACAATAGGTAGGCCTAGTCCTAAACAAATTGTATCATAAAATTAGCCTAAGTTTCTCTTGATGGCATAATCCACTATTTTTAAATAAGCATTTACATTATGCATTGACATTAACTTATGCTTGTGCAGTAGCCCGAATCAAAATATCATCATTACAGATGTTATATGTATCATCTTATTATCATTATAGATGTTATGTGTTATGATAAGACCCTTGACAACATGCCTGTATATTGTATGTCTCTTTCTTACAATGATCTAACAATAGAGGATGCACAAACGGGTCTGAAAGTGTAGTTTTTCTCGTATTCTTTTTGGTCAAGGCAAAACTAATATGGTTTGAACCTTGCTTGAAAATTACGACTTGTTACGAAATTAAAAAATATCGATATAATTAAATATGGTCGATATATCGAAATGTCGACCTTGGATGATGGAATATCGATGTATTGAAGGCAACTTTCAACAATCGATATTTAGGATATATCGATGATCAATTTTGTCGTTTACGCGACGCGTCAAACTGAACCACTCAGGTGGACCAGCTTGTCGGTGGGACAGGTTGTCGTTCGTTGACCAAAACTCATTTGGACCAGTTTGTCGTTTGCATGCAGCGTCAAACTTAACCACTCAGATGGAATGTGGACCAGCTTGTCGGTGGGACAGGTTGTCGTTCGTTGACCAAAACTAATTTGGACCAGTTTGTCGTTTGCATGCAGCGTCAAACTGTACCACTCAGATGGAATGTGGACCAGCTTGTCGGTGGGATGGTTTGTCGTTGGGACAGTTTGTCGGCAGTGTGCAAATTGAAATGG